>CM031857.1:63874982-63950212 GCA_018697195.1 Certhia americana | reverse complement strand
TAAGGATTTCCATTTCTTAATCTTTTTACATTAGCATGTTCTTGATGCATGCTCAAAGACTTGGAAAGCGCTTTCAATACTATCTTCCAGGAAATAATTGCATGAAAACAACTGAAAGTCAAAACCTTACATGCATCTGCTTGGCTTGGTATAAACTTAACCTACTCCCAAAAAAACTGCTCTGCATTTAAATTATGTTATCTGAAAATACATTGATCCAAGTTTTATATTATCTTCTTTATTACCAAAACATCATATCTGGACTGAACACAATAGAGATCTAAAATACTTTCTTTTATTTTTCCCATGCATGATATATTTTCTAATCTCTTCTTTTAGAAATGAAGAAAGCTTCCAAACAAAGCAGGTGAAGAACTTCTCATTTAGGATAGTCCTTCATGAGCAAAACATTTGACTGTCTGAAAATAGAAGTACTGTCTGTCATTTCCAGGTGTTTAAAAGATTTCTAGAACGCATTAGAACTCAATGAAATATATGAGCCATTCAAAGCTCAGGGCCTTGAGGCACAGTTCTCCTGAAACTGAGTTGATCCATCTGAAGACAGGCTGTAATAATTGACACATTAGAGGCTATCTTATCTCCTCTCTCTCCTTCACAGGACACAAATATCCATTTCACACTAAAGGGAATAAGGGTACATTTTTTGTGATGGAGGGTGTAGTGATGCCACCACAGTTGCATTCAGAATTAACAACCATTTTTCAAAGGCAGATAAGCACAACCAAAGAAGCCTCACATCAAATGCAAAAAAAAAAAATATTCCATTTAATGACAATAACTCTAAGATATGTGACAGTAAAGTGCAGAGTATTAGAGAGAACAGTACAGCACACTTGAATATGAAACAGCAGCTACTGTGCTGCACATGCTTTACAGAGACCTTCCCTTTGCTGCCAGTTAATGTACCTACATCAGGCTTTTTACTCAACTGTAACAGCAATCATTTGTTGGTCAACCTAGATCTGTTTTCTCTCTAGTATTACCTTGGTGCTGTAATTTCAAGGCTCCTATTATCTTGCACTCCTGGGGACAAATGCTGCAGTCTTGTGACTGTGCTCATACATTCTTATTCCAAAGACATCAAGTATTTGAAAACTGAAAGAAATTGAATGCACATACAGTAATTGTTAGCACCTAGTTAAAGCAAAGTTATTAGTAAGGATTAGATTTTTTTATTTTTCTAAAAAAAATTTGGCCTATAGGACTACATTTTATAAGGTTCTTAAGACTTAGCATAAAGTGTTGCTTCTTAATGATGTAACTGATATTGACTTGCATAATGCTAACAACATAAATTAATTATGAGTTTCAGAAGAATTACTTGCAAGCAACTACAAAAAATATGGGAGCATTTGGCAGGTAAGTCTTCTTTTATAAATATTGTGATGTAATAGCTAAGATGTTATACCATTTTCATTTATTTATTCCCTTGGGAAAGATTCAAGAGCAAAACAGAAAACAATAAAGATAATTTTCTGAAGTTGGTATGCCTGACACAAACATTGTTTACATCAAACAAGACAAATCTTCATTGAATTAATTTACTGAGGGCATTTATTAATGACAGAACATAAAATCATTCACTACAAAAACACTTCAGTTCTGTCTTCATGAGGTAGTCTTAACACATGTATATGTTAAATTTTAACTCAAAGTGAAAACCCCCAGAACCTCCTCATCCAAAACATTGCAATTTTGAAAGACTTATCCCAGCCTTTCCTGACAACTTATTCTTTAGCTCTTTTGCTTTGCTTTGCCTCTTTCTGAGCAGCATGAATCAAGTTTCTTGATTTGTCACTTGTACCATGATGTTGATCAAAGTAATCAGAGTAACCAAAATGAAGATTAATTACTTAAATAATTTCTTCAGAAGACAGCTATGGATGTTAAATTTTCTGAATTTTTCTTTTACATAGTGTATTTTGTTTTGATTCTGTAACGTGGTTAGATCTGTTCCATTTTCTTCTTGTTTTAGACATCCCTCTGTTGTTTCTAGTTATAGTAATAAAACACCTAAATGTAACTGCTCTAAATTCAGTAGACTTATCTTGATCTGAATGGAGGTGGTTCCTGTAGCCTTCTGGCCAAGACCTTGCATGAACCTATGTAAGTAATGTCTAATCCATGACATTGTGGCTGAACCTTTCTTTTCTTTTTTTGTTTTCATCCCCTGTTGAAGCAAATCTAAAAGTAATTTTCCCAGCAGCTAAAATAAACCAACATTAAGTGTCACAGAATCTGTGGAATTGCATTATGTTTGAAAAAAAGAGAACGCATCATAAACTTGTAACCTTGAATCAGTTCCTAGAAGACAGACATTTTTACTATGAAGACATCACCACAAGCATCTTGAATTATCCCAGTTACTGAAGAAGGGCTTACAACTGAAAGAATGTAGGAATCCAGCTATTTGAGACAAGGCTGTTGGAAGAAAAAACTGAAGCTTATTGGAACTATAGTGTGAAAAAAATCTTATATCTCCTCTCTCAGCTGAATTTATTACTTCACTTCAAACCACTTTTAATGAGTAGAGGTTTTAATTAATTTCTATATTTCTAGCATCTGACTAAAGATTTATCATACACTATTTAGGAGGATAGTATAATATTTTTTTTTTGTCCTAATTCTAATGCAAAAAACCCCATATTCCATCAATAGAAGTCCAAAGAAGGTTGTCATGGTGCTATCTTTGTATTTGTTTGACCAAAATGTTTTTCATACAATTAAATGAATACTGGTGAATCTGGGAATGTTGTGAAAAATGTAATACACTTTTATGTCCTTCCAAGGTTCACATCTGCATTCTGATGCAAGTGGGGAACTGCAGATTCTTTTCAAATGTATATTTGCTGCTACAGAACATTACAGTGAAAGCACAGACCCTTTGAAGTTTTTCTTAACACAACATATTCACTAAGTCTAAAAGCATTTGAAATGTCTCTGTTAATGCATAAACACTGGCTCTGAAGATTGAAAATGTGCTTCCTGCAGAAAGTGATATACGCACAAATAAGCACAAGATGTAGCTATGAAAACAATCCAATTTCAAAGCAATCAAGAGGAAAAAGGTTCAATATATATGACTCTCCTCTGAAAAAGAATTAGCTTTATTCAGTATTTGTAAGCCTTTGCAGAGATATACCACTTTCAATCAATGAATTATAAAATCTATAAAAACACCTCTAGGTTCATCAAGAACATACCAAGAAAGGCAAATTAAAATCCAGGATTGAAAAATTCCATATTCTACAGAGCTAGATGGAAGTTCTGCTATAGATAAAGAGCCATCCTAGTTAGTCATAAAACATAAGAAGGTTGTAAGCAAATATAACAACACGTAGGCCATTCTTTTTATAATGGTTATGTTGTGATTATAATCACTTGAAACCTCTCAGTTACAAAGGACAAAAATTAAAAAAGTAAAATTTCCAAAGTCTCAAAAATTATACCTGCTTTGATGTACATGTTGGCTTCAGATACTTAGTATCCATTTCCATTTTTTTCATTTGACATGGAAAAAGACGCTTACACTGTAACTTCAGCTTGTCCTTCCCATTTAAGTTTATTACTTATCTGTTCTTTAAAATGTTTTTTCAGCAATATTTCTTATATTTCATAAATTATGCAAATTGAAGTTTAAATTTTAAAGTGACAATCACTGCGATTACAAACATCTGTAGAGAGAAAAAAAAAAAATCTTACACACCCCTCACAATAACATATTCTACATGTCACTAATATATCTAGCAGTGCTTAATAAATGAGAAGAATTATGCACTATCAGCACATCATGTGCCAGATAGCCTAGTCAAGAGAGGACTTACCAAGGCAGAGAAAGAAAGATGCCTGATTTAATGTTCACAAGCCTTGATCAGTTACTTTGACAATTTAATACACCCTCTCCATCCACCAATGATCACAGCAATGATAAGCAGATTAGAGAGACCTGAGAAAAGGAAAACAGTGATGTATTTACATTTGTGTTCTACAAGAAACATACACAGTCAGAGTTATTTAACATTCTGTAGCATACTTCTTGACAATGAGGCAGTACCCTGAGTGCCTTCCATTCCATTTCTTTTTCACTTCTTTAACTCTTAACAAAAGGCAAAGACGTTTCAGGGACTGATGAAAATTGAAACTTCTTGAACATATCAGCATATAATACCTCTCTTAAATCTCTCAGAATAGAATATCTATATATCTGACCCAACTGGTCCACTTCATCCCCTTTCTGAATTGTCACACATACCAGAACTCTTCTTTCTTATGGTCCTATTAAAAAATCTCCAACATCCGTATTTCCTTGAATAAGCTAATCACACCTGAGTACTTCCCCTTCTAGTTCTATTTCTACAGAAAAGAACTGTTCTCAGTTCTTTAAGTTAAATGCACATTTAAAAGAATATTTTTCCCCTATTATGTAAAACCTAAATAATTTACTGGAAAAGATTCAACCATGGCTTTGTGTAACAGAATTTTTCAAAGTATTTCAGACTAACCTATTCATGGAGAGCTTTAAAATGTGTCCTTTTTAAATGCAAAACTAATGAGATGTACTATTTACAGCGCCTCTAACACGCTATTTTGTCAGGATAAATAGAAACAACTACTGTACATTATCCTTTTCATCGGTAGCTGCATAACTACTGTGATACCAAAAGCATTGTATCTGTGTTTCTAGGCTTGAAAATTGAATAGAAATAGCTTTGGCAAGGAGCTTGCTGAGTACTGTGAAGATATTATTTCCATAAGACTTGCTGCTTCATTACTTTGGAATAGAGGACATAATCAGGCTTCACAGGTTTTTTTTCCTGTGTAGATGGTTAATATTTACCATTAAGGGAAAGCAACTTTCCTGCTCTGACTCCTTCAATTTCAGTCAAATCATAGCATCTAGGCAGAATTATATGTCTGGCAAACTTCTCCACTTGCCTTTTTCCCTATATGGAGATTTTTCATGAGGCTTTTTGACAGGTCTAGAGCAACGCATGGCTTAAGAAGAAGATTGGTTGAAAGCTTAACTTTATGGGACTGGAAATTCTCAAAACATACACAAGAGATCTCTGTAAAACGAATTTTTCTGGTGTGCCATTTGTTCAGTTAGATATGAGTAGCAAACCCATTTTTCTATGTTCAGATATTTAGAATATAAACTATGTCTCTGACTGTGTAAAGACACACAGTCCCAAGCAAGATTGACTGTGATAAGTTTATCTTCAAAACAAGGAGACAAAAAGATTTTTTTATAATTTCTTGCATATTTTCTTTATTATCAAGATTCATCATCCAAATCCATTAATCTTTGACACTCTGACAGGGAAGGGGAATGGGACATGGTTTACTTCACACTGCATTCAAAACATTTCTTTGTCAGAAATAAAAGGGTTACTGTTGAAATACATGATAATGGCAAACTGTTTCTAGAGTTCTATACATTTTCATCTTGTCCAATTCAGAAAATACATCTTCTCCAATTAATTTCTCCACTGTCTCCAGACTGCTAATATTTGAACCATCCAGAAAGACTGATTATAAGATGCTTACTTTTATTACAAGTATGAACTCTACAGAACCAGCTATTGGTGAACTTCACCTGCCTTTTTCACTCATTTTACCTACCTGGAGAATCCATGCTGCAAAATGGATTTATGGATTCATCCTACTAACCTCGAGCACACATATAAGACTGCCCTTCACTGTTTATACTATTTGTATAAACAAGTATGAATTGAGGCAGACACAGATTACCTAAATACAGGACTATTTGAGGAAGCCTAGGATACTCAGTCTCTTAAATGACACATCATGAATAAATATTTGGAATTATACTGGATGAGACATATCTTGCAGTAACAGCTGGACTTGATCAATTTCACTGACATCAGAGATGCTGCATAGGAGCATTGAGTATGCCTTTGCACAGGTACAACCAAAGTCTGTGTATATATCCTGAAGCATTTCTATCTTCACGTAGGTGAATGCTTTTAACACTGCAATGAATTGGGAAAAATGTTCTGGGAAAGGTAAAGCCAAGGATGCACCAGAGAGTAAAATTGCTAAGGGTGGCAGAGTGCAATCACAGAACAGAAATTTACTTTTAGGAATATGTCAGAAAACTAATGTTAAATAACAACAGACATTGGCAAGTTATTTAAAATGATGGAGACATCACATTATTAAATTAAGACAATGCAATGTTATTTGTAAAATCAGAATTTCAGAGTCTACATTATATTAAGTTCTGTTCTCATAACAATGAAAACATATATTAGTGAAGCTATTTAGGGGAAATGATTTAAATTATTTTCTAGTAAGCTACATCTCTTGACTGACTGTTCATCATTACACAAATTCCAAAACTATCACAAACAAGGCAGCACTGACAAGAGCTTTTTAACAGTTAAGCACTAAGAAGCTAAGAAATATTTTAGAGTTCAGTAGTAGTTCTCATCAAAGATATTGTTATTTCAATCTCACTCTTCTAATCAAGCTTAAAGAATTTGTAATATGTTGATGACCTAATATTTTCTTTCAGAAGAGAAAATTTTAATGAGATAAGCAAATGATGTGTGTTTCATGGTACAACTGAAGCATTAAAAAAATCAGTAATAAATAATCACACGTAGTATATATTTTGAAAAATGAGCTAGAACAAGTCTTTATGAAAGTCATTATTTCTCTTACCATAAATCACTAAAGTTTATTTTCACTCACTAGATATAAGGCAGTCAAGGAAAACTGTTTTAAATTTGTCCTTGTTTGTAATTTACTGTTCAAGAAGTTTCTCATAACTTTTCTTTGACTAATGCAAAATAGTACTACTCTATGTGTAATTATAATACACAAAATATTCCTTTAAATGAATAGCACTTCCACTCTAAAAAGATCGTGCAAAAATACTAACTAATATATATCAGTGCAATTGCAGGGATGGGTTTGAAGTGCCAATATGCTGAGGCAGAACTTTGATTGTCTTAGATAGATAGATTAATTACAGAATTTTTATAAAGTATTTCTATCTACCTGAGCCAATGAGAAAACTTGCACTGTACTGCAAGAGTTTCATATTGCTAGAAGGGCCGATGATGTCTTTTCTAGTGATTTGTACTAAAAAATCTGTGTCATTGAATGTTGTCTGAGACATTTTTCAGCCTGTTTCTTTAACTTTTTCCACAAACAAACAAAACCAAAATGAAATCATAGAAATAATTAAAAGTCAGGATATCTCCTAATTTTCTGTAGTTCTACTCTGTTGAAAAATTTAGCATTCTGACGTCAAGAGTAGCCAATTCAACTTTCAATTTTTATCCCCATTCTTTTCCCTAAATATATGGATCTACGTACAACATAGAGTTTTTTGTCATTGTTTTGCTAAAAGAAGAGAAAGAGCATGTCTTACTCTATATTTTATACAGGGATCCTGTGTAATACTGCAAAAATCAGACATCACTAAAAATGAAGTATATGCAAGTATCCCTTCTTAGCATTCAATTATAATTACACCAGGAACACAAGTGTTTTTATTAGTAACATTTAATTTTCTAAGTAAACAGAACTCCCTCCCCTTCGGCCCCCTTTTAAATGAAGAATGGTATGGCAAGCATCAAGAGTCCTCATCAGTTTGAACAAACCAGGAACAGGAGAGACAAACCTGGAATATTCCCTCATTTACGTGAGAACAGTGTCTCACATAGGTTACTGTACTTCAGTGCTTACAGATCAGAAAGCTATATCCATTCCAAAATTCCATTTTAATTAATCATTTGTGCATTACCTTTAGGAAGCTCCTGTAACAGAGACCAATAGCCATGGAAGCAGATACTTTCTTTTTAAGAAACACAATCAAGACTTCAGAGTCCCAGCTACTTCAGATTCATATCTCTTGCACCTATCACATTTCTCATTTGAAAGAGGTTGTAAAAAAATCTACACAATACAAATATAATGTATGCAATCATATAAACACACACTTTTTTTGTCCTACATCCAATTCTATATCAAGGAGAGTGCAGTCTAAACGTAACTCTTAACAGAAGTGTTTACACAAAGCCAGACGTTCTAGAGATAAGAAGCATGAAACACACCTTCCAAGAGAGCTTTATAACATAACAGACTTGTCTGGTAAAGGACTATTCCTCATACAGCAGCCACAAACAGTGAGACACTAATCATCCATTGCAAAAGTTTAATGAAATGGCTATACTGCTTCAGATATTGATTAGTACTGAGGGAAGAAGAAAATACCCTTTGTTTGCAGCTGCTTTTTCCCACAAATTAATATTCAAATTTTAAAAGCTGTACAGCCCAGTAGTTATTGTATAATAAACCTATACTGTACATACTTGGATAAAATTTCAAAATACTATTTAAAAAATGAATACATTATCATTTTTGTCTACCAAAAATATTAATATAAAATAATTGGTGAATAATAACTTTAAAAATCCCAAAACCTCTTGAGAATAAAGAAAATACATTAAGAAATACATTACTTGATATTTAAAAAACCCCAAAATCCTATTGTAGTGTCACATCTCCCAAATATTATTGTGTTCCCATCCATCTAGCAACCAAGCTGTCAAAACAAAAAAACAACCCCACTCCCCCCAAAAAAACCCCAACCAAAACCAAAGAAAAAAACCCAGAAATAGTTGTAACCTGCAAGATAGCAAAATGTAAGCACTGAGTGAATAATATTATTAAACATCTACATATGTGCACTATACCTACAAATTTCACACATCTTTTTATCAGGTCTCATTTCTCCTCCTACCACTTTAACACTTTTGCCTGGAGTGAGTCCGAGATTTCTGCTCAGGCCATTCATTATTAGAGCATCACAGCCAATGGCCTCTCCTGCTGACTGCACCTGTGACTCCTTAAATTCAATACAGCTGGGCAGGGTTTGGGGTAGAAGAAGGTTCAGCAGTAATTAATGGTCTCAGTGTGTCTTTCAGTCTGTTTTGTGCATTGAATTAGGATCAGATATAATTTTTTTTTTCTGACCTGGAGGTAGGAGACTTCTGATCTTAGAAAGAAATAAGCAATTAAAATAAAATTTCCTTTCTTTTGAAGCGGTAAGTTTTCTTTCATCTGAAAGTAGATCTCTGGTATGTTTTTTAAGCTAATTTGTTCAGCAGAACTAATTTAAGGCCTTGCAGCCAAGTAGGGAAATCTGAATATTTCTATCATGAAGATAAGGCGTTGAGTGCTGCAAATCTGTACTGCAACTAAAGCAGAAGAGGGAGTATTTTTGAGCCAAATGAGCGGAATGTAAATTGTGTCTAGACTAGTGAATTTTGTTCTTCCTGTTGGGATTTTGAGGTTAGTTATTACTGCTGTTGTTGGAAGAACAGTTTGCTTACCACAGCACAAACTGCTGTTCCTCATCCCTGAGATATCCCTTCAGCAGCACTAATTCCTGTTGCTAGTTTAGTTTCCCAGCTGTTCTAAGCAATTATTGTGCATGTCCTTTTTGTAAGTTAAGTGGACTTTTTTCATTCTTATTATTGTAATAGAAAAATGTAATAAATTATTTATTGTCTTAAATAACTTGTTTTGAACTGTAAAACTGTTAGCACATCATCCCTTAGTATTCAATTTTCTTGGGTTTTAGATGTGTTTTCCAGGATTGGGCATTCATGAATTCCTAAATTCAGAAGGCATTATCTTAGTGAATTTGGGAACTGTTGAAACAGTTTCCAGTGTTTCTCCTTACATGGACAAAAGTATTAGGATATGGAGTATTAGGATAGATCGGTACATATCCTGCCGTAATTCTAGGTCCCTGTTAAAGTGAGCTGTGACAGATTAAAATCAAAAATAAATCTGTTCTCATTGTTACATAATAGTTTGAGAGCTAAAACAGTCATTCAGGAAAGGAGAATTCTCTTGTGCTTCATTTAGTTCAAGATGAAGTGAATTTATATATTTTGTACCTCTAGTTCCAAAATTACTATCTTGTAGAGGAGTTGGAATATGCTCTATGCTTATCTGTGAAAGCTGAGCTGAAGTTTAGATAGGTTCATCAGAGGTTAGTCATAGGTTCATCAAAGAGTGATGAAACACCTTGATGCATCTTGTCAGGAGGTCTCAACTTTGATGGTTATTTCTTCTTCCTAGTTCTGGGCCAGCAATTTGAGCAACTTGACACTTAAATTTTATTTTTATCCATGTCAAAGGGACATGATAATGATATTCTAACCAAAAAAAAATGCTTTTGCATCTCAGAAGAAGTACTATAAATCCTTGCTGGTTTGTGATGGGATCATTTATTATCATTAATAGGAAAATCTTCAGATATGTAGAAAATATGGATTAGGTTTGCCCCTAAGTAGAGTTTAGACTATGAAGATTTTTTTTTTTGGATAGCTCTGAAATAATTTTACATTATTGTAGTGATATTATCAGCAAAGAGGTAAGGAAAGTAAATGGAAGCACCCACCACATCCACTGATTTTCTGTAATTGTAAGACATGTGTTATGTAAAGAGCTTGACTGACCCTCAACAGTTTTCCATTACTTAAAAAGGCAAAAGAAAAGAAAGGAGCAAGACTTGAGGAAAAAGAAGTAATATACTTTTTCGGTGTGCTGGATTGTCCTCAAAGATACATAATTACAATTTTGTATACAACTGTATACAATTTAAGCAGACTGGACTCCACTCCAGATAATGAAGTATCAGTTAAAGTTCCCTTTTTAATATCCAAATACTTCAGAATGTCAGTAAGTGTCAAATCAGTAAAATTATTTATTTTCTCCTTATCTGCATAGTCTCCATTGTATGTGTGTGCATATGCTTGATTTCCACTTCTGATGCTGCTGTCACTTCCCAGCCAGGCTGGCTGATAAAAGGAACACTTCCAGTTTCCATCCACCAGCTGAGTCCCAAAGGAATAAGACAAGGCAGTGGGCACAGTGAAGGTAAATATTTATTCCAATGCGCTCTTACACTTGTAGGCACAAAAAAAATGGATTAACCAGTCATGTAAAGGATGTTGCCTCCTAGAACATACGAAATTTACAGTTGAAAATAAGTGAAAATACAGTTAAGTAAGTTCTGATAAGGTCAAATTCTTGTTTCACAGATCTTTGTGCTCTTCCTTGGTGTGATCAGGTCAGGACTTTCTTTCTGTCACACCACTACTTCCTCTGCTACACCCATCAGTCACTCTTTATAGGCTTTGAAGTGTTGTGTGCAATGAATTTCTTCAATCCAGTCCCAGTCTTTATTACATTTCCCACAAAATGCTGACCTTTGCTTTGCATTCCCTTCTACATGTCTTCAAACTGCCTCTTTATGAGTTGGGTTAAATGGCAGTAGTATATTTTCTGGTTACAAGGTCAGCTTTTCTCATTTTCTTGCTAGTTTTTCTGACAGGGATGTTTTGGGATCTACAATCCTGTCTGAATAACAATCCCTAGAACAGGTTATGTAAAGTTTATAACATATGATATGCATCAAAAATCTGGTTCATACTGAATTTCTTCTCTATGATTTCAGACTGATTATATATATGCATATAGTCATAATTATATATATATGTATTTGTAATTTTATATATATGCATATATATATATATATATATATACATACCCCTGAACTATTTACTCTGAATATGTTTTCTTAGATTCTATGGAAGAATAATGAAAAATAATATTCTAAGTTACATCCAATAAAGTTCATGAACACTGTCTCCTTTTTCATAATTTGTGTTGACTATTTCGTGCTATAATCATTCTGTATGGACTCTTGAATGCTTTATGCACACAAACGCCAGGTGACCTAAATGAAGCCATAATCTCACTCCTATTTGTGATTTGTATCAGATCAAAATGGCTTCCCTTATTTAATATAGGCTACTTAGCATAAAAGTAAAATATATAAAGTAGAAATAAAATTTATTTCTTAATTGGAAAATTCTTACTCAGACTCTTGTAAAAGATAAAAAAACCCCAAAACCAACCAAAAAAACCAACAAAAAACCCCCCAAAATAAACAAACAAAACAAACTAATAACAGCAACAATCCAAAAATCACTAAAAAAGCAACCAATCAATCACCCAGGGAAAAAAAAAAACAAAAAAAAACCAAAACCAAACAACATAAAAGCAAGGAAACCCTCACCAAAAATCTAAGCCTCTCATTGTAAGTGTTTCTTTCACAGCTGATTTAATGCTTTAAGGAACATAATCAGTTTAAATTAATTGAAAGAAAAAAATAACCCTAAAATAGGAATCAAGCTCCCTAACTGCATATGAAGCAATTGTGATGAAACAAGAAAGGAGAATTTATATGATCACTTATATATCATCACTCATTTGATTTTTATTGCTCACTATAGTTTATTCTGCCACTGTTGAACTAGCTGTTGCTTGATGAGGCACCCTGTTAACCATGCTATGTCACCACATTATTAGTTCCATGTTAGCTTGCTGAAATAGGAATCAAAAGGAAATTATTCTTTTTTTCTAACCCAGATGACTAGCTTTCCTCAGCTTTCAATATTTGAGGAAAATATAACTAGTCTTTTCCCAATTTTTCCACTGAAAAGAGTGAAAAGAAAATCAGAAGCACTCAGAAGCAAAAAATAATGTAAGTAGATGTAAAAAATAAAAATATAAGAATATAATTTGATATAAAGTTTATAGCATCAAATCCTGCATTTAACAATCTTTACATGAAATTAGTATTTGCCTAGGGAAACCTATTTGGAGGTTAAAAAAGTAAGAAAGTAATCTATCAGGAATTTCATAAGTATAGTTGAGTCTGCTTCAGACTGAGATTTAAACTACTCAGTTCTGTAGTTTTCCCTGTGTTTCTGAGCAAAAAATTGTGGAAAATCTACCTAAGAAAATAATAATAAAAATAATTATTAAATGAACAGCACACTGAAATTTAAACAGTAAACAAGTTATTTTTTATGTCTGTGCATCTCATATATTGAGGAAAATTCTCTTAAGACTGCACTTACATTATTAAAAAATGCCACTGTTTGTACTGAATGGTTTGACTTTGAATACAATCATTAGCTCAAAAGCAATGACAGGAGTTTTATCAAAATAAAATGTCTTACTCTTGAAATCACTGCCCTGGAGTTCAGCATTTTTGCTGATGGATACATCTGTCTTGCTATGTTATGGTGAGGTAGTCCTTTCCTGTGAAGTGGATTTTGTTTTGGAAAGCAATTTAATGTTTGCTGATAACGTTGATTGGTACTTTGTCTGTGTTAGCTTTTAAGCTTCTGTTCTGGTCTGCTTAATTTTTTGAAATAACTTATTTGATTAAGTGATGCTTTACCACCAACAGTTCAGCTGGCTTTCTGCTGATAGTTGGCTTTTCTTTCTTCCGTGCTATTTTGCGCTTGCTGAGTCTCTTTATCATTAGAATTTAAAAGGGTAGGTTAGATTCTGACCTCCTCTCCCCCACTTTGCTGCTCTTTTTCTAGATATGTCCTAATAAACTGGGACACAGTGTACTCTCAGCAAATTTGCAGACGACACAAACCTGTGAGCAGTGGCTGAGTATACCAGAGTGTGATGCTGCCATCCAGAGGGACGTCCACAGGCTGGAGAAACAGACTGGCAGGAACCTCACAAAGGTCAACAACGAGAAGTGCAAAGCCCTGCCACATGGGAAAGAACAATCCCAGTATATGCTGAGTGCCACAGCTTAGCAGAAAATGACCTTAGTCCAAGCTGAACCTGAGCCAGCAGAATGTTCTGGCAGCAAAGTCTGATGGTAGCTTGGGCTGCATTATGAGAAGCAATGCCAGCAGGTCCAGGGATGTGAATCCTTCCTTCAACTCAGCAGTAGTGGTGTCATACCTGGAAGACTGTCTAGCTCTGGAGGCCTGAACATACTTGGGAGAGTACAACAAAGGGCTATGAAGTTGATGGGGGGGAGAAATGGGGGATGAGCAGGGAAGGAACTTATTAATGAATCTAAATGTCTGAAGAGATGGTGGAAAGTGGGTAGAAGAAAGTTCTACAGGAAGTTCTATCTGAGCACCAGGAAACACTTTTTCACTTTGAGGGTGATTGAGTACTAACACAGATTGCCTAAGAGGTTGTGGAATCTTCTCCCTTGGACATAGTGAGAAGCAGTGCAGACATGGTCCTGGGACACTGGCTTCAGGTGTCCCTACATGAGCAGGGGTTGGACCATATGATTCCCCCCAGAGCTCACTTCCATTCTCAACCATGCAATTCTCTGACTGGGGAGACTCAGTAGTTGCAGTAGCAGACCTATTTTTCCAGATGAAGATACATTTGTTGGCCTGGTCAGTTATCTTGTTTTCCCAATACCTATTTTATCTTCATTATGAAGTTACTTGGTCTAGTATTCATCATCTTCTCCCCCTCAACCCCAAGAGAAAAGAAAGTCTCATTTTCAGGAGAAATCATTTACTACTCATCATCACACAAGTAATTCCTTTTACGTTTTTCAAACTTATATTTGCTAGAAATACACAAAAATCTTTTTTACTGACATATTTTGAAGAGATGTGCTTTTGCAAGGTCTTTTATAGGAACATACAACCCAAAATCTCTGACCTGTTGCTGTCTCAATGATACCACGAATAATAGAACATCATTGTGATAAGGGTAATTTGAACATGTCATACAAGGTTAAAAATTTTCTGTATTCTATTTACTTTGTAAATCTGGTAATTAGTAATTTAAATAATCTTATTGAATTTGAAAGAATAACTACGAACAGGAGAAAATTCATCAGATTAAAGATTTCAAAATATAGCATCATGAGAGCAGAGGTTCGGGGTTTTTTTAAGTGAAATGCATATCATACTTCTATTCCTAAATACTTCTTAGAAGTGAAGATTGACTGTCAGGAAAAAAAAAAAATTAAAAAATGAAAGAACCTAATTTTAAACTGCTAATAATTATGTCACTGAATTGTTCAATATAATTCCCTGAAACAGGGAATGTATGTCTGCTGTGAAACATATTCCAGCAGATATCCTGGAAATTTTACAAGAAAGGTCTACTTCTTTCAGTAAGAGAGTAAAGAGAGCAATTGATCAACTAAAAAAAACCCAAAATGTTGTGCTGAAAGGGAAATGTGCCCACAGAAAAAATAGTTAAAACTTATTTGGCCATAAAATGCATTTATAAAAAGGCTGTGATAATAAAAGGTATTCTCAATGTTTCAGAAATAGTAATCAGCAGTGAGCACACAGGGTTGCTACAAATACCAACTTTTCAAACTGACCCTTTCAAATGCAATGGCTTGAAATTGCAATCATTAGAACAACTAACATTTCATATTTATGCACCAAGAAAAAAAAAATGCAAAAAATATTGTTCACAGCTTTGAACTTGCCAAAACACAAATGCAAAAATTTGGTCTTTCTGTGATTTTTCTAAAAATAAGTTCCCAACAAAAGCCAGTTCTGTTTGTTCCAAGAAGACTGTACTTTCTCTCTGAACATCTCAATAGCAGTAATAAAAAATAAGTGGAAATTATGTTAGTAATTTTTTTTCTGATCATAACCTGTCTCTGATTAGCTATGGTTGGATAGTTTGGAATGAATAATTTCAGCTGAGCAGGAGAGCCTAGCACAACAATGTCTGGCTGAAATGCTGTGGAAGGGTTTGTTTTGCTCTGTTAAACTGTTCCCCTGAAATCAATATGTCAACAGTAAACCATTTTTTAAGATCTACAAGAGATGTCCAGTGTTCTACACTGGTCAGAATTCATGCCTCTCTTTTAAAGGCTTTGTCTCCTACGGCTCTCAGTACAATTAGAGAGAGAAATGTGTACTGCCAGCATGTGGTTCACTCTACAAGCTATGATGTTCCTAAAAGCAGTTATGACCTTGGTTGTTAAACTCAGTTGATGTGAAGTTTATCCCTACCCAGACTGCTTTTGAACTGTTGAGCTCTTTGCTATTCATGGCAAGTATGAAATCACAACCTTCTGCACAGATGTGTTGCTTTTTTCCCCTCTCTCTCTCTCTCTCTCTCTCTGTTAAAATAGCTTGTACATTTTCTTTCTTTCCTCTCTTCATCTATTTCAGAACAGTTTTAGGATTACTTCCAGTGACAATCCTTTGAAAAAACGATGATGAGGGCTTTTTTTCATGAATTGATTAAAAACTAGTTTTTTCCTTTTAAGTGTGAGTTTTATTCAGTAATAAGAACACCATATGACAAAGTAAAAATAACACTACAAAGTATACAACTGTATTCTATGAATTGTAATATAGGTTTTGTAAAGGAAAAATGCACATATACTTATATACATACACACTGTATTCTGATGAAGATGACATTTCTGTGTCAGAAACGATCAGATTTTCTTTCTATATAGTAATCATAGAGTTTCTTTGCTTCATCAGAACAAGCTGCAGTAGTGTCAGGAAAAACGCAGCTCACTGTAGTAACATGCTAAGAAACACCTGCAGTGTCTAAGATGAACAAAGCTTATTAATTTGTCATTAAACAAGCATGTAATGATAACTTCTGCCTGGAAATGTGCATGCCTTTTTTCTCACGTTGTGAAGAATTTCCATATCTTTCCTACCAGCAAGCTATTTGTAGAAAATAAACTCATCAGTTAAAAAATGTTAAATTGATAGTTGTATCATTAATAATTATAGCAATTTATAATTATACATTTATTTTAAATCTGTATTAAAATGTATTTAAATTTTTCCATTTTTTACTGAATAAACATTATTAATGACTGCCCTACAGATGAAAAACATCTCTAAAAAGAACTTTCCAAACTATCACGTTTAATTGGAATCATAACGACACTAGTCTGTACTGATTTTTCCTCTGAATTATTGCAGACCAGAGATGATGATTCAAAAGCAGTATACACTCTGCAGTGTCTTAATTAAGAATTTTATGTTTTATTAAGATTTTCCTTCTGTTTTTTTGTAAAGCCATCATATCACCTGGAATGTTTTAACTTTAATTTTACTCTTTCTGCTGAGCCAGAGTAGTAATTTAGGCAAGTAACAGATTAACGGTTTCCTTTATTCCCCCCAGAGGACATTTGCCAAGAGTTTATACTAATACAGGTCAAACTTAGAGCTAAAATAACAGTATCCTTTTAAGGAAGGAAAGCAGTCATTCTTTTGTTTTGCTAATGACATTACATAGTGGCATATTAGTGAAAGGTAGGAAAATATGCAGAGGTTAAGAGTGTTATTCATATTCATGTTGCACTATAAAATAAGGTCTTCTCTTTAAGTACAAATCTTTGTGCCAATCTGCTCTATTTCAATGCTTGGGGGAAAAACTATATCTGTCAAGTAAGTTTTCCAACACAGCTTAAATCAAACGTCAGGATAAAATTTGTACTCATTCTCTTTATGGACATATCTTTATGAGCATGTTTAATACTCAGAGGAGATTTACAAATAAACAGTTAAAAGAAACTTGTATCTGTTTTGCTCAGCCAGCAGTTTGAAACTCAGAAAGTGCTCCTCAGTGTGAATAAAATGTACTTGAAAATAAAATTTTACTTTATAATTGGGATATTTGAGATTCCTACTTGCAGCAGCCATCTTGCTGACAAAATACTAATAGAATTATGCCCTATGTAACATTCTATGAAAAAAAAAAAAAAAAAAAAAAGAAAACCTGCTTTTAATACTGCACTGGCATATTGATAGATGCTAGTTTTGTATTTCCTTCCCTGCATATCTTACTGGGAGGAAAAGTACAGTTTTATGTGCACAGAACAAAGAAACACATTTGAATTGTGGCACCTAAATGGTACTTAGAAATAATTTGTACTAAGGTATGAGAACCAGTTAGAAAAGATCAGCATCTGTAAACAACGCAACTTTTGCTGCTGTACATAGGAAAACTTAAGTCAAATTTTGGTGTAAATTTGTAGTTGCCCAACTGTCTTTCAATGTTTTATTACACAGGTAGGTTTACAAAGTATATTTTAAAAACATATCTGTCATCTCTGACCTTCCTAGTATGACATAGGTGTCAAATAAATGAATGTTAATTCCAGCAGGGTGTGTTAAATTGGACCTGGAACTATATTATTGTGGTCATGGAGGTTTGAGCTGGTTGTGAAGCTTAGGCAGAACAAGATCAATGTGTTTTTAATTGCATATTATCATACTTTGTCCAGGTAAACTTTGATCCTTCTTCCAATTTTAAATTCATGCTGATGTATAGTGTCAGAGTGTATCCTGTTAGAGTAATTCTGCTGAATTTTTTCTAGAGATGTGTGCCAAGCAGATAATTAGGCTATCTGGCCTATATGATAATCAATATCTGAAGGTTAATATCAGCACTATAAATCAGTGTTTATTTCTTCAACGTTGGAAAGTGGTAGATTGGGATAGTTACGACCTGCTTAAGAAAATTTCATAAAATATTTTAAAGACAGATATTAGAGGAGAAAATGTGGTTCATGCAATAAGAAGTAGAAAGATATTTTCAAGAAATTTGTGTACCAACTATCCTCTTTAGAGATATCTATGACTAAGTAGGTTCAATATGCTTCAACATTATTGGATTTTTTAAAAAAATAATTTTTCCATATAAATAAATCAAATTTTTTTTTTCCATTGTTGAGGAATTGTATGTATTGCCTCCATATCCTACACTTTTTTTCCCAGGAGATTGTATGTATATTTTCATAGTTATCCTTTTCTCCCCTTTTTGCTAAGTACTTTCTTATTTCATTTTTCTTTTTCCTTAGTGTAAACACTTTCAACTAAATGTTAGCATCAGGAATGAGGTCAGTGCAAGATAAGGATGTATTTTCTTAACATATTTAATGGCAGCACATTGATTCACTTCTGCTTATAAGCAAGAGTATCTATTTATCATTATACTGCAATATATGATGCAATATAATTACTGGGAAGGCTCTGACTAGTATTTGTCTGTACTGGCAAGTCAAATATTAATATTTTTGACCATGAAACTAATATAGGACAGTCCCTACACATACTAGTTAACAAGGCCTCAGAAGCATATGGTTTCATGCAGGCTGCCTACTACATCAGTCATGGATCTTCCAGATTCTGAGAATTCCTGTGAATAGTTATAGCAGCCACAAGCCTGTGAAGGAGCTTTCTAGTACTTCTGCAGTAGGGATGATTTAGCTGCTGAGTGATGTTGAATTTATCAGCATAGCCAGGGAGTCCTTGGCAGTCTTGTGTTCTGCTACAACTGATAATATGTTTACCTCAGTGCTTACTTTGTGCTTTTTGTTCTCCTGCTGCCCCACCCATATGTCAAGTGGGTTTTCTTGTTTTGATTGTTGGAAATACTTCTGTTTGGGCTTTCATAAAGACAAATAAACAGAGAACAGCCATATCCCACTTGATGACAAAACTCAACAGATTCCTAGCTCAGATATAGATGTTGAATTTTTTCTTAAACTTAATATCTTATACAGCTGCTGGTAAAAAATCAGGCAAATACAAAATATATGGTATTTTCAGCATTATTTTTGTCTTTCCTAACCATTGGCATTTGAAAAGAAAAATACCACTCAACCCTATTTAACCATGAAACCACAAGTACTATGTGCCGAATTTCAGAATATGCTTTACAGTTGTGAGTTTCAAGCAGATAAGACTAAATCCTTACAAAGTCTAGATTGTTTTGCTCTCTGAAAATCTGTCTTCCATTCTCACTGTTCTTTGAGCACAGCAAGCAGGACTTCAATCCAGTGCTGAGGCCTGGTGAACACCGTTCTTGAAAATGTACACACGTGCCAGTCATTTTGGTTGGTATTACAGATTGCTCTAAACTGCAAACTGTCTGAAAGATAAATATTGCTATGTTCATCCTTACAGGGCCAAATTTGATCTTGTACATCTAACCTGTATTTAACTCAATGAAAGATTTGTAGGGCCCTCAGGATTTGTCCTGGTTTTGTACCAAGGTTCAGTGAGAAATACACCGTTAATTTCAGTTTGAAGTTTCAAACCTGCAATGCGCCTTTCAAAATTCCTCCTTTTAGATCATTTGCAGGGATATTCTAATTAAGTGATATTGATAATGATGCAGTAGTGCAAAATTGCATTTAGTACAAGATGTGGTCACATGGACCATCAATAGTATGATTCCTTTTAAAAAAGAATATTTTCAAATAAAGAAGCTCTGGTAGTCTGATATTTCCTTAAAAATCAAAAAACAAAACTTCAAAACAACAAATAATGAAACTGACTTCAAATGAAGAAAATTAGGGATCTGATCCTGCACTCAGTGTGTACAAAAATAGATCTTTCAGGACCCTGTAGACAGCAGTCATCATAACTTCAGTTATCCAGAAAGCAGGTAGCCACTTGTGAGTTGCCATCCTATACTTCCTTTGTCATAAAGGAAGAAATTAATATGTTTAGGCAGTGCCTTTCGCTAGTCAGTTTTAGTCTTCTGATTCCAAATTTATCATGTTCTATGAGTACTAATTTGTCTCCATTTATTCCAAAAGGTGTCAAGATTGGTAAGTCAAACTATCTGTCATATAGATATTTACATTTGGTGAAAAGAATTCCACCCCGTATTTCCAAAAGAATACTTGTATTTGAAGCTTAGGACACTCCAGTACCAAGAAAAGATGGATTCTTACTGTGCATTCAATCTCACCACTGTCATTGTTTTGTATCCTTAAATAGTATTAAAACTTTTTGACAGTTTTAATTAGTGTGTAGATAATTCCTGTTCTTTAAAATAAGCAGGGTCTAAATAATTAGTGAGCTATAAATAATTCAGGTAGAAAAGACATTGGAGGCCTTCTAGAGACCATAATATATCAACAACTGGGAACATTAACATCAGGCATTCCAGCCATCTTTCTAATAAGAACATTAAATATGCAGCCAGATCCAAAAAGATGAAAGTGGAGATCTGACCTCCATTCAGCAACATAAATAATTAATCCACCTGTCTATCTACCTATGATCAATCTACTAAACTCAATGCTTCAGCTTGTTCTGTAAGTTTTGTAGAAAGAGAGGACTTGGGGAATTAAAGAAGTTTGTAACTAGAACAGTGCAGTATGAATAAACCTTTCTTGATTGCACTTGATCTTTTCAGCAGAGTCATAAATCATTTTTTTCTTGTGCTGATTTTCACTCTTAACTTGAGGCTATCAGCGTTGAAAATATAGTTTGCTATCCTGAATGTTTTGTTTGCTGTAGTGCTGTATACAAATGCTTGGGGGTTTTTGGTTTATTGTTTTTCCATTGTCTCAATGCTATAAACAGCATTCAGCAAGAACAGCACATTCCATGAAAGGTTCTGCAATGCTATTCACAAACAGGACTAGTTTTTAAAAAATCTGATTTTTTGGCATCTTTGAATAGGGAAGAATTCCTGTGAAGAACCAAATCCACTGAAGTGGGTAGCTGGTTGCTATTTGGATGGTGATGGGAGCCTGCTGCAAGAGCCCTTTCAACAGTATCTTCATCTGAATTATCTGTGACTTTCAAACTGCTCCAATGAATTTTTATGATCAAGATGCATGATGGCCCTATGTGACCACTTCAGACAATGCATGATCCCTCTTGTTGTAGTATCTTAATCTGTGTAGAAAACATCTGCTGTCTGTCTTTGCTATATGCAATGGACTGCTATGTAACCAAATCTGCGTAAGCAGAAACAGTTATTCTATATTATTTATACATCTTTTGGTCAGTTCTACATCAAGTCTCTGATACTGCCATATTTCCCACCCAGGAGGACCAACACAATTAAGAGCACTAATAGCATATACTGACTAGTCTGTGCATAGCCTGGCAAATGTCTGTGGTTGTCTGAAACTCCCATTTTCTGCAGCAGTTAATCAAATGCTTTGTTTGACAAGGACTAGGAGTTTGGTCAATCATCTTGTTTCAAATCAGCCTGCTGTTTCAAATCAGTTCATTGTCTCATCTATGCAGAGACTAGCTAGAGAGTTTCTAAGACCACTGTGACTGGACACAATACCCTTCAAACCCATCCAAACAACAGTTATAGCTGTAGGGCAAACTTGAAATTTCATGCTGCTATCACTCTTATAACTTAAATTCCATGCCAACAGAAATGCACAAATTCCTTGGACAGGTAAATATGTAAAACACAGAGGAGAAATACTGTTCAGGGCTCCTTCTTGGAAAGGGAAGTCTTTCAATCCTTTGCAATCCTTATTCCCCCTTTCTGTACTAGACAGAATAGATGAAGATCACAAAGCTCTGGAAATCATAAAGCCAGAAATTTATATTCAACCACACGCATTTATCTCTATGACATTCCATTTTAGGAATTTATTTACATTTATGTTTTAAAATGTGAAGGATAACTTTGACCTTTTAAAATATCTCTTAGTACTTATATATACCCTTAGAGGGCTTCTCAGCTATGGTCCTTTTCAGATTGCAGTAAAACTTCTATTCTCATTATTATGGCCAGCCTTTCTTAAATTTGAAAAAAAAAAAAAAAAAAAAAAAAAAAAACAGTCAGCTTTATCATATTTGTATTAATTATATTCTGTATTCCATTTGTTTTCTGAGTCATTAAATACATTTGGGAAAAGATTAATTTTTGTTGTTCCTACACATGTTTTTTCATTATAATTGTTTCTATTGCAGAACTAATTAAATATCCTAAAGTTCTCTCCTTTAAATGTAATTACCTTTTAATGAAATGTATACATATTTCTTACTATTATTGGTTAGCCTTTAGCTACTTTTTCTATTTCTCTCTCCTCCACTTACTGCTGCAATTACACTTCGCACTTAAATAATGCTATTAACATGGGAATTTTGACAGAGGCAAGAAAAGTTCACTCTAGCTTTTTTACATTGTATAATCACAGGGTATTATAACCTGGATTTCAAGAAACAGGTCTTAAATTTTTCTACTCTTATATTTTGATGCCTGGATTAGCACATTTTATCCTTATTTACCTGAGTATTTACATGTCTTAAACTTCTCTGGAAATACTAATTTAATAATCAGTCCAACAAAATGCCTTTAGACAGGAAGAATCTAGAAAGGTTTTCTAAGATCACTTTATCTGACTTTCTTACCAACTTGCTACCCTTCATGGCAAACAATTTCTAAATTTACCATAACCAAAGCTGGATAGTTGAATGTTGTAAGATACATGATGTGGACACCACCTTAAATTGTTTCAGATTGTAAAATTTAACAAATAGCCCTCTGAAACTAGATGTCTTGAAAATAATTTTATTTTTACTTGAAAATACACTTATGTGTCTTGACTTTGGAAGTGAATATAAGACATTAGTTTCCTGACTGCTAGAACTTTCCTTCTGCTTCATGTGAACACTGTCACATGTGGTTATTAACAGTCTGTTGGGCTTAACAATGGAGATAAATTCTGGTTGTTCAAATTCATTACAAAAATTTTGATGGCATAATCTTTCTGTAGCTAGTTCTCTAAACCCTCATGACCTAAAACATCAGGGGATTCAGAACCCACAAGAGGAAGAAAAGAAAAACATGAATAAAGAAGACAATTCAAGAAGATAGACAATTATGGAGGCAATTGACTGGACAATGATTATGTGAATCACATGTTCTTAGCTTAGTTTTCCAGAAATCTCTATCATCCCCTCAATCTACTGGATATGTTACATAGCTGATAGGTAAAATTAGGATAGCTGGAGTGTGCTCAGAACCAGCTCACCCAAAGCCATTTATGACTAAATTATCAAATCTTCATGTGGGGAAACATCTCATAATTAGGCATGGCAATATAGCAGGACACTAAACCATGCTGAAATTGCTCTTTTATGATTGTTTCTCAAGAAATAACTTGATCATAATTGTGTGCTGTCATTTGTACCAATTTGGTGCTACATCCTTCAATTGTCAAGTATAAGGTCCCAAACAAATCATTCAACAAGACTTTTAAGGTTCTATGGTTGTTCATATACTCTGAGTTAGAGTGAAAAACATAGAAGCAATTTCTCAAGTTCCTTCTAAGAAAGCGACTGTGCTCAAATCTGTCTGCCTCACACAGGTCACCTCCAGATCTTTATAAAAAGGAACTGACTTCTGCCCTTGCTTTAAATACACGTTAGCCACTCTGCTGCTTGGATATGTAATTATTTCTTACTAATAGCATGTGGTGTTGGATGTTTTGACATAATTTAATATATTATATGCTCAAATACTATTCCTTATAGAGGAAGCGCGTGAATGGGTTGAAGAGTGACAGCTCAAACATGCAAAATCTGTGAGATAAATTAGCAGTCTTAAATATGTATAATTGATTACTATGCACAGGTTCCTTATTAATGTGGAAGATGTGCATGACTATAATCTTTGTCATCTACAAATCACAATTTGATGTTCTACATTCAATCAAAAAATTCCATAATTTATGTAGTAGTGTTGTGTTATGGCTGTTGCCTCATGCACCTTCTTTTCAAAGACCATATCTGAAAAGGAGAAGCTTGAATGATTTTGGGAACCTGCCAGACTTATCTGCCAAATAATGGTTTCCAAATAGAGACTCCTGGGTGCAGGTCATGCTGTGAGATTATGTCTGAAAGGGTGTGGGAAGCATGAACTACCTCATTTAGTAATAAGATAATAATAACTTCATTAATCTCTAAAGATAATGACACACTAATAACTGCCTTGATATTAATGTCTGGAAAACATGATGGTTTTGAGAAGTAGTGTGATGGCAAAAGTGATCAGCATTTATTCACCTTCAGAGGTGCTTGATACCACATAATGCAAAATTTGAGAGTGGGCGGCGTTATCCCCTACTAGAGAAAAACTTTGCATTTCTAATTTGAATGAATACAACAGAGGAAGAAAAATCTCAGATTTTGCAGCAGTGATAGAGAATTATATTAATTCTTTATGTCTCATACTGTCAGACTATTTAAAATTTAATAATCAGAAATGTAGATGAGCAGTCTAAGGCTATTATTCTTGGTCATCAATGTTGAAGAGACAATAAAACATATTCTGAAGTTACCAAGAGATTATTTTCTGTCTTCTTATGAAAGAAATATTTGTTATTTCCCAGCCTGTACTAAAACCAGTTCCAATAATTTAATAATCTTAATCAGAATAATCTTCAGCAGAACTTTTTTTTGTCAGGCTAAATGTCAAGGCCAAAACCAAACTACTGAATCCGTCTATTTTCAATTGGATGCACAACGAGGGATGAACATACACAAAATGAAGAAATCATGTTTGAAAATGTAAATTTATTCCAGGCTAAATTTCTAAATGTTTGAAATATATGGAATTAAAACTGCATCATCTCTTTTATGCAAGTGTAACAGTACAGGTATCAGTAGACTTACTGTTGTCAAGACTTGGAAAAATTCTTCAAATAGATACTTTTCTCTTTTGACATGTACATTAAATGTGCATAGACTGTTCTTAAAAATTCTTTGAGGGTTCTTTTCAGTGTAATTCTAATGTGGACTGAGGATATGGAATGTTACCTGACGATTCCCCTTTCCCCCCATCCCCCTCTCAAGCTGCTAGCTCAGATTTAGGGAGTTTTGGGAGAGGGGATCTTCAAGATAGGGATAAGAGCTTTAAAAGAGGCCTCTTACCTCAGGATGTATTTTAAAGCTTTATTCTCAATGAAGGGATCTCAGGAGGCAAGGAGGGAGCACATGGAGGGAGAGGGGATTTTACCTCCTTTGGGGTCGGGGTCAGATTACCTGGCCGAAAGCCATAGGTCAAGAGTCAAGGGGCAGGTAAACCAGGCCAGGTTACAGTTTCTGGGGGACGGGTTTTGGGGAGAGAGCATTCCCAAAAGGGATGCAACAGTTACCTTGACAGAAGACATCAACTAAAATAAGGTAGAAAGCTATAGCTTAAAACTCATTAAGAACATGTTAAATTAAGATGTTTTTGTCTATACATGAAGAGTAAATAAGTTTAGCACATCATTGTCTTGCTAACATGCAGCGAGTTACATGGCTATTCATTTTATTTACTAGGAGCTGCAGTCTACACTTAACCAAAAGTGTTACCAGAAGATGTTACCAATATTCAATAAACAATATTTTATGCAAAGTTTCTTCCTCTTCAAAAGCTCTCCCAGAGAAAAAAGATACTGGTCATTTATTTTTATTGAAGCAGATCTTACTTGTGAGTAAACATGCATGAGAATGACGACTGAAGATAGATAAGACCTCTGTGCCTCCCATTTTTAAATCCAAAGAAAACATCAGTGATGAAAATTCTCATGCCCAGCCTCCCTAATTTGTACAGTTGGATGCATTTAAGACATATTTTCACAGAATCACAGAACACAGTGCTGTGTTTGTGTTTTTTGTTCTCCTGCTGCCCCACACAGATGTCTAGAGCGTTTTGTTGTTTTGATTATTGGAAAGGCTTCTATTTGTACCTTCATAAGGACAAATAAACTATATTCCACTAAATGACATAAAACTCAACAGATTCCTAACTCAGATATAGATGTTGAATGGTTTCTGATACCCAGTAGATTATACATCTCCTAGTAAAAATCAGGCAATTACAAATGATATGGTATTTTCAACATTATTTTTGAGTACTTCAGTAGTTTATTTGGAGTATTTCTGCTTCATAATGACAATAAGTTTATTTTCAATTTTTTCATGTTCCTACTGTCACACATTTTCTCAGGGGCAACTAGTATCAGCTTCAACAGTACTCAGCTCCCATTTCACAACCTGTCAAATGGCTACTCAGGCAGAAAAAAATCAACCCATATGTGTCTCTGTAGAGTGAAAATTAGCTTACTCATAGTTATGCCTCCTCATGGGAATTATCAATTCACTGATTGCTGAAAAGGCTGCCAGCACTAACTGGAGTCTTTAATGATCATTGAAAAAAAAAAACCCAAAACAAAACAAAAAAACAGGTAATACCTGTAAACTCTACTTGGTATGAGCTCAGTAAATTTTGCCTCTGTTCATGCTCACTTGAACTGCTTGCACATTTACTTATCTTTTTAATCTAATTATGAGACCAGTAATCGAGTGCTTGAGTCCTGTATTTGGAAGCCACAAGACAGGATTACTTTCACTTAACTTTCAACATTTACAATGTAGCTTTCCACATATGAGGTAGTTATCCTAAGCTTCCTTTTTACAGCAGACAGTTAATCACTTAGTGATATGATTCATCTGACCTATGTTAGACATCAGTTTTAGGATAAATCTACAGCTGCTCAGTTTAATCCAATCTAATGTGACTTTATCATAGAGCAGTAAGAGTATTACAGACTTAGAAATAAATGTAAATATTCCTGATTTTTTTTTCTTCAAGTCTCCTTTGATGAAATACAGAAAATTAGAACTTTTAATGTCTTTTCTGACAGAATATGCTAATAACAGAAAACTGCATAGATCAGACTCTCTGGGTTAATCAGGGTTCTCCATGTGCTGTGGAATCCAGTGGCTATTAAAGGTTTTTAATTTCTGTTCAACTTACTCCCATTAATAGATATAAAAATATTATTAAGAAGAATTTATTTCCTGGATTATTTTAAATGACAGATTCAATACACTCGAGTATAACATTCAGTTATATTTAACCTTCCTTCTGAGTGGTTTGACTTGATGATCTGACCTCTTAATCAAGGATTTTATGATTCTGATGAGTTGATGTCTATGTTTCTTAAATATTAATGTCGACAATTTATAGAACTGAAGGATTTTTTTCACCGATGTCTTAAAACAGTAATTCTGATGCTCCAGTGAACTAACTGTATTAATATGGCAGCAGTAATTTCTTGTGAGTCTGCACTAAATCTGAGCTTCCTTTTTAGTAAACAAAGTTATATCACATATCAATTTAAAGGAATGGAAGCAAAACATTATATTGGTATTCAGCTAAACAGCAATGCAATTTGTGTAGGATTAGGTATCAATTGAAATCTGTTTTGATACAACAAAAGCACGTTATCCAACCCTTGTTTTCTAACAGCAGTTACCATACCTACTAAAATATTTTTCCTGTAAGTTTCCTGATTCAGCTTTATACACAGCAGACAGAAATTCTGTTATATATGGGAACTTATGAACTGTTACAAATGGTGTAAAGGGCTACATGATACCATATTTTTTTCCAGCAAGTGGTAAAGGAGGGATGGGTATAGGTCAGTGAATACTATCAATTAATTAATACTCACCCATATAAGGAGTTTTAAATAGATGTCCTGTCTACTCTGGCCTATCCGTGCTAAAAGTCAGACCATCGAATCTACTGTTTATCCTTGGGACATTAATGTCTAAAGACAATTGTTTTCCCCAGTACTATTAGTCTAATGGTCTGTTCCTGTTTGCAGCTGGTCCTCAAAGACTTTAGGGGGTGACCAGTTCAGCTCCTTTCATTGTGCAGTAATCTTAGAAAAAAATGAAAACATGATCTCACCAATAAGTCCTAAAAAAAAAGGAAGTCTACAGAGATCACTGTTACTCACCTATCTCCAGATGGGTCATGGAAAGACAATTAACCTACGAGTAAAACTCCAGAATAAATATCAAGGATGTGATTCTCTGTGTGATCCAATACAGAGTAAGACAACTGGGAGAAGTGGACCTTAAGGTATATTCTTCTCCAACATAATTGCTGCTTGGCTAATTTTTAGTGCTTGTTACCCAGAATATTAGATTTTGTAGGCCTCCTATTGAGCATTCAGCTATTATATCTGTGTAAGAATACCAGGCATTCTGCTCAGTCCTCCAAATCTTATGAGATAATGTATACATTTTTATCATATATATATATATATAAAAATTATATAACACAGAATCTGACCTTTATTTTTTTTTCTATCTCTAAGTAGAAATTGCCCTGCTTAACTCTTCAAGATTCTTCCAGCTTTCTTCAGCTTCCTGTGGAAATTATAAGGCAAGATTCTGCAGGGGAAGAAAAATTAGCAACATACTGCTGATAATTGTATATATAAAAGAGAAGAGAGTGGTGTTTGTGCAGGAAGTCTTAGCAGCAGAATTCTTTAGCTTGTATATTTTAATTTTTAAATAAAATTTATAAACAGGACAACTTCAAAATAAAGCCTCAAAATATTTTGTCACATGGGGTAAAAAATACCAGAGGAAAAAAACCCAGCCACATAAATATTGAAAAAAATTTTCAAAAGTTTTGAGATGCATTCATCAGGATTATCTACTACATCTTTTTGTCTTTGTTTACCACCCAGGGTGTTTTTCTGAATCACAAATCCACACAACTTAACAATTATTGTAAATTAAGTTAGTTATAAGCTGCATAACTTCCCAAGGTCTGTAAGGTTTATGTCAATATTGCACATTCAGTATTTTGGCAGTATGACTTCTGTGAGGGCTTTGCCACTGGTTGGCCAGAAGAGTCAGAGGTGTTTGCATGAAAACAGTTTAGCGGTTTACCATGAATGTATTTTGGCTGAGGTACACAATTTTCTTTATGCAAGGAAGAGAACCACAGCCAAAAAACTAGACAGGTCACAAGAAACAGAGATAAATCTTACTTTCAGTTCTCATTCCATAGCAAAGAAGAGAATGTAACTTTACAAAAGTCATCTCTCACTGCTTCTTTCCTCACTGCAGCCTCTGGCTCTAAAATTCTGGGATAAAAGGGTTAAAAGATTTAATTTTTTTCTTAAAATGTCAGCATGTTCTATATTTCTTCCTCCCAAAGAAGAGAAAAGTAGTTCTGTAGACTGAGTAAAATTTTATTTGAACATTCAGCAAAATAAATGATTACTTTGGATAACGTTTTATAGTGATAAGATGTCAGCTAATAGTCTTGATTAGAACTGACTCAGCAAATAGTTTTCCTTTTTCCTTTACAGACTCAAGTACATAGAAATGGCTATAAAATGCTGAGAATGGACAGCAAAAATATATCTATTTTTGTCAGTGTTTAAAATTCCAAGTCAGGAAGAAGTCCATCTTGCCTGACGGGGTGAGTTATAATTGCTCACAATGAGATAAAAGATTGTTTCAAAAGTAATTTCTGTCTCATAAATAACAAAAAAATATCTAAATTTATGTGGCTACCCTCAAACAAACTCTGCCTTCTTTCCCCCATAAGAAAAGGGTAAAATAATTGTGTATCTGTATGTTTTTGGTGATTGTATTTGTGAGATAATTGAAAGTCTAATATTTTTATTACTAATGGGATTCAGCTATTTGAATTTCAGATGTAACACCAACTTGTTTATTGTCTAATTTTTTTTAATCTATAAACATGTCAGAAATCTCTACAAGGGAAATAAAAATTTGAATGCTTAGGAAGCATACCCACTTCAGGAAAGAGGAACTTTCTTTGCTTTATGTATCATTGTCTAAGATCCTGATCTAGGCTGGACCCCCTCAGTATTTGAAATAATGCATTTTGTTCCACTTTATTTCTTCCCAAAGATATATTCACTGCAGTTCCTAATAAATTGTTTCATATGTTCTGCTGTTTTCATGTATTTTAATGTTATATAGCACTTGTAATGTCTTTTCTTTCTCCCCACACAATTAGCTTTGCAGTGAAGCAAGAACTGAAAGGAAAAGGTGTCTTCTGATCACAGATGTTTTTCTCTCTACTGGACTGAAAGAAAGTATTATTAAAATTTAATGTGAATAAGGGAAATATTCCATTCTAAATTATACCATATCCAGAATAAATAGGCTGAATTTAGATTAGCTGGAACAAGAACTTTGTATGTAGTTTGATAGATTGTTTCACAGCAGGAAACAAAAATTTTGCATGTGGAACATGCAGAAGGGAAAATTAGTAAGGAGTTAGGTTGTATTTTAGCTGCAGAATCTCTGTATCATATCTCAAATAAAGATACTGTTTTAAAAGAACTAGAGGATATCCACACACATAAAAACTTATGAAAACTCATGGTTTTGAGTATAGAATTTAGGGTCAAATAATCTTCCATTAATGATTTCTTTGGTTTCTTCATTTGCATGCAATGGACATTTGACACAACCATTTGATATCACTTCAACTTATTTTTAAAATAGAATTCTGATATGTTACTGCATACTGCAAAATTATTTTTCTGCTTCTCTCTTTTCATAACATTAAAGGTTAAAATTAAAAATGGAAAATCTCATCTCTCACAGTAGACACTGATTTAGAGGAAAAAAGTTATTTTGTCCATTTTCAGTAATTTCAGCAGATGCTGAAAACATTTTAGCAAAGACTTCAGGTTTATGACATCCAAATACAGAGACTAAAACCCTGGACTGATTATCATAAGTAAATTTTTCACTTAGTTACGTATTATTTTCCACATGTTCACAAAGTCGTTGCAATTGAGGAAAGAGAACTTCCAAAGGGAATAAAGGAAGGAATTAATAATTGATCTGTCTGACTTGAAACACAAACAGGTATAAGATAGAAATAAATACAAAACTACTATTAAAAAATTATTTTGTGTAAGCACTTTTAAGGTGTAAGTATTGCCAAATCTGCTAGAAAGGCCAGATGTTGTGTGGTGCTTATTGTGCTCTTAAGGCATGCTCTTATAAACAAACAACTCAATTAACACAAACTCTGAACACAAACTTTGTTCTAATTCCTGCTCAATAGCTATTGGTGATTTTAATTGTCAGTTCAAAAAGCACTTCCCTGCTGTCACACAAAGAAATGATGATGTCTTCTAATAGAAGTGGATGCCTGCAAATGCTGCTGCTATATTGTAGAGTTACTTATTTGAATTTTTCATAGTTCTAAAAAGGTTTTGTTTCCATATTAGCTATATTGGCCATTTTGGCAGAACCCAACAGAAAACAAACTAAAGAAAAGACGTGAACGTGAAATCAGCAAGGACACTTTTTTTTACTTTTCTTTTTTAGCTGCAGCAGTTCTATTGAGCAGGCTTGGGAATGCTCCTGGGCAGAGGCTAATTGGCAGAGAACAGTCCATACTAAGGTAATACACTTTGCTTCCACACCATGATGTCTGTATGCAAAGACCTATTGGTCCCTTCCTATTAAATAGCAGGTTGCACCTGAGAATTATTCAGGAGAGTGATAGAGTGATAGCTGGCATAGGATAAATATTTCTTAGGAAAAGGTCAAAACATACAATTTATATGCCTCAAAAAATAATTTCTCAAAAAAAAGCAATATTATTTATTTCTATCAATGAACACGTAGGACTTTGTCTCATGGATCAACCGGTGTAGGTATGCTGACAGAAAATTTTAATGTAGACTGTGTTGCATCTTACAGCAAAGATGGTACAAACAAAGTACAAAGAAAACCTACTCTGCAAAAACAAAACTAAAACACTTGCACTGGAGAGATTGTAAGTGGTAAGGTCCTTTTCTATGGATATTTTAAAGAAATGTTTATTTCTCTCGTTTACTATCAGAAGTTTTCAGACTAGCAGCATGGGGGGAAGCAATGTGTGGCAGTACCAGTGATTACAAGAAAAGCAAAACAAGGCCAGGAACTAGCAGACACTGTGAGATATTTCCTGCCAAGCAGAGAATCTTGCAAAACAAACTTATGGCTGGCTTCCTACTTATCCAGCACCAGAGGATACCAATGACCAGGACTGATGCAAATTTAATGTATAAGCCTGAAATACACAGTTAACGTGGCTGTCAGTGCACTGATAAAACAAAAGGGATGCAAAGGCAGGTTCTTGTTCACAGGAAAAAGCCCACAGTGGTGACTGTGTACCAAGTTTCCAACAGATGACTCACAAAGAAGGTAAATCTAATTTAATCTACATCCTATCAATTGTCCAGCTTTCCCAGTCCCTCAGCTATCCATTAATTTTCAGAGAAAACTGAAAACCACATCAAATCTTGAAGATATGTTCTTGTGCATGTGAGGATGATTCCAGTGTTTCAGCTAAAATAATTTGTAAAGGAGATGCATCCAGAAACAAAGCCACTTTTCCAATTCACATTCTCTATGAAATGGAAGAGATTAAAAATGTACTCTTCCTTTGGGTTTTCAAAAAAACTGCTAAAGATCAAGCTTCTTGTCTTTACCAACCATATGTTTTCTTTTAGTTCTTCTTAATTCAAAAAACCCACAACTATCTAATGCACATTTTCTGTGCTTCTCAGGTATCATCACAAACCATTATATAATTAGTCTTCAATTTAGAAGAACTTCCATAAAATCCTAGCAGTATAAATATATCCTTATACTTTATGAAAATTTCTTATATGTTGTAGCCTGACAAACAAGGCAAAATACTGCGGCTACCTAGTGCTCTAAATATCTAAATATTTTCTATAGCAATCCCCTTATGAGAGTCAGGTATGTGACCAGGGAGAGAAAATGAACTTGTGTGTTTGTAGATCACAGTTGATGTACACCAGAAAGATCACCGATGTTTCAAAAAATATTTTAAAATACTATGTGCAAAGAAGATCAGTGCTAGTCCTGCATCAGGACTAAGGTAATGCAAAGATGTTATTTTCTTATATTTCTTATATTCCCTTTCTTTTCTGAGATATAGGCCTAGATCCAGAAAAATATTTTTATTGAAATGCATTCATTTGTCTCCCCAAAGGTAGATAAACTACTTTATGAAGCTGGGTAAGAGCAAACTGTTCTTAGCAGGAAAAAAGGCAACTGCTTTCTTTGCAACCTTCATCTCAGCAAAACCCAGACTCTGCAGCCCAAGACAAATATAGTTAAGGTACATACACATGCAACTGTCCCCCTTACCTAGAAACAGCCTCTGGGAAATTTCTACCTATAATCGAAATGTGCAAGAGCACAGCAGGGGATTTGGTAAATATGTAAGTGGCTGAAGAGTGTTAATGCTGCCCTGGGGCTCTGGTTCACTCTGCCAATCTTAAGGCAAGTATCTGAGGGAGTCAGGGCTCCCAGTGAGTATCCTAAACTCCTGTGTAACCAGTGATGAGACACAGGTATGTAAAATATGCTGCTAATAACTTCTGCTAAGATCTCTGTTAGATGTCTAAAGGAGCAAATGCATGAACGCTGGTTAAGTAAGTGTTTGAAAATGTAGTGTTTGTGAAGATGCACAGGCCCTTGAGCAGAACTTTAATTAAATTATTAAGAAATAATTGTATCTGTATTTTTATTGTTAATGTTGTGAAATGAATTTTTGCATGTATATTTGTTTAAAGCCATATAAATGTTTTCCTCATTTGAAATTACCAATAATATATGTGCTTGAAAAAAGAATAACACTCAAGAAAGACCTACATATAATTCATATACCAAATTCCACTGTCTTGTACACTATGTAAAGGTACTACAACAATTGTATTTTAAATTGTCTCTGGAGATACTGGCTGAATAAAGAAGCAAAGTTGAAAATGATGGTGTATGTCATCCAATATTAACAGTTATTCATTGGGGGTTGCAATAACTTGAAGTACATTTGTAAAGACCAGGGGCTTTTCTTACACTTTTGTTGTTGTTTTTGTTTTGTTTGTTTGTTTGTTTGTTTGTTTGTTTTTCTACTGAGATATAGCCTGAAAATACTTCTTTCTTTCTCAGTAAACCATTTCTTTTCATAGGTAATTGTTACTTTGCTTTATCATCTCTGCATTACCTGGTATGCTTAGCAGGTTAAACATATCTTGAGCTTACACTAACCAAAGTCTCACACCAGATTTTGATTTCAGTTAGCCAAAGCCCTTGAATTTACTTTGCTTAGCCATGATCCATTCAATCTCACTTTCATTTTTACCATCTATTTCATCTGCTCAGCAGTAAATGCCACAATAATATACCTCTCACATCCATTTCCTCATGTATCACTTCTCACTGTTGTTCTCCTCACAGCAAGCCCTCAGATATGTAATTTCATTTGGGTTTAAAAATACTCTGAGGTCCTTAATTTTCTGCTCTCTTTTACTAAGCAAAAAGTTACTTTGAATAAATCCTTATTATAACAATATTTCAATTTAGTTATTCAATTTTTTAAATTAACAGTGTTTGACATAAACCCAAGATTTGGACTTGTGGTTTTCTGCCTTATTTGCCCATTGGAATGAAAATAAGAAACAGTCTTTCTTCAGCCCAATGGTTTTTTTTGCTAGACAAGCACCTACCAGTTTAACAAACTGAGTACTTTCCATGGTAACTTTCACTATAGCATTTCACAAAATGAAGTGGCTTCCATACTTAAAGACCATCAGAATGCTTACAAAAGAAGTTAACAAAACTGCCAATAATTTAGACATAGATTTTTGTGAGGGAAAGATAGGTGAAGGGGATTGTATTCTTGAAGAGACCCCTTTGTCTTGTTTTCAGATAGCATTATATGCTCGATGTGGAATTAACATTGAGAGAACTCATGAAAGCGACTATTTTGAAAGGTGCCAAAGTTGGTACAAAAAAGTTGCCACAACTTCTTGGTTGTCATGAAGAGCAGTTCCTCAACAGTGGTGGAGAAGGTCTGAATCCTCTTTGGGGCTGCTACCAATACAACAATTTGAAAAAAAAAAGAAAAACCTGCTGTTAGGGTTCCTAACAGCATAACCTGCTGGTTGACCAAACAATAGAGAACATAAAGCACACAAAAAAAGATGCTTGTATATACATTATTAGCAGACAAGTACATAGATAAGAACGTAATTTTTACTATTACAGTATTCTTGAGTGTAGAAATTCAATAAAGGTTTTCCTCTGTTACTGTTTGGAGTTTTTAAAATGTCTTTTCTCAGTTATATCTTTGGCATTGTATTCTGTGGGCAATATAGAAATAAAAGAGAAAATAGAGATGAGAAGCTATCATCATATTCTCCTGGTGCTTTCTTCTCTGCTTCATAGAATCATAGAATCATTAGAGTTGAAAATACCAAGAAGATCATCATATCCAATCAGCAGCATAGCACCACATCATGTTCATTACTAAACCATATCCTCAAGCACCATATCCATATTTTTGGAATGCTTCCAGGGATGGTGTCTCTATCAATTCCTTGAACATTCTTCTCCAAGGCTTTTCAACCCTTTCTTTGAAGATATTTTCCTAAAATCTAAAGTAAACATCTTCTGATGCAACTTAAGGCCATTTCCTCTCATGCCACTTGTGACTTGGGAGAAGAGACTGGCACCCACTTCACTCCATCATCCTTTAACAAGTAGAGAGTAGAGAGTAATAAGGTCACCCCTTAGCCTTCTTTTCTCCAGGGTTTTAGCAATAGTTTCTTTTTTTTTTTTTTTTTTCCTTAGAGATAAGATGTGAATTAGAAAGATTTTTGCTTAGTTGATGCCAAAGACAATAGGAGCAATGATGCATCAATGATTGCATCAAAAGTCTTTAGCAAATTCCGCCTTTGTGTGCAAATGGCAATTGAAAATATTGCTGAGTCACTGGACAGTCCTTTACTTAGTCTTTTAGTAGCTTGTTTATCATAATCCTATAGAGACATAACCTGAAGCTCTCAAAAGCCATAGACTAAATTTTGTTTCAGGTAGTTTTGATGCTTGATCATTAACAGCCAGAACATGGAGTCAAGGAGAATTGTGATTATTGGACATTAGCTGAATATCATAAGCATTCTCCCTTGTAAAATGGCAAAAAAGTACTAAAAATAAAATAAAATGAGCAAACAAAAATGCCAGTCACCAAACCCCCCAGCTTAAAACAGTTTTCTTACAGAGAATATATGAAAAATCTTCCAAACGTCATAATTTTGCTCCCTGAGCTTTAAAGTAATATGAATTAATTTGTATAAACACTCTAGGGTTTTCATTCCATTCTGTAAGCTAGCTTTGATTTGAGCTTAAAAATTCAATATTTACAAAATTAGTTAATGCTTCTGAAGGGACTGGTGTTTATACTGGTCTTGGTCATGACCCCCTGTACTTCCTGCTTTACAAAATCCCTAAAACAATGTGCTCATGAAGATCACAAAGAAACCAGTAACCAAGTATGGAAATCATAAAACCAAGAGTCTGAATTTCCATTTATATTGTCCTGCTGAAAGCTGTGTAAATGTTATTGATATCACCTGCAATTTCACAAGTATCACAATAAATTGATTCATCTGTTTCTAGAGAATTTCCCCTATGGAAAAACTTAATAAAAACCTAGTGCCTCTTTTGTTCTTTGCACCAAAGGGCAACATTTGGAAAAAAAATACTTAGTTATGGATTTTTTTAATAGGTTTTATCTTTTTCTGTAATATTTTTGATCAAATATTACATTGTGATTTTTTTGTTTAATAAAGATGAAGTAGTAGTAAAAGCTACATGCAGAAACTGGCAGGTCTCTATACAGGTACAAAGGCTACTGTCTTTGAGAAGAGAATTGATTAGTTTGAATATAAAACACATGAACAGTGAACTCTCTACATCCATAGTTTATCATAATTCAGTTTTTTTACTATTTTTAAAACTGATGATTAATAAATGCATACATATTTTATTGTATATCATATTTTCACAGAACTAATCAATTTAAGTAAAACAATGCATTAGTTCTCAGTGCCAATGGAGCTGATGTCTTTGTTTAGCCTGTTATTTTTCAAACTGAATTGAGAGATACCCTAAATTCAGAGTTGAATCACAGCTTTTCTGTTTCATTCCCGCTGAAGTTCTTTGAAACCTGACTTATTTTACAGAAAATGAATAAAAATAAAAAATAATTCTATTTTGAACCTCATATCTCATAAATAATAACTTTTAGTTTTCTCTTTTAGGTACAGTAATCTTATCTTCTGGTTTTCATACAATCATTATGACTTAAAACCAGAGAATTGTCATAAAACACAAGAACGCAAGAGTAGTTTAGGAGATACTGCTTTCTAAAATGTGATACTGAATACCAAAAAATAAATCCTGTTTTTGTATATATAAATGATGCATGTTTCTCAGGAGAAATCATAATAATGAAATTTAATTATGAACTGTCTTTATATGTTCCTGTCTCATCCCATGTACTTTATGGCAACCTGAAGTTTGATACTAGCAAAAGATTTGTTGGGTTTTTTTCCTCTCCTTTGCTTTTCCCGTTAAGCATGGAAAAGTTTCAACTTCCTTTTAAACATTCTATCACTTCCCTACTGGATATTTTATGTTCCTGAAGTAACAAACTGTGCATCTTCCGAATAAGATTGTAATTGTGTTATTGAGTTTAGTGCCATGTCATGATTGCTTTGCCTTATCTTGTTTAAGATCATGGCAGTGCTATCACGGCAATTGCTGAACAACAATTCAGTAAGAGTCACAGAAAATATTGTAGCCCATCAAAAACTTAAAAATTAATTTTTATATATTTTGCTGAAAACTTGTATTTCTTTTTGTCTCTGTAGATGTAAGTATTTATTTTTGAAAAACTGTATTGAGATGTTTCTTTAAATACCAGAATACTCAAAGTACCTTAATTTTGAAAATTCTCTTTATATTCATTATGATTCACGGGATAAATTACTGATTTTCCAACATATATATATATAAAAAATATGTTTTATGTCAGATATTACACAAATAAGAAAAATGGAATGCACTTTTAATGGAAAAAGCTCCATAAAAATGAATAATATGAATAATTAATCTGAATAATAATCTTAAGACAAAATATATCAAACACATCATATCTCTAATTTTTGTTTCAATCTTGATTAATGGAAGATCTTATATGATAAAATAAGTGCTAAATTCTACATTTTGAATGGCACAGTTATGAATATCTGGATTTTCTGAGATAAATCACTGAAACATTTAGGCTGGAAAAGATCTTCATTCATTCCTCATATGGTCTAGACTTGTGGTGGGTTGACCTTACCTGGTTGCCAGGTGCCCACCAAACCACTCTGTCACTCCCTCCTCAGGCAGATGGCTGAAGAAAATAAGATGTAAAAGTAACACATAGGTTGAGATAACCAAAAGTGAAAGGTCACACATGGGGCAAAGATGAGAGATGCCAAAGATTTCATTCTCTACTTTCTATCAGCTGTAGTAGTCTGTCCACCTTCTGGGAAGCAGGGCTTCAGCATGTGTAGTGGTTTGATTTATTAATGTGTATGCTGAGGTTCTGAAAGATATTTATATATAACAACACTGTATTTGTCGAAGTAGTGGTTACCTTATCACATCCAGCAGTACATGCAGAATTTTATAAACGGATAACCTTTATGTGACATACTTTTAATTTGAAGGCGTGTGGTCCTGTGTGAGAAGCCACCCCATCATGATCAGAATCAAAACACACAATGGCCTCTTTGCTGCTTCACTAGTTAAGTCAATTCTAAATTGCATTTGGGCTAAGTTCAATGTTCTTAAAAATGAATAATTGTTGCAGTATCACAGCCTCAAGTGATACACTGTGCTAGTATTAGTCAGAATTAGGTACACTGCTAGAAACAATGAGCAAGTGCCCCCACAGTCCTCTGTCAATTCATCTCTGTCTTGACCTGAAAACCCTCTGATATTCCATTCCTTAAGCAAAGACTTGACAACTGTGCCAAATTGTGACAGATTGGGTTTTGGTACATAATATGGACATTTTTTCCCCAAGGGACTATATAATTATGAGTGTAAAGTAGAAATAAGACAAATTAATCAGAAACTAAAGCTTAAAAGAAGGCAGAGCTTTTTACAAGCACCTGAAAGAAACTCACACTTCAATAATATAAATTGTTTTAAAGGCTGATATCCTCATATCAGTATACATGCAGAGATCAGAAGTTTAGGTAATGTTACAAAATGTTTATTTGGAATGAAATACAGTTTTTCTGTCTTACAAATGCTATGTTAATGATATTTTCTTGTGTGTAATCAAAAGAGAAAAACCCCTTGCAACAGTGTTAGAATAGTAAAGTAAAAAGCAGACCTTTATTTGAAGCTTACAGTTGTTCTGGTTTTCAGATTTCTACAATTTTATAAAGTTAATTTATTAGGATATATAACAAGTTCATCCAATAGGAGATTCAGTTGTCCCACTAACCCACCCCTGGGTCAGCCCCTTGGAGTTGAATCCCAAAAGGTTCTCTGCCCCACTTCTTCTTATAGTAGGTTCCCTACTTGCAATAAAACTAAATAACATTTCAAGAATGTGTTTAGGTCAGCTTATTGTTTTAAAAATTAGGGGAAAAGGGGCAAGGACAGTACTGGAGCTGTGACCATCAATCAATGGCATTATCAATCCACAAAGCTACAAATATATGAAAAATATATAAAAACCTTAGGCATCATTTTCAGTATTTTAGCTGTTCACCTTGGTGGCTGAGTTTGTATGTATTTCTGTAGTGTTTGCTTTTACAAACCTTTTTCACTGACTTTTTTGGAGTTCATTAATAAAGGTTACCTCCGTATTTTCTTGTGTCATTTGCTTGCTCCTTTTAGTTTTTTCTTTCCATAGCTTTAAGCTTTTTGTCTCTTTCTTATCTCATAGGTAAACCATAAGTCTCTTTGTCTTTACATTTCTTCACTTTAACTCCTGATGTGCTATCAGTCCATGTCTATCTCTCCACATATACAGATATTTCCTTTTTCTGTTTCTGATCAGCTCTTCCAAAAATCTATCCTTTTCAGTTCTCTTAATTGCTATTTCTAAAAAGGCCTTCAGAATCTGATGTTCTTTTTCATTCTAGATTGCACTTGTTTATCTTTCTGCATGGAAACTACATAGAAACATCATGATATTCAAGAAGAAAAAGATATGGTTCATTAAAATATTTTCTGATCTATTTCAACTTAATCAGTCCAGAAAGCAATATTGTTACTGTAAATGCTATTCATCTGATGGGTGAGAAAGGGGATGAACTGCCATAATCCTATTAAGTCATTTATATTTCAGGGGCAGTGACACTTGAACATTAATGTGATAATGAAATAAAATCTGATAGCTGAGTAACACCTGAGGATTGCTTATTCAAAAGTTCTGTGCATCTAATGACTATTCATTAGTCATTCAGGCAAAACAGACATACTTCTCACAGACTTTCATCATTCTTCTGACTATAAAAGATAAAGTGTGTGTATACCACCTCCTCAAAGTGCACCACAGCTAGCTGAAGGTTCTGATCCCTTGCATTAAGTGTCTGAGGCATCTTCAATTACCATAGCTCATCTGAAACTGGAAACTGGATCTAGAAACTGGAAATCACTTCAGATACCCATCATATGAACTTCGCTCATTCTAACTTTTCCATCTTCATCATCTCTGATGTGCTATTCAGACAGAGCACTGGAAAAATATAAAATAGTCTATATCTGGCATGTAATTTTCAAAGAACAGGTAGAATGTCTCTGCAAGGAGTTTGGAATAAATAAATAAATGATGCAAGCAAACTTGCACAATAGGGAAAGAAATATTAATTTTCCTTTATGTGCAGTTTACTTTATGCATCACAGTATGTATTAACCAAAGGAACAGTATTTCAGACTTAGTACGTTAGGAAGGAAAACTACATTATCCACGTAGATGCCTTCATGCAAAACCAATTCTGACAATAAGGTGAGGTTTAGAATGTTTCAAATTTAAACTGTGTGGATGAAATTCACGCAGAAAAGGTGAACAGAATGTATACTTGTGGAAATGATGGAATGGCTTAGCAGATTTGAATACAGATTTAAATAATAAGCCTACACCCCTTTGTAGGCAGAAATTTTGAAATGGTTCTTTTAAGTACGACAAAAGTTGAAAATATGCTAAATCAGGAAACTACAAATTGTGCTGAGGGGAGAAAATAGAAGTGAATAAAAAAGCCTGTATTAATCATCCTGGTTCCTGGATGAACTCTTTGAGACCATTTCAGTCTGCTCTGACCCCTTACCACAAGCAGTGGTACTGCCTTCACTTAGAATTGCCTACAGGTAAATTTAAGAAGCAGAAGAAATGGAAGGAAGAACAACAGTAAGCATAAACAGGGCACAGGTAGAGCAGAAAGCCAATACAAACAAGTACTATGCTTATCCTTGGATACAAAGCACACTTTGATGGACATTTACTCAAAAGCTTATTGGTTCATAGGTGTGCAGGTGCCGAAAAGCAGCGTTTATGTCTTCTGTAATATTGTTCAAGATATTTTTCTTGGATTTAAGATACAAGGAAATAATACCTAGGAAAAACTATTGCCCTTATATAACTCACAAATATAACAAAAATGCTCATACAATACTCTCATTGAAAGTGCTGACATGCATGTTGATTCATGTAGTTAATTGCTGCTTATCTATTCGAGTAAATGCAAGCCTAGATACTACTAAATTTGTCTTCTTAAGCAGGGAGAAAACCAAACATATCCCAAGGAACTGGTATTGAATTATTTCATTTCAGCTGAGGCTGAACTGGTTCCTCAAATGCAGTAGCTATGTACATTTTTCATCTTTACCCAGTTGCTTTTAGATTTTCTAAGGAAGAATCTCTATATACTTGCAAAGGCCATTCCATAGAAAAATCTATGGTTCCTAACTCCAAGTCATTGTGTAGTCTTAAGCAATTTAACATAAATGTATAAAACACACATTGAACTTTTTATTGAGGTCTTCCCATCCAGAAAAGTTACTTTGTTTTCATGACAAGGAAAAAGAAAAAATTCATCAGTGTGTGATATAAAAACATGATCTGTAAATTTCTCAGTCCAAAGAACTTCCTTTATTTTCTCCCTTATAACATTCCCTTACTTAATGATAATACATTTCTGAAGGAAAAACATCTGGTAAAAATCATTCAGTTATAGGCAGCACAAAGGGTTATATTAGCTTTTTAAAACAAATTTGGTGGAAACTCAGCCTGTTTTAATCTTTTCTCTTTCCCTTCACCTTTTTCCTAGCTATACTTTGATGTAGATGTCTAAACAGAGCAGAAGTACAGAAATATAAAAACATACATTTCCAGTCAAAAACTTCTGCATTTGCAATCAGAACCTTTAATTGAACTGAAAATGAAAAAAATAATTTATGCAAACTAGACTCCTTTCTTTTGGGGGGGTTAAAACAAATCACCACAAGATGGCTCCCCAGCTTCTCCAAAGAATTTTTTTTTTTTTTTAATTTTTTTTTTTTTTTTTTCTTTTTTTTCTGTCACGCTACTCTCCAGTGAAGGCATTGATTACCTTATAGAAGTCTGGAGTACACTGAACAGACTGTGGATTAGAGCCTTGTCTAATAAAATAATAGCTATTTTTACATTAAAGCCCTGGAGATCTCTTTGAAAGGTAATTCTGTTACTTTAATTTCTGTACCCCATAAAAGGCTGTTATCTAGTTTCTGCCTCTGTTCATTTTTTTCTTCTAACAGCCAAAGATTGGCTCAGAGAATTCAAACTGATTTGGAGTTTAAGCCTCCTGCTTTTAAAGGCTAAAGAAGCTTATGGTCCTAAGATTTCTAAGTTTCTAAAAGTATTAGGAATTTTAATTTTAATTTTACATATTTTTTAATTACTATTTTTTATTGGCCATTCTTTGTAAGAAGAAGGACTAAAATAAAAGGGTATGAGCTATGATATTAAGCTTTTAGTGGAGGTCGTTTCCAAAACAAATTAAAATCACACCAGAATAAATGCTCTTCTCAAAGGAAATACAGGGTTTGAGGTACTTTTGTAGGTTCTAAAATCAAAAGAAAGTAAAAGTACACCACAGACTCAGTTATTCGAAACAGCATGCATATTTTTTGGAATATCACGTCTGAGATAAATAGGTTTTGTTTTGATTTTACTTGAATGATTGTACTGATACAGTCTTCCTAACACACAGCAGACATAGGGAGGGAAAAAAGTACAGAAACGCCTTGGTGGATAAGGAGGTAGAAATATAACATCAGAGAAGTAGCTGATAGCAGCAGAAATCTTTCTCGTTTGCATATAACAGAAAGAAATATATTTTTATTTGCACATATTAAAAATCTATAATCTTTGTAAAAACCACACTGTAATCTTGGAGAGTCTCACACAGAAGCAGCATGATAGAGACAGAATGTAGTGTAGTCTGTGCTACAAACCTAAAAAACAATCACTTCTGCAAGGTCAGAAGTGCAAGTTACGTCCACTCTGTCTTTTAAACCTATTTGTGAATCCTTTCTTAAGGTCAAAGTCACTGATAAATCACACTGTCTCTAAATTTGCACTCAGTCATAGGGTGACATTTACTGGTAAAATTTAATCTTTATCCTTGATGCAGAGAAAACACAAAATGGGAATGAGTTCCTTGTCCAGCTGTGGAAAGTTCACAAGCAGGAACTTGCATTTACTAAAACAATGCTGCTTTTCTCAAGGACAAAAAAAAAAGGCAAAAATCTCTAAAACTGAACTACGCTTTCTTGAAGCCTCAGGGTACAATTAGAAAATTGGGTGCCTCCAAGAAGTCAGATCTTGGATATAACTATTTTATGGATGTATTCAACACTGATTGAATCCATAACTGTTAATGACAATCCTTTTGTTTTTTCTGCTTTTAGTCCTCTCTGGTGTCTTTTACATGATGGCAAGTGTCCAAGAACAAAACTCACCTTACTAAGGCAAAAAGCAACCCCTGTCAGCTGCAAATCTTATCCACACATTTTTTGGGCTAAATCTACCTATGCTACTAAGTCTCATACAATCCTTCTTTGCATTGACTATAAGCCATTTCTATGCCATTAACTGTATATTTAAGTGTCCATAAATATAGATGCATACACTAAACATCTGTAAGTCAGACGAATTCTACCTGCTTCAATCTGGGAGAATGATAGACAATGTTTCCAGTTACAATTCATGCCTAAGGATGCAAAATTGCAACTTGTTTTGTTACTGCATAAACCAATATGCCAAATATGCCGAGTGTGTCCCAACAGTATGAACAAGCTGGAATGTGACAGTCCCAAGACCTGGCAAAAATGAAAGTTTAAGTATGGGGAACCAGAAATGTAGCAATTCAGACTGAATTCCACATTGTATTTTCAATATGCTGTTGCTCCATTTAATGTTCAGATGACATGCTAGCCTTAAACTTGTGAATGCAATTTTAAAACCTCCATTTCTTCTTGTTGTAGGGCAGAAAGACCATTGGAAAAGAAGCCACATGTATGTTAAGGGTTATTTGATCTTTCTGGATCTCAGTACTAAATTGCAAATGCGGAAGTAAATTGCAACCAGGGAAGCCATTGACTTACCGAGATATTGAAACCAAGCCCATGCATTATTTCATCCTTAGTATGGTCTGACAGTAAGAAATATTTCTTCAGCTGTTTTGAGAGTGCCAGTATTTCCTTAAAATATGACAGAGTAAAACTTGTGCCTCAAGAGCAAACAGTATTAATGTATTCTGGGCTTTACTTATTTATTTATTTACTTATTTCTGAAAGGGGATATTTTTAATTTGATGGTAACATGGTCAAATTAGCTTCCCATACCATTGATTTAATGGTCCCTGTTCATAAAATAGGTATAATAAGACCAGTTACATACCAAAAAATCAGCTAATTAAAGAATGCTTGTGAAAGATGATGAGGACTGCCAGCTATCTTTCACTTGTATGTCATTATGGCAAAATGACTTCCAAACACTGCAGTGAGATTAATCCCAAAAGGAAAATCTTAGCTCAAATGAGTTGGTACCATCCCCTTTTTTGTAAACACTGACCACTTGGTGCAGATTTTACACATCTACTCTCTTAGTTAGAAAAATGAACGCTTACAATCACTTTTAAAACACACAATGTAACAAGAAACATTAGTAATTCTCTTGAATTATTCATTAAATTTATTTATATAATATATACTAGAACACCAATCTGTGGAGTAGGCTTAGTTTCTCAGAAAGGAGGTATGGAGCTGCTGTTTTGCTATAAATAGTAACAGAAATTTCTGGAGTAAGAATATTTCTTTATATTCCTTGATTAAAATACTATTCCTAGAGAAATAAAGGTAAGCTTTTTAGTGAAATTATTAGCCACAATTTTACCTCTAATTTTTATTAATCTCTATACCATTGTCTATAATGTTTCCTGTGCTGTGTTTCTGGCCATTTACACAAATGACAGCTATAAATTTAATTTACTTAACTTATACAAATATTAATTCTTTCTGCTGTTAAGATATTAGCCAATTACAAAGGGAAAAAAAAAAAGAAAAGACAAAAATTGTACCCTTTTCTAATCCATTCATAGGGATTACAGATGGGCTCTCAGTCACACATATCTACTTTTGATTTTGTCTGCAAATCAGTATGCTTTGAACAGGTTTATATAGAACATATATTTGTGTTTGCTCTATATCACTACAGAGGCAGTTGACAAATAGAACAGACTTCTGTAAAAAATCAAAGATTGAAAATTATAGGTTTTCCTAAGACTGAATGACAATGTGATTGGGAAAAAAAAAAAGGTTTTGAATATTTTAAGGACATGCATGTTAAAGCCACTCTTTAGGCCTTATTTAAAAAAAAAAAATAAAAAACAAAAAAAAAAACATACTGATCTTGATGAGAAGATTGCCAGGGGGTAAGAGGCTGGGCATGGGATGGAAATGTGACAAAAGCAGTATGGGCAGCAGGGGAGGGAGGGGATTCTTTGGTGAGACCTCACCTGCAGTGCTGCATCCAGCTCTGGGGTCCCAGCACAGGAAGAACATGGACCTGTTGGAGCAAGTCAGGAGAAGGACCATCAAGTTGATCAGAGAGATGTAGCACCTCTCCTATCAGGAAAAGTTAAAATAATTGGAATTTTTGAGCCTGGAGAGAGAAGGCTTTGGGGTGACCTAATTGTGGCCTTCGAGCAAGTAAAAAGAAACTATAAGAAAGATACTGATGAATTTTTTACAAGGGCAGGTAGTGGTAGGAGAAACTGATAGAGTAAATATTTAGACTAGGTATTAGGGAAAAATTCTTTACTGGGAGGGTGGTGAAGCACTGGAATAGGTTTCACAGAGAAGCTGTGGATGCCCCATCCCTGGAAGTGTTCAAGGCCAGGCTGGATGCAGCTCAGAGCAACCTGATCTAATGGGTAGCATCCCTGCCCTTAGAAAGGGGCTTGGAACTAGGTGATCTTCAGGGTACCTTCCAACCCAGACCATTCTGCAAATCCATGATAATATTGCATTTAATCATACTTAAGAATGGACAGCAATGAAACTTGTAAAATCCTTGGGGGTCATTCTGATTCAGCACTGGAGTGAGTTGCATAAGTTTATCCATGAGAGATTTTCAACTCATTTCAATGGAGATCGGAAATGGAGTAACACCTGAATGTAATATTCAACTGTAGCAAAACTACAGCCATGTTTTGTTTCAAGCATCTTTACCTCATTCAAGGTGTTGCACTACAAATATACTTATAAAATTAAAAGAATTCTTCAAACAAATAAATTTTCTATTAAACCAAAAAAGTAAAAATCAACCTGTTTCTCTTACATTATATTTATAGATTTAATTGAAACAATATTCTTCTTTTGTCTTGTGAAAGCTGGAAATAAAAACTTTTACTGCCTAATTTTTAGTACACCATGCTAGATTTCAGTCACTAAGCCTTGTTGAATGAGTCGATTTCCTGAAGAAAGAAAATTAGAATTTTCTTTACAAAGTCAGGGTAGACATTTTCTATGCCTTTTTGATTTGGAGGGGTTTTTTTGTTTGTTTTTTTTTTTTTTTTTTGGGGGGGGGGGGTTGTTTTTTTGTTTGGTGTTGTTTTTTTGGGGTTTTGGGGTCTTTTTGAAGGGGGTTGTGGGTTTTTTGTTTGTTTGTTTGTTTGTGTTTTTGTTGGTGTTTTTTGTTTGTTTGTTTTTTTAATTCTAAACAGAAACATACCCCATATTAATGTATTTTATATAGTACTAAGGAAAAATAATGGATGATAAACTTTCTAGAGCACCACAGTGAAAAGAATTTCTTAATTCTCTTCAAAAAATTCATTAACAAAAACTTGTTAGCCATTATAGAATAGAATTCGAATTGGTTTTCTCTTTCTGCTCAGAGTGGAATTCTTCTAGGTTTTGTCACTGAGTTGAGCAGGAGTTCCTGGGACTCAGCTATTACTTTTTCCTGTTTCCATAGAAACTCATGTCAGCAAGATGAATATGGAAAATGGTACTTTGAAATAATCTCCATTTTGAACATAAAAGCAAAACAGGGTGGTGTAAAGTAGCAATTATGTTAAAGCACCTTATCCCATTTTTCAGTCAGTACAACAGCAGTTTCCATGAAAATGGGAATATGAGTAGTAACAGACAGCAAGACAGCCAAACTTCTGAAATTTTGTGATTCGAATTCATGGTGAAGACTTGGCTCCCCAGGCTTTCTTAAAGACAAAATCTGAGCATTTCCTAAAGTTTCAGAACTCTTGTTATTTTGTGTTATGGCTGTAATGAGGAGATTTGATGACCTTCTGAACATTCATAAATTTACTGCTACACTGTCTCCTCTTTTTGATGCATTGTATAAGTGACCAGCACAGAAAGTAACTGCATGTGAATCTGCCTTCTATAGTGCATTCAAATATTTTGGATTTAGAAATTATTGGAAAAATAATAATCATAGTTAAAAACAAACAAACAAAAAAAGACAAATAATTTCATCCCTGCACATTGGTTTGGGGTTTTTGTTCGTTTGTTTGTTTTTAAATTGGAAACTATTTGTATCCATAGAATTATTAAAACTTGTTTATTCTCTCTTAGTAGATAATGTGAATAATGACAGTTAATGGCCAAAAAGGCCACTGTTGCAGTGTGTTACACTACTGTAACAGTCCTAAGTAGAAATTATATCTTAGGCTACAGGAGTAGCCTAAATTTTAGATCTACATCTGAAAGAGGATATGTTCTTTCATATTGTCTGCTTATCATTTTCTGCTTACTCTTTTTGAGCAATATGATATGTACACCATACACGGATTCTACACATCATGTCATACTACCATTCATAAATATCCTCATGAGAAAATATATTGAGTACTTTAACATAGTCTACCTGGTTGTGAATTTAATGAACTTTAGCCAATACAATGTTGAAATCATACGTTTTCATTTATCCATAACAGGCTTGGTAGGGTCAAGCTTTGTATCTTTCTACTTAGCTTTCTCCAGGAGCAGTGCTTTTGAAAATAGCCTTTACAATGATTTTTGTTCTAAACTAATATATTACTCTGAGTTTTGTGACAGAAAGAAAATCAAAATCAGATCGGGTCCTTGTATTATTTACAATTATATCAGTTCTAGGCTATCATTTATAAGAAAAATGGAAAGCTCAGTGGACTCCAAATTTACTTTTACATAGTTGAAATCAAGAGATTTCTATATTTTTTGTCATATTTATCTTTCTTTTTTATGTCATATTTTTATCTCATGTCTTTCAAATATTATGTGAACATGTTATGCTCTGAAAAAGCTACAGACTAATATTTAAGTTTGTTTTCTTTTGTTTATGAGCTTGGAGGGATTGCATTCTGTCTTTTGGCAAATGGGAGACCATAAAAGACACTTGTTTGCAACTAAAGTCTGAGGTATTTGATGACTATGAAAGGACATGTATCAAAATATAATGGACTTCCAATCCTTTTCCTCCCACAGGAATCTAGGAGTGGTCAAACCCCCACAGCACTTTATGAACTACATTAGTACAGATTTTTTGATGGTTCAAAATTTCACTGTTATTTTATCATCAGACTTTTCATCAGGATCACCATTTAAGTATGGTAAGAGTAGTTTTCTGACAGACAAAAAAAACCCCTCTTGGGCTATAAATAATTTGGTGGATTTGAAAAATCAGCACTTCCTAGAAAGCACAATTATCTTAAATGAGAACAACGTGGACACATTGTCCTAATGTCTGATACAGGGATATGATGAAACAGATGAATGCTAAGCTAAGTTTGGAAAATGGACCCTAGGGGTCTTTTTTTTTGTTTAAAAAATTGCTTTATATCCCAAATAATATCTTACATATTCTAAAATAAATGGAAACAATTGTATCACATTTATGACTAAAAAATTTTATTTTCATTATTTTAAATAAGAGGATCCTGTATATAAGAAATATTCAATTCTAGTTTACTTACAGAAAAGACAGTGAAGCAGACGGTATGACAAGGTAGTATTCATCAGTCACAGCAAAACATGACTGAATAAGCACAAATAAAACAAATAGTCTATCAGACACAGATACACAAAAAAATCTCCAAATTTTTCACTAACCTGTTGGATTTACATAGCCCTATCTAAATAAAAGTAAGACATGGTAGTTCATGCTGTTCAGGTTATAAGCTCAGAAATATAGCATTGCTTATTAGGGAAGCTCTTAAACTATCAGCACCCTTGCTGAGAAAAAGATTTATGGCTAACCTTTGCTAGGTCACTGAAAATAAGACTGGAAAATGTTTTTTAGAGAAAAAGCAGTCAGGTGGCACAACATGAAATTAGATATGTTGCCAGCCTCAGCAGGTAGCTGATAATATGATTGAAATTCAGGATACCTATAAATAGAAAATAGTGTCTTGCATGCAGTTGGATCATGGGGACGATGCTTTATCCTGTGATATTTCAATGTCCTGCATTTTCTAAGTGTCACAAAATTATTTTTTATCTCCTAAAGCTTGGAGGCTGTTTCAGTGTCCAGAGTTGTTTGCCACAGTTTTTCAAGTGTTCTTTGTTGGAATAATTTATCTTGTTCCCTGTGTTAAATAGTGTTAGTACACTTACTGTATTTCTATTAAAACAAAGATCTGTTGATGCTTTGCAGCGTGATGTAGTGGCAGGTGTCCCTGCCCATGGCAGGGAAGCTGGAACTAGATGATCTTTAAAGTCCCTTTCTACACCAAACAATTTCTAATTATATGATTCTGCAGAAGGAATCTATAAATCAACACTACAATATCCCCAAAGTAAAGAAGAGCTTGACTGGATTGAAGTCAGGGTTGTGGAAACTTCCTAACTGTTCCTGTGAGTATGTAAGAGATTTGAATGAAAGCTTTGAGAATGCTGTAATCACTAAAATGACCCGAGAAGGAGAGAGGAAAGAGATACCAAATGAAAACTGTCACAAAATTTTATACTTTCTCATTATATGACCATTACTGGATGCAAATGGATAGTAATTTAAACAGAGATTTAAATGGAGCTCTGGAATACAATTTTACATTGTTAATGGCAACCACAGGACATGTGTCCCAAATTATCAGGCCTGCTTGAACTGATTGTGGTTACGTGGAATGAAAATACTTAGACTGAGATCAAAATGGAGAGTAAGACATGATTCCTGTGTGTACAACTTGTTCAGAATTTTTGCTTGTAGCAAGTGTGGAAATCACTGCCACGCGGACTACATTCAGTAAGTTAAACATGCTCATAACTACTCTCTGACACCAGAATCAGTGCAGAATGTCACATGCACTGTGTTAAACTCTTTTACTCTCTGGAAATGTTAGTAGTCCATATTAGATTGCGTAGTAGAAATGATCTTTGACTTTTATTTACAAGCCACCTGTACTAAGAAAATGCTGGCCAAGATTCAAATTAAGACAGGAAGTATTCTGAAAGCTAACAGTTTATCAAGAATGTAGAGAACAGACTTTGTGAAAGCAGCACCTGGAAAATGAGATCATCTGATCGCACACAGGCATCTGTGGTACAGCTCTCTCCATCTGAGTTAGATGTTTAGACTGTCTTTATGATCAGTGGAGAGAAACAGGCTCATCTAGGGGAATGATTCACTCCATCATAAAGCAGACACTTAACATTTTCAGATTAATTGTTCTGTGCAAGTGCCTATTTTTCTCTCTTCACCATAAAAAAATCCAGGAAGACAAATATACATGTCTCTTTTGCAAATATTTAAAGATGAAACAAATGAATTCCAGACTAAATCCATGAGATGTGCTGCCTGAATCTGTGTCTTTACGCCTCCACATGTCTATCCGTGATTTAAATTCAGATGTTGTAAAGCTCAGACTAATAGAGGACAAGAATTGATTTCTATGCATCTGGGGAAAAGTTATTTCATAGATCCCTCTTGATTTAATATCCATGATAACTCTATGAACTTTTGATTCTGGAAAACAATAATTTGACTGTATGTCTATTTTAAAGAACCTTTTTTAAAGCCATTTTAGAGGCTTATTTTCAGCTGTTGACTTTTATTTTTTCATAAATAATTAAGGAATGGAAAATAGATGCAGTAAGAGTAATTTTCTATTCATAGAGAAAGAAGAAAGGAATCAAATACTTTACAGTCCCTGCAATTTTAGAATCAAAGTACAAAGGCAGGAAGACAGTTTCCATGCAACAGATAGTGTCTTTTCAAACTGCCCAAGGTTATGCTTGTTACAAGCATAAAATAGTCCAAAATATACACATTAAAGCCAAAGTCACCCATAAATCAAGGTTTCTTTAAGTGAATCGTGGTTGCAAGAATGAACTGTGAACGAGTCAGACAGATACCACAATGAGTCCATCATGCTCTAAATCACTCAAAATTAATCAATAAATATTTCTGCTATTAAAAAAAAACCCAAAAAAACCAAAAAAACCCCAACAGAAACCAAAAACCAAATACAACAGCCCTTTGATAATAATTTTGAGGTTAAACTACTAAATGAAGCAATTGATTCCTCATTCTTCCAAAAGTTTCCAGTGTAATGATTGAGTGGTAGTTTTCAAGCAGAGTAGTCACTCTGTCCAACATGAATAACATTTACTAATAATTTAATTTTTATTTGTCAACCGAAATGATAATCTGATATTTTTTTATGAGTGCATAGGTAAACCTGTACTAGAATATACCTTTTTAAATTACAAAAATGAAAATACCTGATAAAATTAAAATATTTCAAATTGTGTACTTAGTTCAACTTTCTACAGGACTTCCTTATTTCTTACTTCTTTCAAAATGGAAGATCAGATGAGGATGAGAAAGAGTTTGGATTGAAGCCATGGCTGAAATACCTGAAGACAAATTCTAGATTTAGATATTTAGTTTGTAATTTTTGTGATTTTCCAAAACATTTAGTCACCTATTTAAATATAAGGAGCTATGGAAATCTAGTGTTCTTCAAGTTGAGATAATGTAAATTCTTTTTCCTGATCAGAGTGCTGAGTCACAGAAATATTGTAGGTTAAAGAATCCATTTCAATTTATTCACCAGGAAGGCAGTGGTTTGGCTCAATGTGTTCTAAAGCAAATTTCAGATCTTTGATACCATATTTCCCACATTTCGACCTCCAATTTCCTGTTTCATGATACATGTATGTATGATATATGAAATGCTGATACATAAATACATAAAACAGGAAACATTCACATTTCTTTCAGATTTTCACATTATATATTAAAACTTATTTCGTCTTCTTTCAGAGATTTTTTTTGGTGTAATTACCGTAAGTTGTAAACATGACAAAGGAAAAGAACTATGTTATTTTAGGGATTGATAATGATGACTCATCTGCTGAAAACTCCTGTAAAGAGATCTGAGACTTTACATGCGTTCATTCACTAAAGTTTAGCAGGATGCCCTGCACTGTTAATAAATGCATGACATATAATCAGGTGACATACAAATTGCCCAAGGACTTTCAGTTTTCCTTCAGTTTTCCTTCAGTTTTCACTGATTTTGGATGGGCTTCTGTGCTTAACAATTATCACTTCACAGACATTTGCTTGGATAAAGATTTCAGAATACAATTTCAGAATAAAATTTCAGGACCCAGGTTTGTTTGCATATTACCAAACATGCTTTCACAAAAGTGGGACAGTCTATGTTATTATGGAAGTCAACTTCTTTCACTCTTCTCTGAGTTATCTAAAAGTTTTCTAGTCTGAATGAGGAAAATTGTAAGCCAAAGAACTACTACTTCTTTTCTTTTCTCACTTCAGTAATGAAGTTTATTGTAGTTTATTACAGCAATTTGACTGCTTCACATATACCAAGCACAGAGTCCTCCCAACTACTTCTCACACAGGGATTGAAAAAGATGAAGAGAAAGAAGCACGAAATTTTCTCTCTTAAAAAAAGTTAGTTCACATTAGATGGCCTTAGCTAAATCTCATGATCAAGCAATTATTTTATTTACTATGAATAAAAGTACATTAAGTGTCTTAGTCACCCATGCAGTGAAAGAAGGAGAAATATGCAATTTTCATTGATATATAAATAAGTTATAATTTACTTGTTCTATTTGAGTGAAAAGGAGTTATATTTGTGGGAATCAGATTAATTGCACTGGGATTCTTAATGTAAAATATTTCACTTTACCAATTTAGAATTGGTACTTTCTAAGTATATATTAATATTTTATAAGAATGTAAATAAACCTCCTCCCACATGACCTGCTATTCAAATAATTGACATACAGCCAATCAGAAATTCTGTGAGTAGAGACTGAGCAGAGCTGGATGGCTTTCCAGACATTTTCAAACAAGTAGCTAATCTCTTAGTTTTGCAAAATTTTGCATTATAAGCGTAAAGTTGAAAATAATGATGTGCCATCTCAGACCTTAATTGTCCCTATTCCACTAGCAAAGAAAGACCTTTGCATATTGTGGTAGGAATACAAGATTCAGGTAAGGATGAAGAAGATATGCAAACGCTGGGGAATTTCTAGGTCATATCAGATATATTTTAAAGTTTTTCTTTTAAAGTCACAGAGAATCACCACATACATGTCTTCTAAATCTTTCTGAACTTTCCATTAAAAGAAGCTCATCATAAAATTTAGCTTTTGACTTCTTGTTTTTCTTCCCAGGGGTGTGGTACCCATTCTCTCTCTGTAAAACACCATCTACTTTAGTAAAAGAAAACTGACTTGTTGAAAAAGGGCTATGTGACAAATATGAAATCATACCTTAATAATATATTAGCAGAAGCATCTATCTCAGTACTTAATTTGCTCCCATCATTCCAGTATCTGAAGTTAGGACTTATGTGTATGTTTCTCTTTATCATAATCTACTCTAAAGAAGTATAAATTATTTTTATTAATGTTACTACTTTTCCAAAAGAAGCTGTGTATTTGGAATAGATAATTGAATCACTAGTCTAAGAAATTTCATAGTATTGCCTAATATCACACTTTTAATCATATTCTAAATTTTAACAGTTAAATTGCAGTTTTAAGATCTTACAGGTAAATTCAGATGCAGATGTTTGCTTGCTTTTTGACTTTGATTGTGGATTGGCTAGAAGGTTTTCAAATACAATATTCTTCCAACAGCCTCTTCTATTATATTTTAAGTGAAGAATGTTTATGTTCAGTTATTATAATAAAGCACTAGAGGTGTAAGTCAACATACAGGGAAAGATATGACAACAAAACACAGATCAGATAATGCTTTGTGTTTGTAAAATATAAATGAAAGTGTGCAGTGAATCTACATCAATTTAAGCTGGTAGTAGAGGATGTGTAACTTAGCAAATAGCCATGCTAAATGAAAATTCAGTTACATAACTAGAGCACTACAGAGCTAGACACCTAGGTGTTAATGTGGCTGATTTACAAATTTAAAAGGAGCTTTCAGACATTTGTTGACTTTGGCAAAAGCCCTTCCTTTTTCCTAAAAGAAAATATTATGTATTGCTACAATTTTAGTGTAGCCTATATCACAATAATAAATTTCTGGTGTTATTTTTATTATCCCTGCCAGTCTTCTTTTCATTCCCTGCTTTTATCAGGTAACATTCTATTTTTAATGAATAAGTTTTTCATATGTTCCAGTCCTCTGAGAACAAAAATGACAAGATAATTACTGAGAGAAGATGCTCAGGTTATGTCTAAGCTGTTGAGCAAAATGAGGACAGAACGTGAAATAACCCAGTCTGCAGCTGAGACAGACTGTTTGTTACAGCAATCTTTGCTAGAATCTGTCTGTATTGGACAGAGAGTATCATTTGCCAGACAGAGTTAAATTCTTAAGAACAGCCCCCAAGATGGTCAAAAAGACAGCCATCAAAAAAACCCCAAAATCCAAACCTAAAACAAAACCCAAAAAACTCCCAACGAAACTATGTTGATGTGAATGTTGCTTGATAATTTTGTCCAAAGATGAAATATTTTAGTATCTTTTCTGACAGATTAGAAAATAAATATGCAATATTCAATATGCAAAGTGGGCACCGGGATTTTGTGGTAAAAAAAAGGAAAAAAAAAGGTTTTTTACTCTCTGTATAATAAATATTAATTTTTAGATACATTGAAAGTCAAAATTCCATGGCTGTCTGAAATACAGATAAGTCCTGAAGAGTCGTATGGCAGCTAATAAGTCATTTCTGTCTAGTATTGTTTATAAGCCTTTTAGTGAGAAATAGAAATTAAATATAATTGTCCTACTTTCTTTCATCTTAACTGATGTACTTTCTGGGTATGATTTTTGGCATTTTTCTTACTTGCAATATTTTTATTCTTTTTAAGGAAAATGACCCAGTTTTGTAACAATATGCTTGCAAAGCCTGAACAGTGTGAAGAATATTCTATTTGTGAATGTGGATGTTTTGATTTCACTGTTTTTTAAGAGGGATATCTCTTCATTTCATGGTTCCTAAAGCTTAGGTTCATTTTACCATGATCTTTCTTGAGAATCTAGAAGAGCTTAGTGAAAAACTATAACAAGGGAAGAAGCGTTGAAGTATTTTCCTTTTATTCCCCTTCCTCCTTTCACTATTTAATTTTGCAAATTCAGTAATATTTGTGGCTTTAATTCTGGAAAGTTTTGGATTTTTTTTTTTAAGGTCAAATATTGCTTGATTTGCTCTGCCTAATCAAACTTTTGGGCTTAGTGACATGGTGGAGGAATTTTCTTTTTAAAACTAAAATGCTTATAAAATTGCTTATTAAAATACATTATAAAATGTGGGGATCAAAGACTTCAAGGAAACTGAAAACTAGTCTGTTTAGTCACATTATGCCTTCCACGTTTGAAAGTCTGGCTTATTAAGAAACAACTCTTTTAAACTTTTTCTTCTGGGTGGAAAATTGTGCTGGTTTGAACATCAGACAGAAATTAAACTCCAAATAAGCCACTCCCCTTCCTCCCACCCTTTCTAGTAAGGGAGTGACAGCATCAGAGAGTGTGGGTTGAGAAAATAATTTTCTGAAAACACAAAGCAATGGAATAAGATAGGCACAATAACAGTAGTATTATTAGCAAAGAGAGGGTATTTTATTCACAGAAAGGTGTTCACCACCAAGAAGGAGCAAAACAAAGTGGCCAGTGGGAGCAAAGACAAGATGGTGGGGGAGCACTTCAACTAATATTTCCCAGGCCTCCTCCCCAAGCCTAAAAAATGACAAAGAATGAAGGACCTTCCTGCAAGCTAGGTCATCTGGATCAGGTGGTGCTGCTGGTTCACTGGGACTCATTTCTGTCCAGTTGCCTATGCCGCCCTTTCCACCACCCTTTTGTTCTGGAGATGGGTCCCACAAGTCACTGTCGCTCTTCCAACCACTCCCCTCTGCTCCTTTCAGTTAGTCTTGGCTGGACCAGGCTCAGATTTGCTCCTGTCACCTGGGCTCTCCTAACGTTGCTTGGGCTAGGGGACCTGCTGGTCCTTTCCCCACAGCAGCCCCCATGCCGGTGCTGTTGGCTCAGCACTACTGGTAATTCACATTTTTGCCACTATCCTTTCAGCACTATGTCCTCTAGCTGTGATGCAGAGAAAACAGGAGGAGGTGGCGTTTGGGGACAGGTGTGCAGGGGCTGATGCCAACCCCTTTCTGCTGTAGAGAAGGGAAGCAAAATGCTGCACTTCTGGTTGGGCGCCCAACTATTCCTCCCAGAACCAAGTCCCTTGGCGATGATGTGCCAGGTATAGAGTAACAACCTGGCCACACTCACACTGCACTAAGTTCTTCCCCCCCTGTCTTCCACCAGGACAAAGATACACATGAGAGTCAAAATTACTTTCCCCTCCCATGGAGAATTCTGCTGTTTTATATGGGTGTCACATTAGAATGAGGCATAAAGTGATATATTGATCACTAGGTTCAACCTACAAGTACAGATATCTCAAGTCACAAGTGTCAGATAACGAGATGACGTAATCGAACCATAATGTTAATATATTGTGTCAACCCTCTGAAATTACTCTGTGGGAATTAAAAGTTTCCAGGAATTCAAAGCATAGCTTGATGTGATGACTGTTCCTGCAGCTGTTGAATTCCAAAATCAATTTTGTCACTTATTAGAGAGCATATAACCCATATCAAAACTTGTTTTTTTTAGATAATATGACTGGTTACTACCTGAAGTGGCCTCTAGATGGATGTTACTGTTGTAGCCATTCTTATCTCTTACATAATGAAGGAAAATCAAATAGAACATAGGACATAGCTATATGGGTGTTTCTTCTAAAGACAATAGAAGAAAATGTAATCAGCAGTGTCTGAAGGGAAAGTGTCTGCAGGAACACTTTTCACCTTGACTGGAGCACCTTTTGACTGTGCCCTAATTGCACAGGTGTATGAGCTGGTGCAAACTACCTACCTCCTTCTACTTTCATGGATGACATTCCATGAAGGGAAGAAGAGAGTGCTCACCTGTTCTCAGGATGGGAGCAGGCAGTAGCCTGTGCCAAAAAGATCAGCTGCTCTGAATGAACATACCATACATATCAATGAACATACCATACATTACAGAGAACATGTCTCTCCTACAGCTTGGATATAAACTTTACCTACTTAAACAAAGTCTGACAAGAAAACTTGTATGAAGAAATGAAGTAGAAAAAACTTCAGTTCATTTAAATCATATTATGATTTAATAAAAAAATAGAAAAAAATCCTTATTGTCATTCCTCACCTAAAAAACTCAGCTGATGAAGAAAGAAGTGTTTTTGATAGAAATCCATTATGGATTAAATCAAAAACAAAAAGAATACAGAATACTATCCAATGTCTTTATAAATAGGAAACATAAGAGAATAAACTTTATATGTGAGAGTTAGAGAATTAATTACAGAACAGACCAATAAATAAACTTCTGAAATGGTGTAAAAATTAATTCTTCCTAAACAGTAATATTTAAAACCACAAAAATTATAATTCATAAAATCTTGCTAAATGAAGCCAAAACATATTTATGAATAGGTATCTGTGTTTTGTGGAGTATTTTCAATGACTGTGAGAAATTAAAGTAGACTCATATTATTTTGAACAAAAATACAACAAAGAAGAAAAAGACAATGAGATGTAAAATAAGTTTATCTTTCAGGAGGAAATACAAGTGTTATAGAGGATTAGACAAATTAATTAATGAGAGGACAAATGGCTTGTCATCAATTCTTTCATGAGACTCCAGTGTCAAATTTTTTCTTTTGTGGCTGTCAGTTTCAACAGATTTTCCAATTCAAAAATATTTTCAAATAAACTAATGTTCTTGATTTCAAAATGAAAGCTATTATTTCTCTGTTCCAAGAAATAGTGACAGTGCAATTTAGCTCCATGTTTTAGGCACTTAGTGTGGGATTTTAATTTTTTTTCCTTAATTTAAAGGTCTACCCTTGAGCTTCTGATACTTCTTTATAATGTCTATAACAGGCTCTAGAGAACACCTCTGCCCTTCTGAAACAACTCTGTAAGCCAGGTGAAATCTACTAAGAAATCTCAAATGCCACAGAGCACCATCTGTACTCAACTTAATTGAGGCCCTGAATTAAATGTACATACATAAAAATAGCTAAATTCATCTAAATTACTATGCTGGTTAGTGGAGATCTAGGAATTAATTTATCTAAACATAATTGGTAATGGAATTTGACATGTCAGATGCTATTGAAGACATCTGTGCAGGGTTGTTACTTACGGCACTGAAGCACTAATTATATCCCTCTGTAACAGTAGCTGAAACTACTCAAGTAAGTCTAGTACATGTCAGTGCCACCAGATATACTTGTGTCAGCAAATGAGCTGTGCCACAAGACAGTAAGATCAGTGGAAACTGGAGGGATAGACAACTAACCATATGTAACTGTCTGCATCACGATAAACTGATCCCTATCTCCAGGATATAGACGAGATTTAGCACCTGAGGGAGGCAAGGGGGAGGTGTTTTTTCTCTCAGGATTAGCAGCTAGAACTTTGTGAATGCAGCCACTCTCTTTTGCTTTGGAAATTGAACAAGCCTCGCATGAAACATTATGAGAAATTAATCTGGGCTACGGTGAGTAATAGAAAATAACACTGATGAACAGTTTTATGAGTTTTAACAGTAGAAATACTAAATAATAATACATGGAACATTAGATGTTAAAGAGGTAGCATACAGTGAAGTAAATCAGGACCTCCAAGAATAAAAATTAGGAAATTTAGCCATCAGCTTGAGGATTTAATTCTTCCTGCACATGAGGTAGAAGGTTTTATCCTACATTTATCTTACTTACCTTACCTATGCCAAGTGTTAACTTATAATACTAAACACTGATTGTGCAGGGTACATGCAAGCAGCTGATTTTGAACCATAATATAGTGTAATTTTTCATGCAAGATTTTGTCACTGTTGGAGTAATTCTCTAGACTTTTTTAGGTATGTCATGTATTATCTTTAGTTCCTCAAATATACAGAAGATGAAGGCGATTAAGACTATTTTGCAGGATAGAGGTGTTAATTCAGTAATTGAGAATGAAAATAATAATGAGAGAAGTATGAGTTATTCCCCATTTCACCTGCAAATATTTTTGAAACTTTCCTCCAAACTAACCCACAAACTATTATTTTATACTGAATAGTATAAATTAATTAATAAATACAATATTCAGAATACACTGTGGAAAGAATGAAGAATAAAGAAGTGGGAAATTCATTGTTACCAGATGTTAAGTACTTCTCACAGTGGGACAGGAAAAAAAGATGCATCATTGCACTCTGATATGGGGGAATTTGACCTCTGCAAATTAGGACATTAATTTTACAGACTTACAAACTTGGTAGTTTTTGGATTTGTGGTTGTTTTTTTGGTTTTGTTTGTGTTTTATTTTTCCTAAGTAAAAGAATCAGTAAAATTTTTTTTTTGTTTTTTAATGAGGAAAAAACACAGTATAACATTTTCAAAAATTAAATTCTTCTGGACAAGATGGACAATTACCTTTATGGATTAAATTACATATCTGAATGTTCCAGGGAAGTATTCTCTAAAGAAATGTACTTTTATATTTGTGAAGAATGTTAAAGAGTAAAGATAGAATGGAACAGTCTAACTGACAAAATCTGAGTCTTATTTGTATGTAAGCAATCTTTTTTACAATCCCATAATAGCAACTATCACCAAAATATATGCTTGAATCCCAAAAGATAATATCTAGTTACAGAAGCTGTAGTGGAAGTAGTATCTTCAGTTACCTCTAGATATTTACCTAGGCTTAACTTCCATAAATACTGTAAGAAAAAGTTAAGAGCTATAGACCAGAAGTCCAGACAATCAATATCTGAAGCCCATTGAATTTAGGAGGCAAATATATGTCCTCGAGAGTTGAGGGCTTAGAGCAGTAGTGATTAGTTTTCTGTAATGCCCACGAGAAGCTAAATAGGAAGAACTTATTTGCATTCTCTTCCGTGGTGAGCTGCAAGCATTTCTGATAAGTGATATAAATAAGCCTAATCATAGCTTCACAGTCTGATTTCATTTTTCACCCTGAACTGTCTTCTGATCTGTCAATTGCATTAATCAAGGAAGACTGACATCACAATTTTAGGCAGTTCCTCTGTGTGGCAGCAGTAAGGAAATTGTCAGCTTTACCCACCCTTATTTTTCTCCCAATTCTTGGCACTGTAATATCAATAGATATCTGTATTTAAAGGCAACTTTGAGAGAACAAAACAAAAATATAACCATCTAAAGATGTCATAGCTTAGTCTCTTATAGACTAAAAATCTTCACTAATAATGAAAAGCTTTTCAAAATGCAGATTACCTTAATTGATGTCATATTGTGGAAAAGAAAGTGTGATAAGAAACAAGCAATCTGTTCTAGACTTAAACTTAATTGGATTAACAGAGTTTAATCTCTGTGTAAATTTCAATAAGAAGACTGACATAAAACTACTTGAACATGGTCATGAGGCTGGTGACTGTGAAAAGTTTCTGAGTGAAATATGGGGAAGAATGTATTCAAAGATAAATGATGGAAATGGCCCAACTCTAAACTTTCTTTTGAAATACAGAGGCATCTTTCCAATCCTTGCTGTATATCTTCTCATATGTTTGTCCAAGTCTTCATTTTACTAAATTCTGCCTACATTCCTATTTCTATTTCTTTCCATTTTAATTCCCCTTTTTCTTACATTTTTCATTCATCTGCCAAGTACTTCTTTCCTCAGAAATAACTACATATGTTACTAAACAGAAGGGATTGAGTGGGATTCTCCCAGTGAGGCTAGGAAGAAGTAGATAGAAATCTTACAATTCTGGTGAGAACAAGAACCTTGTTGACCTGCTTGCACAAGATAAAGATTAGGATGGGGAGGGGTGTATTTATGGAAATAGGCATAATCCAGTGAATCAAGTCTTTCATACCGTTTTCCTTTGAACTGCTTGACAGCTCCATTTTATTTGATTTTTGGAATATTTTATTCTATTCTTTAATGTAAATTTTAGAGTTTCTCTACATCATTTGGAGAGAAAGAGAAGCTGAGACTGCATCTTTGTTGCTGGTAAACAGCTTGACCAGCCTGAACTATTGAGAAATAACTGTATAGTGATTATGCAAATCAGATAAGCTCAACCAATGAGTGTGCAGAGAAACGCATAGCTTAGGAAAAACCCATACAGGTACACATCAATAGCTGTTCAGTTATTCTGAGTTCTGATTGGCTGGAGAACATCTATTTCTGTGTGTTATTCTTATACTGGTGAAAAGCTGAGACATACAAGACTGATTCTCAAAATATTTGGAAAATTATCTTGATTGCCTAAAGAGTTTGGCTCTTTAAATGCGCAAGAGATAAATTTAGCCACCAAATTTAACCTTTTACATGGACTAGAGTAATGCCTTTTCATTTATTACTGCTTACAGCTGCAGTTCAGTTGAGGAGGTGCACAATTAATAACATAAAATGCATTTGGAAAAATTATGCCAATTCAAGGGGACATTGTTGTCCATGACTATTACTAGAAGGTTTATAAATTTGTTATTTAAATTATTTGAATATTCTGTAAGATTAAATTTTCATCTAAGGACTTCTGTAGGATATCTTCATTTTAATATCTTACAGTATTCATTTTATATACTATCTGGTTTGAAACTAAATTGAGATTATTCAAAGAACTCATATACTAAACACTCTGAAATCCAGTATCTTCAAAAATAATCTTTACAATATTTCTGAAATACCAGCAGTTTTCAGATCATCCCCAGCAATACTTTGAAACTAAACTCCTGTTAGAAGCAGCAGCAAACTTGTCTGGTTCTAGACCAGCATTCCCATGCCACGTTATCCTCAATCACAGAGTTGCAGGCACAGGACTTTCAGTGTTGGATTCCAAGTCTTCAGATAACAAAGTAATATGCAGTGAATTTTCCAGCCATGAACTTTGTGCTAACTTGTCAAAATACTAAATATTTCAGATTTTTAATCATACAGTAATTATACTTGTGCTGGATCATCTGCTTTGGGGCAAGAAGAGAGTTCTGCTGTTGGTGTCAATGGCCTTAGGAATATTTTAGCATCTCATTTTATACTATAATTAATCAATATTTTTATACTGTCAATTACTTAGTGGGACTAAGGATACTTTTTCTGTGGCTGTATGTAAAGGAGCTGTATGAGGTTCTTGCTCTGGAAAGGCTATTGCTGAGGAGAGATAAAATTATCAGTAAAATTATAACCCAAAAAACTCAGAGTCTTTGAAAAAAATAAAGTTACTGAAAAGTTCTAAGTTCATTGCCAGATATTATTAATAAATTTACACATAAGAACATTAATTAAGTTGAAATTATCTACATTTCTTTTTAGATTTTGAGGCGCTTTTTTTTGTTTTTTTTTTTTAAACAAACTATTCATCCTGTATTCATCCCTTAATTATATGTTGCAACACTAAGTTTACATCTCTGACAGTGGCAAGTAAGAAAAGGTTTCCTAAAATTAAACTCATAAACTTTCTAGTCCCTTCTCTAATACTCACCAAGTTTTGGAAACATATATTTAAAAAAAAAAAAAAAAAAAAAAAAGAGAGAATAAATGCTTCTCTAATATTCTAAAACACCAAGAACTACAGATTGATGTAGCTGACTGAGGATCTATTGGTGTGAATTATGTCAACAAAGAATTAGAAGATAAAGCCATAATGAATGTTACTTTGCATGGGATCAAGAATAGTAGTAGTTTTCAAAAGCCTGAAAGTCCTGTTGTCTTCTTTACTGATTAGGATGTTTCTGATTGATCAGAACAGCTGTGTAGACACTGTGCATTTTGGCTTCTTAAGCATTTAAGAGTGTATACCTTTTGACTTAATAATGTTCAGCATTATAAAATAACATGTCTTAAGAATTTTCCATGTTAGAGGTGGAAGACATGAAGGGATTCCTGGAACCTGGGGTGGATCTCCATCCTGGTCCACTGCAGAAGAGTCTGTGCAGCACCAGGGTAGTCCAGCCATCCCAGCTGGATCAAAGGGAAACTGCTGTTGTTCCCTGTCCCCATGTTCAACTTCTCTGTAGACTGGAGATATTTTCCCACAGGCACACGCATGGTAAAAGCAATTCTGGGCACACATCCCAGCACAGAGGAACACAAACAGCACAGCTTAGTCCTTTTCACCCTCACTGCATGGCCAGGTTGGAAGTTCCATAGTGGAGTATATGCATCTCCTGGAAAAACATGGTCTCTCCAGCAGCTGATTTAAAGCCTTCAGTTTACCAGGTACACCCATACCTTATCTCCTCCTTCAGACTTATAGTTTATCCCTCCAGCAGCTGACACTCAGACATCCTGTGGCTGCAATTTAACTTAAGGTGACCTTTCCTAACACTCACACACAAAGCCCTATGATCTAGAGTTCAGATACGATAACTAGAAATTCATATGGATGTAGGATAAACTACAATGCTCAAGCAAGACTCAGCCAGACAAGCACATCAACTAGGACCTGCTCAACTATGACCAACACTTATGTATGACTTCTACCATCTTTTCTTCTGTATTTATCAATCTTAATTCATCTTCAGCCCTTCATTTACCCCACTTTATTATTTCCCCTAAAAATGCCATAATAGGTCCCACACAGCCCCACAGTGCTGCCCATTGTGTTCTAAATTTCAGTTCCTCCTCCACCCCTTGGTTACTTCTGTACCCCTTTAGTTTGTATTACATTATGGAAAGAATTTATTTTGTCGAATCATCCTAATGGTTCTCCTGTGATAATCCTGGGAGCAGGCAATTTCATACGCAGTTTCACAGGTTAGGTTACTAGGATTCCTTCATCTGTCATTTTTTCTCTGATACTCTTGTAAAATTTTTTTTTTTTGTGTGTTTAATTGGCCTAGCCTTTAGTAAAACAATCTAATATTAAATAGAGAAACGGGAAAAAAAACCCCACACCACTAAAAAAAGGCACACAAACTCATAAAGAAATAAAATAACAATGAAAATGCCTAAGTTGCACAAAGAAAGTAGAAGAAAACTTGAACTTCTGGAGACAAGGGAATGTGCTTTATAACAGCTGTATATGTTCCAAAACTCGCATGCCTTTAATTACCTGCTTAAAACTTACCCTGGTAAATCTCACAAGCAAATTGAAATAAATTGGTGTAGTTTGTTAGCTTCTGTGGGTTGTCAGCAGTAAAACAGAAGTCCCCCACATATAGTCTTCTCCTTATTGCATGGGATTCATTTTGGGGTCTGGTAGAAGGAAAATATTTTCTTGAATAAATAATAGAAAGCGACTTTGAGAAAACTGAAGCTGTTGGACAGAGAACCCACAGCTGCAGGAAGTCCCCAACCGGTCTCCTTAACAGCCTGCATAATGTGATATTTGATGGAAATAAATAGAGCAAAAAGTGCTTTTTTGAGTCAAAGTAAGATGCAAATTGTGCCCTATTTCAATGTTATTTCATGGAGAGAAGAAATACAATACTGAAAATACAGTCATTGTAAAAGTTTAAGCAGAAATCGTATTAGAATGACCGAAGAAATTGTGAGGAAACATGGATATCAAAACTGTGAAAAAATCATAGAAGAAGGATTTTTTTTAACTTGAGGACCTGGAAGCTGCAATTAGGGAACCAAGATGACTAAATTCACTTAAGTTAAAGTGACTTAACTAATTAAGTTCTGGAGTGGCCATATAGAGTATATGATTGACTTGTTCTTGGTAGAGATTTCAAGTCAAATTGAATGATGAACATAACAAGGTGCTCCTTGATATCATTTGGAACAGTATGTCAACTCATTTACGTGTATTTACAGAAAGAGTGGTTCTTTCTTGCAGCACAATCTTTTGACTCTTAGGAACCCTAAACTGTGTTTTTGACATAATTACCTTTCAAAACAGAGCAAATTGGTTCTTCTGAGAAAATTTCCTGTTAATGATTTGAGCTATTTAACTGAAATAAACAGGAGATACTCTTTCAGGTTATTTAACTAAAGAGGTAGGACGGGTGTGGTGTGCAATTAGGTTTTATCTTTTTCTGAAAGGACAAATGGCCACAGCTGCAGATGATTCAGGATGAGTCAGCACTGCTTCCTTGCCGGACTGCTTTCTCTACCAGTTCAAGGATTACAAAATACAGAGCTAGGAAGGAGTCACTCCTCGGTAAGGTCAGTGAAGTTTCTGCAAGACAGCATGTCTTTGTGGCATGTGGCTGTGCTTCACATCTTGAATAGTAAATGGATATTTAGTTTACATGGGTTGTATAACATATGTCATCTAATCAATTCTTTCAGTGCAGGTCTACAAGGTTTGATGACACTCCAGCTTCTTTTGTTTTCTATTTGTTTAACATTCTGGTGACTAATCAACTATTTTCAATATTGAATTATTCTGACAAAGAGCTCTTGTAGTCTCTTTAGCGGTTATTTCAGTGAAATCTGTGTCTTTAAAGAAATAACAAGCCTGTTATTATCCAATCTATATGAAATATTGTCAGTAGAGATACAAATGCTAGAGCTAATATAATTTTTTTTGCATGCAAGTATTTTTTAAAAATAAATCTGGTTTAAAATAGCAATATTTGGGATTACACATATGAGGTTAGAATTATTAACTAAAAATAGCTGTAATATCCCTAAGTCTTTCTCTTAAATACCAGGTTTTACCATGGAATTAAAGATGAGACAAAAATTATTTTTAGTGAGAACCTAAATTATACTTGACTAAATATTCAGATGTTCCTTGCCTTGCTTGCAAGGAAGAACATGTCTGCTACCTTACAATAAGGTTACTGCAGAAGTTGTTGGAGATCCACAGCACAGAGTCACTGAAATCAGTGCCAGGGATTACCCAAACAAGAGCCATGAAATTGCTCCTGCTGAGTAGCCAGCATTCGCTTGGTCAGCCTTTGGGTAAGTGGTGATGAATAATTGCATCTGACTTAGAAGCCCTTACACCCTCACTTTGTTGTGATGTGAGGGATCACTTTAAGTGCAGGGTGTGCTACAGAACACATGGGGCTGCAAAATGCCTCTAGGCTGCTCACAGCTTCCTTCATGATTTTGGGTTGTGGGGACCAGAATGTGGTGGTCAGTTTGAATATGCTGGGACCATGACTGATGGGAGCCACGATCTGGCTGAAAAAGGACAGAATTAATTATCCAGAAGTATCAAATGCAGGGGTACAAGGAAAGGTCAGCAACCAGCCAAAGTTGGCCACAGCATAGGGTAGTGCCCTCAGCTGCCAGAGCACTGTCCTGTGATAAATGAACAAGGTGAGCGGGCTGGGGCTTCATCAAAAATCTGGTGATCTTGAAATGCAGAATGAGAATTCAGGTCTGAGGTGAAGCCAGAGGTCCAGTCAGTCTATTGGTATTCTTGGGGCCTTGACATCAAGAAGTAACTGAAACAGTGCTAGCCTCTTCTTTCTTGGTCTTGCTCTTACTCTTCAGAGTAGCATATTGATTAAAAGCAAAGTTCTCTTTTGAGTCCATGGTGCTTGAACACTACTTTATAGATTTTTATTTCTGTCTCCAAGAAAGAGATGTGTTTTTTTGCTGAGTTGCAGAAATATAACAGCATGATGCACAAAATATCACAGCAAAGTACAAAACATGAATACCTGGCTGTGATTTCTGTGAGTTTTTTATGTTGCTCTGGAAGGGTCCATTATCAAAATATAGAAAGTTGCAATCACAGCTGCTTTTCCATGGATTAATAAAATAGAATAACAGCCTGAAGGGCTGAAAATCAGTAGACAGACCATTTAATTTCAATTGATTATGAATTGGAAATGATACCACATTTGCTTTTAGCTCTTCTACTAAGATTGTTCAAAACGTCTGCTTGTTGTGTCATCTAGTGTAATCACTCTATTATCTTCCACTGATCTGTAATAAATTTCCATGGCCAGCTAGTAAAACTGGGCTTTTAACTTTTCATGCTGAAGTAGGTTCTCACAGGCTTACTGCTGTGCTTTAGCTTTGATACTTCTGTTTTAGTAAAACAGTAGTAGTAAAAAGAAAAAGCAGCAAAATCTCAAGAAAATTTAGATTTTTTTAATTTACATTTTAAATCATTTGCATTGCAGTGATACAGTCAGTGTTTCTCTTGTGATGGACATTTACTACTAGAAATATTGTGTGCAATAATTGCATGTAAACAAGATTAATTGCTTAGGTGTCTGCAAAAGATTTTACTGACTTCCAACTTCATTTGAATGCATAATCTTATGATGGTGACGTTGTGGCTAATTTCTCTCCAAATAATATGGCTGACCTAAAAGAGAGAAAACCTAAAGTAAGTGGAGCTGTTTGGTTATAATGTAGGTGATCACAACTAGTACCTGTGCTTCAAACACAGGGAAATGGCATGCATGGATCACTTCCAGGTAGCTGATGTCTATTTTCTTCTGAGGAAAATAGAACAGAAACCTAGAAAAAATAGTGATGAGTTTTGCAGGCTATTTCTTATCTCTTGAAGTAAATATGTACTCAGCTGGATAGCAGTCTAGATTTTACTGACAATTAAAGGCAAGTCACTTCTTGAATATAGTCATCACTGCAATTTGAGAAACCCTAAACCTCCCTTGGTCATGGGTTTTCCATCCCTAGCTGAGAGTGTTAGCCTCAGACAGTCCACTAACAAGGATAGTCAAGGACAGCACTGTGTTCCAGAGACATTCATTCTCTTACAGTGGCTATAAAGGGAGTATGAGTATGTCAGCTCAGATAAAGACAACCATGTTTGGACAGAAATATTCCACGCATTCTGTCTACAGTACCTGTCTTATAGAAAAGAAAGAGAGGGTTAGATGATGTTCTGGGATATGAAAGATTGATTTGAACTCCTACTATTTTGCCTGAATAACTACAAGCTCTTACATGTCCCAGATGCTCTCTGGGTTGAAAGATATTAAGAATTAGGACTTTTTCAATATTTATTATTCAAATTCTTCCAAGTTTTGTACAGTATTGAAATGCAGACAAGCAAATGAAGAGGACTCCATAGCCTAGTGGCAACCCGCTGGAATAGACTCAGTGTGTACCTAAACTAGTAAATTAATCAGACTTTTGACCTTCTATCAGCAAAACTGTGAACACTTACCGAACAGTCCAAATACATGTTAAATTCTCTTCTTTTCTTTTCTGTAACTAGGTAACCATATCCAAAGTATGTATTAAGAAAGATGTTCGAGGTGTGTCATGACATTATTTGGGAGTGCTGACTGTCTAGGACAAAACCAGATCAGGATTCTTACTATTTAATGGCTATGGGTGACTAGATTTGAGCATCTATGAGGCTAGTTAGATTTCCTGACACCAGTTTAATATTCTAATAATGACAGTCTCATGTTGCATTCTGTATTTCAGGGATATACTTAATAAAACATACTTCATGTATCTTATACAAACTAGAATACAGCACATTCCACCAGTATTCACATTTTATGCCTAATTTTTATCTACCTAATTGCAACTTAATTCACTTCTATAATTTTTTTCAGAGAAATTATCTACTAAGATCATTATATTGTTGATTGGGCTTTGACCTCTTGAACATCAGAAAGAAACCGGCACAAAAATGGAAAATTATACAGCACAGAGAAAGAGGTTTTCTAAGGAAAGAACTTGCTCTGGGATTGTGCACAAACAAAACCTAAGTGGCAAAATGGGTAAGCACATTAAGGAAGGTCGTGGTCTGTATGCCACATAACATTATGTTTCTCAAAGAAAAAAGTGGAAATAATATGACACTGGTGGTTTAGAGAGTGGGAGCTCCCTGTAGAGCAGCCTTGGGGCATGGAAGCCTGTCACAGTCACCTACGAGCTCCTGGAAGCTGCAGCTGAGGCTAGGTCTGAACAACTGTTAGACCAGTAGTGCCAGTTCTGTGCTTGTTGGTCTACAGTCCTAGCTGTGTTTTCAGCTGAAGCACAGGTCAGAACCAGTACCGTGAAGCTGTATGCTATCAACACTATCCCTACGCAAAGCTTTCTCCTAAGGGAGGCTTGTAGCACAGTAGTTTCTCTACTTCACACACTAGTGGTCTTGGTTGTTCACAGTAAAAAATGTAGTGCTGTCTTTCTTTATAAAACATTTTTTTTTTTTCTATGCAGTTATGGAACACCAAACAGTTTCATTAAGCAACAACAGGCAAGAAGAAGTCATCAGTGTAGATGTGTAAAGATGTGTTAGCATCTCAAAGTTATTCCACTGAGAACCTGACAAAGAACCTGACAACTCTCATGTGAAGACTCATGCTGAAAATTATTAGATGAAATAATCACTGACTTGAGAATGAATGGACTAGATAAAACACATCAAATCTGTTGTTTGCTGAAAACAGACAGAACATATGGCATGAGTGAAAAATTATGAGAAATACTTTTTTCTTCATGCACTGAATTAATTTGAAATTTGGAACAGTGAGCCTACCTTACTTGTACTCTGCTTTTTATTCCAGGCAACTCATCTTCAACAACCAGCAGAATCTTTCTAAATAACAGAAACTTCCCTTTTAAGAGAGTCACTTCTGCATTGCATTATGCTTATTACACAACTTTTTGTGTATTTTGTCGCGTGTTCATAACAATGAGAGTTTTTCCTTTTTTCATCATAACATTGGACTTTAAACATGTAGTGTGGACTCCCATGGTGAGTTAAATATAGAGTGACTATACAGACCAGTCATCTGCAATTGGATGAATTTCAAGGATTTGCATTAGTGAGAACACACTGTGCAGACATGGGTCACAAGTTGTTCAGAATTCTTACCCTCTAAAAGGCTGAAACACTAATTTCTGGATAAATTTATTTGCACTCATATTATTCCTCCCAATAAATATTTTTAATTTGCAAAACTGTTCAGAAAATATTTGAATTTTGAAAAAAATATATGGGAAAGAACAGCTGAAGGATATACAATGCAAATCCTTTTAAGGCCTAACATGATTTGAATAAATCATTTGTGAGATAAAAAGTATATGGGTGTTTCAAATGTGCCTCCAAATGTGCTACTAGTGAAACAGGAAGAACAACTTATTCATATTTGAATAAAGAATACAACTAGTATTTTTAAAGTATTTATATCTAATTGTTATAAAGAAATACACCAGTGATAACTATCCCTATTGATGTAGGGATAACTTCACATACTTTCCATTTTAATTCCAAATCATTGTATAGTGTCTCCTTGCAGCATCAGCAAACACAGCAGCAAGCCATAAAAATTACAGTAAAATTATAGCTTCAACTGCGTGATAGTTCTCATCTTAACTTCCTTGCTTTTATCATTATTTTAATTTTAAATGGGCCGATCAGGAGAAAGTACGGTCTAAGCAGACAGTTGTCAGAAATGTGCTTACCACCGTAATGCAACTGAGAATTCAAGACTGAGTATTTGCAGCTTGGTACAACATAAAATATTCCCACATTAAAGTGCAAAAGAAATCAAAGCTGGAGAATAGAAGTTGTAACTCACTCTTTAGAGTTTGTATTTTAGAAATATTAAAAGCAGAAAAGCAAAAGCTAAGGACTATGCCAAAACCTGGAACTAAAAGAGAAACTGAGATGAAGTAGACACTGAAGCTTCAGATCACATATGTGAACTTTCCAATTAACTTTCTAAACAACCTGGAACAATTAAGTCTGCTGAATCCAAAGCAGTAAGATTAATTAGAATAAAAATCACAGAATATTAAGCCAAACACCCAGCAAACTGACGTTTTATTTCTAAGTACTTTCTGCCAACAAACTGCAGTCTTTTCTTATGACATTTCCAGTGTTACTGTTATTCAGGGATTCAATTAGCAAACAAACAAATCTGAATTTATGTGGATAATTAGCATATTTTGAATTCAGATTAAGTAGCCATTCACACTTATAGAACACCAGGGAGTAGAAGCAAAAACATAAAGAAAAGAATAAGAAACTATCATTATTATTTCAAAACTATGTAAGTCCAAATCTATTCAAAGACTACTAACAAATATATTCTTAGGACCTCATAGTAAGTCCCCAATAGATCAGAAGATGCCTGCTTCTATTCTTACATCTTAAAAAATGCAAGGGATTGCTAAAGGAATAGTGAATATATAATAGATGGGTATTTGTGCATGCCATACATTGAACACACATCTGTAGTTGACTTGTTTGCTAAAAGTTCCCTCTCTAAGTTTTCCTCATTTGGTGGATATAGCCACAAGTACTGCTCATACATAGAAGGCCTTTTTTAACCCATTATAATGCTTTCAGAGTTTCTCAGTCCTTCTCCATATTTTTAACTAGGTTGGATTTTACAGATGGGACAGATGAGTGGGAATGATCATGATGCAAAGGTGAGAATCAGGTTTTGAGAAGGAAAAATATCTTTGAAAGAATACTGGCATCTCAAGATTCTTCTAATATGACTGGGTTCTAACACATGGTTTTGCATATATATGGTAACGAAGGAAGTAAGCAATTACAAGAATTTCTTTTGCTTGCCAGCCCTTCTGCAGAGATTTCATTCTCACTTCATCCTCCTCTCTATTCTCCTCTGTAATTTTTTTTCAATGCCAGAAACAACTCCTGTTTATTTTTGTGAGTACCACAAAGGAGGGATTCAGGCTGCTCCTAGTTCTACTGCACAAAAAAAATAGAGGAAACCCAAGAAGGAGCTGCTAAGAGGCTTCAGGGTTTTCTGCTCTGCTTTCTTCAGTGTTGAAGGTGACATAGTTATGGACAAGTGGAGAATACATACAAACACAAAATACTTTCCTCCTCCTTCAGCAGAAAGAGCCATGGCTTGTGCAAATACAATGTGAGGAAAGAGCAGAATTCAGTCTAAGCAGACCCATTCTTCTCAGACAAAGGTGAAACAGGCGGGTGATTGCATTAAAAAAATGGGATACCTTGGCTTTAGTCAGACATATTTGTTTTTCACATATCATAAGTCCCTTCTTGGTTCATTCCCACAGCAAGTAAGTCAATGTTGTTCACTTATTTCCAAGAGTAGCCTCTACCTAGAAAGGAGCTGTTACACAAGCCTCAGCTAACATATTTGTTAACTCTGCTCGGTTGTTGCCTCTGGTGACAAGTTTCTTGAATACTCAGTTGTTAGCTCTAGAAAAGGAGTACTGCTTTCTCAGACTAAATTATGTATGTCTCATCATAGACAGAAGGAAGTTTCTTGGATTTGGTATTGTTGCTCTCTGATGGGCAGAAAAAAGTGAACTCAAAGACTTGTGCTTCAGAGTATCAAAAATATGGAATTATTGTGGTTTGGGGTTGGAGCTCCATAAAATAATGCTGCAGAATAGAAGAATGGTGGCTCATCTAATTCTGTTATTTCCACGCTGTGATTTCTTCCTCTTGCAAATACTCAAAGGCTCTATGTGCTCATCATTGAAATTTCCATGTCAGTGTTTGCAGTCCATTCTGACCATTAATAACCTCATGACTGAATAATCTATCCCAAATTCCTCTGCATATTCTTTAATTTTCCAGCCATAATATAAGATCCAACCTTTCAAAACTCCGGAGTGCTTCTGGGACACCCTTATTTTGAAAGTCTCATGGAATAGAATCTTTCCTTCTTACTTTTTTGTAAAGATGTCTTTCCAAACTTGTTGCCAATTTTTATGAATTTCATTAACAATTCATAAACATTTTTAATATCAAAGGTCAACTTCATATCAGTTTTGCACTATCGAATAATCATTTATGCCTACATAGTATAAGCTACTAACGTAATTGGAATCATTTTATAACCACTTAACACAGGGGTAATTGGCAGTAAATAGCACAAGGGTAATGGAAATTTAGGTGATAGACATGCAATTATATTAAAAGAATCAATAAGAGCTCTTCCAAATTACAGCCCCGGCATAAACAAAATCAATAAACTTAAAAATGCCCTCCATTGTCGTTTAAAGTGCTAACTAAAACCAAAAAATCCTACACCATTGACGCGGCCCAACGGAGTCCAGGCTAGCTCAGGTGCACTCGGGCACTACGCCGGGAGTGGGGAACGGCCACAGCAGGGGTTAGGGCCAATGTCAGAACCTGAAGAGCTGGAGTCTCTACGGTGATTGAGATGCTAAGCCGCAGCAGGGTTCAGGTTAAGGAGAAAGGAGGGGCCACTCCTGGGTGAGGTTCCGACAGGTTTGTTGGAGGCAGCACAGCTGAAGCAGACCCCACCAGAAGAAACCCCGAGCACTACTGTGCACGTGGTTAAATACAAGGTAACACAGAGGGGCTGATACAAATGAACAGCCAATGTGGAGATTTCAGGGGAAGAGTGAAGGGGTTACATCAGGGTCCCTGGGCCAACCGGGCTGAGGGGGAGGAGAAGGGAGGGCAGATGCCCCAATAGGGTGTCAAGTTGAGGGTGACACCCCAGAACACCCAGGGGGTGGTACACACATGGGATTGGGCGAGGGAAGGACTGACAGGGAAGGTGCTGGAACAAGGGGTAGGGCTAGGATGATGGACAGGGAAGGTACTGGAATAAAAGGCGGGGAAATTCCATATAGGGCAAGGACGGGGAGGATACAAAGTAGGAGCAAACCAACTCGGGGGAGCAACAGGGTTACATAGAATGAACCATTTAACAGTGCAAACATTAAACACGAAACAATGCGTTAAAAATAAATACTGGCCACAACACACCATAACTTTAATACCGGAAAAACCTCAGCTGTTTTACACAACTGAGATGATAATGATATCCAGAAGCCTGCATAAAATATTGCAAGTCTTTTTATCTCTGATGTCAAAACTGAGGTTGAAAGTCCTACTTGATTTCAGTTGTTGCTGTTTATTAAAAAAAAAAAAAAAAAAAAAAAAAAAAAAAAAAAAAA
>CM031857.1:63847279-63874882 GCA_018697195.1 Certhia americana | reverse complement strand
TTGTTTTCTAATTCTCCATTTAACCATGTTCAGTATAAATATATGTTAAGTAGTGAAGTTGTTTGGTTTGGTTTTTTTAACTGAGAAGATAATAGGAACATAGAAAATCGTGGATATGACACTAAACATAACAAGCATTAATATATAAATAAATAGAAAACTGATATGGAGGTTGTAAGATTAATTCCTGTTCATTCAGTGAGAAACTTTGTTTAGAAGTATTGTTGAAACTACCAGAGTGTAGTGAAGTCTGCAGAATCTTCAGACATTGGAATTTACCTCGTTTGTTACATAGTACACCCAAGCAGAGGCTGTGGAGAATTTCAGTATTTGTTTACAGCAGGTTGGACAGGGGTTCTGATGTCGTCTGTGTCCTGGTGAAATTACTCTTTTATGCCATAAGCAAATGAGTGAATCAATGTACATAAAATGAAATTTCTGGGATGTGAATATGTGAGATAGGCAATGTGAGGACAAGATACAGGGATGTCAACAGAACACAGCAGTGGAACTCAAGGCATTATGTATTTTTGCAGAATAAAATACCTGAAATCTTTGACAAACCTATTCTGAGAAAATGCCTAGAGTGTTCTACTCATATTTGAAAGAAAACTCAAGGTTCTGTTTCTAAAGAAAACTCACTTGTCTTGTAATGTGGTGTGTTTTAAACCCAACTGGAAATTAAGCATCACACAGCCACTTTCTCAACTCCCCTTTCTTCCCCTGCCCAACACGGTGAAATGGGGAGGAGAATCAAAGCAAAATTTGTATGATGTGATAAGAACAGTTTAGTAATTGAAAATAAGTTAATTCAATAAAAAATGTTTTAAAAATCTATAAAAATGGTAAATTGGTAAATAATAGTTGTAATTATAAGAAAAAGGGAAAAAAACCCCAAGTGTTTCACAATGCAATTGCTCACTGATGATGCCAGATCCCCCATCCCAAACCCTGATCAGGGTTCTGTGGTGTGGAGTATCGCTTTGGTCTGTTCAGGTCACCCATCCCAGCTGTGCTTCCTCCCAGTTTCTTTTGCATTCGTCCTCTCTGGCAGAGCACAAGACAAGAAAACAGTCCTTGTTTAGGATAAACACCAGTTAGCAATAACTAAAACATCAGTGTGTTATTGACACCATTCTCATTCTGAATACAAAACACAGCACTGTAACAGCCACTGAGAACAAATTAACTCTAGCTGAAACCAGGACAACATATTAGAGAAGAGAAAGAAACTCAGCAAAACAAAACAAACAAAAAACTCCAACAAACCCCACTTTTCCTACAGAGGAAATCTGGATCGGTGTGGTACTTGTTCAAGGTAGGTCTGTGTTCAAGCCTTAGCTGGGGTATAGTTTAGTGTTTATAGACTACAGAATGAGAAGTTTGAATGGTCATATCAGTTTATGTACACACTGAGAAAAAGGGATAAGATATTTCAGGAAGGCGTGAACAATATGTGGAACAACCAATAGAGATGTGAAAGAATAACTTAGGGGGAGTGTTGAGATCAAGGAAGCACATGTAACGTTAAATTATTGAAGTGAACAAATTGTTGGATCTCAAAATGCTAAATGCAAATGAAATGTTACTAAACAGAAAGAGTGAGACAAAGCTAAAAAAAGATGGTGAAAAAATGGTGCTCTTCAAAGACAACTTACAAGGATCTAACAGAAAACCCTACTATCAGACAAGCAGACAAAAGAAAAGAGAAAAAAAAGGAAAGAAAAAAAACCTTCATAGAAAATAGACCAGTTTTTATTGGCTGGGAAAAAAAGAGAAATATGGTCATAATATAAAATTAAATGAGACAGCTAAAAATGTGGAATGCTGAAGATTGCCTGAAGCAGTAGGGTGCCCAGAGCCAACTTTGACTACAAAGTTTCAAAATCATTCCATCTGCAAATTATTTAAGTACAGCAACTTTGTTATTTCCAATTTCTGTGACAGCAGGCTAATCCTGTGCTGGTTTATCAGAAAATACAATTTTTTTTTTCAGCAGGTTTGCAGAAAAATACATTTTTAGAACCCAAGTTTTTCTTCAGCATACACAATTTCTGACTAAAAACTTACACAGTGCCATTTCCTATTTGCAATATTTACAAGGTCTTTCAGAATACTTAGGACATTAGATCTCTATATTTCATTAACCTAAGTGACAGAATCTGTTCCAAAATTATCAGAAAATGAAACAAGTGGGGACTAGAGCTGTTCCTCTTTCATAAATAACAAAAAAAAACCAAAACAAAAAAAAAAAACCCCAAAAAACCAAAACAAAAAAAAAAGACATTTTGCCTTGAAATATACTGTTATATATATATAGGCACTCTATATATTTGACTATGTATCTCAAAGATTATTTTATTTAGCTAATGGCAGATCTAAATTGTAAAATTCTACATTTGAGTTAGTCTCATCTCATTGCAGAGAAATAGGCTGCTCTTGCACACCATTCCTGTAATCATGAAGTAGCTACCTAAAAGAGATCAGTTGCATTGTATTTATTTTATACCATTGCAATTTTTTTTTTTTTTCCCTAAGGCTGAGTTGAAGAGTTCACCTGTTTGTTTGAAGTAAATCCCACACAGCTTGTCTGGAATAGGACATCCCTACTAGATGCCTGATAAAGTAGTAGGGAAGAAAAATGCCTCTTTCCTCCTCATATAAAGGACAAATACTGATAAGAATTCTTTTTCACTTACTGTCTCTTGACAAGACATATTTGCAAGACATAGCTGCTCACTCTAGGCCAAAACATCTTTTTCTCATGAGGAAAATGATGAGACTATGTGAAAATAAAAACATGCTGTAACTGACCACTTCATTTATATTGTTCCTCTCTACTTGGCACATCTATGATTTCTATTAATTGATTAATTACCAGCTCCCATGATATTGTATGCATGGTTCATGTACTTGTCCTGTGCTTTGAAAGGCTATATTTAGATTTCCAAATGAACCTGTTTTCACGATATGTTAACAACTCCTCAGAATCTATTTCAGTCCCTTGAGCTTACCTTTCACTCTTCTCTAACCAGTTAATACCATGTGTATCAGCTCAGAGTCAACTAGTACTATTTCCATTGCCATTGCAGAATAACAGAATGGGTCAGGTTCAAAGGAACCACTGGATGTCATTGGGTTGAACCTCCCTGCTTCAGCACAATCATCCTAGAGCACATGGCATAGCACTGTGTCCACATGGTTCTTTAATACCTCAAGTGAGAGAGACTCCACAGCTTCTCTAGGAAATCTGTTTCAGTACTCAGTCACTTACACAGTGAAGTTCTTTTTTAGATTCATGTGGAACTTCCTAAGCGTCACTTTCTGCCTCTTACCTCTTGTCCTGTTGCTTTCCATTGGGAAGAGCCTGGTTCCATCCTCTGGACATCCTCCCCTCAGATACTTTTAGACCTTGATGAGGTCTGCTCTCAGTCATCTCTGCTCAAGACTAAACTGGCCTAGACCCCTCAGCATTTCCTTGTAAGAGAGATGCTCCTGTCCCCCAGTCATCCTTGTTGCCCTCTGCTGGACCCACTTCAGGAACTTCGTGTCTCTCCTGTCCTGAGGAGTCCAGAACTGGACGCAGCACTCCAGATGTGTTTCACCAGGGCTGAGTAGAGGGGCAGAATCATCTCCCTTCACCTGCTGGCTCTTCCTAACGTACCCCAGGGTACCTTTGGCCTCCTTGACCCCCCTGGGAACACTGCTGACTCATGGACAGTTTGTTGTCCACCAGGACTGCCAAATCCTTCTCTGCAGAGCTGCTTTCCAGCAGGTCAGCCCCCAGCCTATACTGGTGGTTGTTCTTCCCCAGGTGCAGGACCCTGCATTTGCTTTTGTTGAATTTCAGACAGCTCCTCTCTGCCCATCTCTCCAGCCTTCCGAGATCCCTCTGAAGGGCTGCACAGCCCTCTGGGCCATTCCTCCCAGCTTTGTGTCACCAGTGAACTTGCTGAGGAAGCATCTGTCCCTTCATCCAAGCCACTAATGGGTGAGTCAAACAATACTGGTCCCAGTATTGAGCCTTAGGGGACACCACTTGTGACAGGACTCCAATTAGACTCTGGCACAGATAAAAACCATTTGGGATCTGCTATCAGCCAATTCTTAATCCACCTCACTGTCTACTCATCCAGTGCACACTTCCTCACTTTGCCTGTGAAGGTATTGTAAGAAACAGAGATACCAGCCTTGCTGAAGTCAAGGCAGACAATATCCACTACTCTCCTCTCATCCATCTGTTGCGCACCACTACTAGCCAGGATAGCAGTGGGGTGAGGGGTAGAGGTGCTGCAACCTTCCAAAAGCATCTCCCTGCGGAAGCCGCTCAGTGGCACGGGCATGCACAGGCACGCACAAGCACTTGCTAACGGCACTCAAGCTAGGTAGCTCGCTTTGTGGTCAGTGGCAGAGGAGCAGAAAGGGGCTTCACGTGGAATTCCAAGGGAGTTATTAAGTCCAGCACTCCAAAGGGGTCCAGGGATGAAGATAAAGAACAATGGAGGGTCCAGGGATTAAATACAAGGACTAGGGAGGGTGGAGCAAGCAACAAGGTCCAATGGGAGAAGGGCTTAGGGGGGGTACAGAGGAGGGGCAAAGGGTTACAGCAAATGGGGGAGTAGGGAGTGGGATACTGTGGCAAAATGGGGCCAATGGGTAATCATGAAAGGGAGAACATTCTAGGGAAAGTACATATAAGGGGAGAAAGGGGTGGGGAGGCTAATGAGCCAACAGAGGCAGAACTGGGGTACATTTACATGTACAGCAAGGAAAAATGAGAAATATACTACCATCTCACCCTAAAATTGGAGATTTCCTTTGCTTAGGACTCATCCCTCCAAGGGGCCATTCTGAACCCTATTCCTTTGGGTCCACTGGCCTCCACATCCATCCAGACAGTTTTTTTTATCCTAGAGGGAAGTAAAGTTGATCACAGTTGATAAAGGTTAGCAGGTAGTTCATGTACCCCTTTAAGATACAGTTTTATTTTCTGTGGCTTTGCTTTGTATTTTCTCTATATTGCAGCTGAAAGCCATGTCTTCAGTAAAACAAAACATCTGAAAATTTGATGTACAATGTAATTTTTTTTTTCAATGTTGTAGGTCAGCTTAAAATCAAGTCCTCAAGAAGAACCATGGAACTATGAGTATTTTCCCTGACTCTTAAAGAGTGTTTAAGTTTGCTTGTATTTCCATAAATATCTTCTGTGAGAAAGAGAAGACAATGAAGGCCTTACATCTGCCTTGTATCTCTGAATGTAGACTTTTACCTAATTTAAGCTCTGCTAGAGCGTTTCAAAAAGTCTGAAGAGATCAATAATGCTACCACAACATCTCTCCAAGGAAAGCCTCTTATTTTACACATTGCCAATATAGCGGACTGGTTTAGTTGTACTGCTTGTTTCTTGGTGTTGTTTTTCTCGGCTGACAGAAAGACATACTCCCTTGGATTTAGAAGCTTCACTATGCTAATATTTTATTATTTCTTCTCTTTTTTTCATCATGGAATCTTTCATTATTACCTGACATATTTGTTCAAGCTTCGTAGAACAACCTGTGTTACACAGTTGTGTTGGAACACCTGTGTCCATGTTCTTGTCAGACATTGTATACCAGAATATTTCTTGCCCTCATGTGGGTGCTTTGGTTGATCCTTACTAACCTTGCCTATTGTGTTTATAGTTCAGTGGACAATGTTGTTCCACTTCGCATCACATATCCTACCATATTTTTCTCCTCTACTAGAGGATCCCTTCTCCTGGTGACAAAGAGAATTTAATACATTAACCTACCATTTTCTTTCAAAATTATTTGCAAAATTTTCAAGTCGCCTCCCAGAAACTAAAAATATCCCAGAAATTTAAGGAGATTTCTTCCCCTGTGATAAATTAATTTGGGAAATAAAGATAATCCCTTTTATTTTCTGAGTAGGACAATAAACCACAGACTATCTATATGTTCTGTTGGCCTAAATGGTAAGAAAAAATTGTTGTGCTAGTATGTGGTAGAAGAGACATAGATAGTCAAAACCCAGTTTTTTCTACTTTCTTCTGCCATTTTTCGAATTATTTTGCATTTCACATGTTAACCATAGGAATAAAGTCAAATGAGAGTGAGACTTAAGAGTTTACCTTTGAATTCATCATAGTGATAATTTTTTCTAATGTGACTAACCATACTCTACATGTGGATCTCATTCTTCAAGCAAATTACCATCTGTGATATTTGGGTGCTCTAGGACTCTATTTGATTTATAAATATGGTCTACATAATAGGAAGTTTTCAGGCTATTCTATCGTTATGGCTTTGTTCTGAATTATTGTTTAGTGCTGTTTCATATTCATTATTCTACATATTATTTGCTACCTCATTTATTTCAAAAAGTGCTCTTATACTGAACTACACTGTTGCAATTCATAGATATCTTCTCTTTATGTATATGCTTGTCAGTTGGTCTATGACTTAGTACAGTAGGACAAACAATTAATGAACCTTTATCAATTTGATGTTGTTACGATATCCTTTCAAATTTTTATACTGCTGCACTCATACTCTTGGTGGAGCTTTTGTTTTATTTATCAGATATTACTAAGTATATGCACCAGCTTTATTATCTGTATTTTAAACACACATAAAGCATTGTCAGCAAAGGAAAAATGATCTAATAAATCTTACTGTTTTTCAAAGAACAGAAAAGTGTCATATACGATGCCATAAATATAAACCCCTTTGTTTCCACAGCAAAAAATGCATTTTTACATTTAACTAAGGAGCAAAAGTTGTTTAGAAAAATAAAACTTCGACTTGCAAAATATATGTCTGAAAGTGCAGTAATTACTAGATATGCAAAAAGAAATTCTGGGGTTTATTGTCTATATGTCCACTGAAATTCCAGGTGTCAAGAGAAAATACTGAAACTGCTTGAGGAAAACTAGATATCTAAACATTTGAGCTACTAAACATTAATCATATGAATAAAATGTTACCTAATATTGTTAATCTTCAGTAAGGAGCATGAGTATTTATTCTTCATTCTTACAAGTTTTCCTCCTTTGTCATGTGCTGGAAGAATCTACTTTCTTCCCATTTGGAAAGGAGATTCCTAGCTAGGGTATGAATAGTCAATGAATCATAAAGCAACCCTACTTTTTTCTATTTGAGAATATATCCTGGCTATAAGTTATTCAGTGTTGTGAGGAAGGGGCACTCAGAATTTTCTACAGAAATTGTTCAATTTTTTTTTTTTTTTAATACTAAATTTCTTAAAGAGCCACTAGGAACATGACTGGATGTCCAAAGTATTTAGCTGCTCAACTACAATTTGGTAAATCTGGAATTTACTGCATTTAGTGTTCTTGGTGTTTTGCATTCAAAACATTTACAGACACATGCAACCTGTCTGAGAAATTAGGATCCATTTCTTTTTCTTACTCTTACTGTAGGCCAGTGAATGTTCCATGTGAAAAGTGCAATAGTTTCAACAGAAACTCTTTCATTTTTTCATTCATAATTTCAACATCCCCTAACAGCTGCCACCAGTGCAAAGTGCTTTCTCTATCCTTGTCTTCTTAGCAGCCACCTGGTAAAGAAAGGAACTAACTTCAGATCTCCTGAGGCAGTAAAAGCAGACCTGTGTTAAGGACAGGTCAATTGCATGTTTCTTTTCACAGCACATAAGCAGGTGTGCTAGACAACCCCAAGGTATGGAATAATGGAATTGGTCTTAGAATTAGACATTCCATATTTCAAAAATCAGGAAGTTTCAGAAAAGAATCACCCTTATTCAGTTTTCTCTCAAATTTTCTATTGAAATCTCTGAATAGTTTTTACCTTTTTTTTTTTTTTTATTAAATGAAACAAATAAATGAAAAATTTTATGTGGATTTAAGAGCTGTTTACATGAGGTTATTTGGACTCATTTTGGGACCAGTTTTGAATTTCATAAACTGCCTGAGAACAATGGAAACTGATAAAAATTATTGAAATGAGAGTGCACTGAAGTGTGAGAAAAAAACCCAAAACTATATAAATATTCATTTTAGTCTTTATGAGTTCCTACAAAAAGAAGTTAAATCTAAATAGTTTAAAGTGGTGCTTTATATGCTGACTTCTAAAAATGCTGCATTGTTTTATGAGAGAAACGTTTGGGAAAAGGTTCTTCACCAGAGGGTTGTTGGACGCTGTAACAGGCTCCCCAGGGAAGGGGTCACAGCACCAGCCTGACAGAGTTCAAGTCTTTGGACAATGCTTTCAGGTACATGGAGTGACTCTAAGGGATGATCCTGTGCAGGGCCAGGAGTAGGACTTCGATGGTCCTTGTGGATCACTTCAAACTCAGATTATTTTGTGATTCTATGATTTTAAGATGGAAATGTAAGAGTGTCCCCGTTGGTTTTGCTCATGTACCAGCTAGTTGCAATCCTTGGAGTAAATGCAGTTCTTTATTCTCACCCTGCATTTAGATGATTGCTAAATATCCTTTTCTTTTTCCTTCCCAGGACACGAAAGCCTTCTTTTTGCAACCAAAGTAAACAGTAGATTAGGAACTGAGAGTGAGCATGATATAGTGCTTGATTATCAGCTTAAAAAGCAGAAGGAAAGCAAAAAGTTCAGGAGAAATATCATGAAGAATCTATTAACTGACTTAGAAAACTGCATATGAAGACAGTTCTGATAGACCTAAAATGTAAAAGGTCTTCTTCTGTATGTAACTCTGCATTGCCTATTTTCTTCTTTAACGTTTGTTGTTTTTTGAGGTTTTTTTTTAAAGGATTGAAATAGAACAGAAATTTAATCAAAAGAAAACAACAGCATTAACAAAAAAATGCTGATTGCCAAAAAAGTTAGCTGGAATTGCTTTATCTTTTTTATTTTTACATATTTAATTCTTCTCTCTTCAGCTCTTCTAAACTGTATGGATAATGCTCGCTGTTGCTCTGATCTTGGAACAGTCATTTACCATGTTTAAAAGATGTTATGCTTTTTTATTTAGTTAACTTTGTAGCAGCTTCTGTTTACCAAAAACTTCTCTGCAGCAAAGGATCAAGCTAACAAAATAATATTTCTTGTGCAGAGAATTTGTCTGGAGTTCTCAGAACATTCAAGAACATTTTATGAATGCCCATATGTGTCCAAAGACTAAGAAGGTGGAGGATTATCTGCTAGCCATGGCTCTTCAGGGAGTGGTTTATTAACACTATAAATACAAAAGAAACACAAATTGCCCTGGTGTTGACATTATAAGGTATATTCTCATGTAGGTAATAGAAGGAAAATTATTGCTGAATGAACTAATATTGATTAAGGTGGATAGAGTATATGTTTTAAAAATGAGCTTGCTGTTAGTTATGAAAAATAGAATTAATATAAAAATAAATAAAACCATTTTTTTCTGAAATTGCTCAAATTATTTGCTGTGTTGATACAACACAGAGCATTTATCTTGACACCATTGATCTTGTCAGTCTAATTTTCTGTGCTTGTATTTTACTGGAAAATATAAAACAAGGTACTGGTCCATTACTTAATATTTCAGATTCACCCACCATTCAAGTCAATGAAATTTGATATTATTCATGCAGTGTGCTAAGGAGGAAAAAAAAAAAAAAAAAACAAACCCAAACAAATCAACAAAACAATTATGGCAATTTAAAAATTAAATACACATATTTATTATAAAATCTAACATAACACTGCCCTCTTTCAGGCTAAAATCATTGCTCTTTGTACTCTAACTATCTGCTTGTATAAAAATTCCTCTCCCTCCTTTTCATAAGACCTCTTAAGTTACTTCTGCAAGGTAGGCCTCCCTGAAGCATTTGCTTCTCCACAGTGTACAGCCCCAGCCCTCTCAGATTGTCTTTGTAGGAGATGTCTTCTAACTATCTTCATGGTCCTTTTCTGAACCCCCTCGAAGGCTCAAGTCCATCTTGTGTTGAGGACCCCAGAGCTGGATGCAGCACTCCAGGTAGGGTCTCACAAGGGAGAGAAATGTCTCCCTCAGCCTTCTGGCCACACTGCTGTTGCTGCAGCCCAGGATGAGGGTGGCCTTGTGGACAGTGAACTCACACAGTTGTCTCATATCCATCTTTTTATCCCCAAGAATCCCCAAAGTCCTTCTCCTCAGGGCTGCACGAAATGACTTCTCCCCATTTGACCTCATGTATGGGATTTCCCTTACACAGATGCAGCACTTTGCACTTGGGCTTGTTAGAAAGCCAGCCGGGGAAGAGTGGGGTAAATCTATTGCAAATAAGACATCTAAAAATTAAGTGACTTAAACTCATCTGATAATTGTAGCTCCTTTTATATTAAAGGAACATATTTCTGAAGAACAACCTAATCTGAAGTGGAAGTCTTTACTGAAGGCAAATCATACTGTAAAGTTCTCTATTGCTTTTTATTGACTTTACGTGCACCTCATATTGAGACGTAACTTTTACATGACTGTCACATATACTTGCTTTTAATAATGAAGTTGGTTTCTCGAATAAATCTGAAAGATAGGAGGAAACAGGCAAATAATCTCTTTAGTCAACTACTTACAATTCAGACACACTTATGTATATAAGCCAAGAAACAGCTGCTTGATAAAGATCCCACTGGCTTGAGCTCCAAGTCTGCAAACTATAAATTGGTGACACTGAACACAGTAAGCAATGCTAAGAACTAATGTCAGCCTAAATGATACATTCTTTCAGAAGTCTAACTGTAATACCTTTTATTGGGAGCAATTTTTAATAATAGGTGCTGTGATGCCTTGTCTTCATTTTCACTTGCACTACAATGCTGCTGCAAAAGAAACTTTTAATTGCACCTTCTAAATTGCCCTGGTAGGAATATGTCAATATCTAGTCTTCTCACATCTGCAGTGTATTAGATTCAACAGATTACAAAGAGATAAAAAGAGAAGGAAATTATGATACAGGGTCTATGTCTCTTATTACCTGTGGTTTTCTACAGTGGACAAGTTGCTATGAAAGATAGTCCTATTAAGTTATCTCTCTATTTGAGGTAAAGGAACTAAAGTATAAAGTGTTACAGTAAGTTTGCACTTCATTTTTGAATAAACTAAGCTGCATTCTAGGTAAGTCTGCATCAATTCATTGACTTGAATGTCAGTTTTTCTTCTTGAGCCACATGTATTCATCTGAATCACAGAGTCATTGAGGTTGGAAGAGACATATGGAAGTCATCTGGTCCACCCTTTTGAAAAAGGGCCACTTACAGACACCCAGGATCTTATCTAAACAGATTTTTAATACCTGCAAAGAAGGAGACTCCACAACCTCTGAGCAACCTGTACCAGTGCTCACTAGTCCTCAGAGTCCTTTCAGACATTCAGAGGGAACATCCTGTGTTTCATGCTGAGTTATGCCCATTATTATCTATTTGGTCACTGAGCAATAAACACTGAGCACATCTCTTCACTCTGAGAAGAGCCTGTTCTTCACCTTCTTTTCACACTCCCTTCATACATAGGATGAGATATCCCCTGAACCTCATCTTCTCTAGGTTGAAGAGTCCCAACTCTCCCAGCCTTTGCTACTACATAGGTGCTCCATCCCCCTTGTCATCTTTGAGACCCTGAGTCTGATAAACAAAAAGGAATATTTTCAGATGTACTAAATGAGTCTGATAATTCAAACACCACATTTTCTGGAACACTCTACCATGAAAGAGGGCTTGTATTACACATATAAATAACTTCAAAGATGGTAGTCCTTCTGCATCTAAACACTTCTATTTTCTTTTCTCATTCTCTCTGTGCACCCAACAGCTTTTACTCTTTTTGTACACCACTGTTTAACAGGTGCCATTTCAGATTTTTTTCCACAATTGGTTCATTGACTTATCTTTCAATTTTGCCTCACCTTTCAATTTTACCTTCAATAAATAAATGCTATTATAGTGTCTTCCTAAGCTTTCTGAATCACTTACTCTTTGTGCTCAATTCTGGCTTTTGTATTTTTAAAAAATGCAGGTCCACAAAACATTATGGTGTTGATTCTGAGTATAAAACATCCTAATTATACCTTTCAAGTTTTTACTGGGTTTCCCTGAAAGGCCATATTTTCTATGTCTAAGTTCTTTCATATACATGTATAGGATTGAGAGTGCAAAATAACAGTCATTATATCACTTATGGTAGAAGTGAGGAGCATTGAGCTGTTACAACATCTACTTACTCACTGTCTTTGAACTTTAGTGGTATAAGAGTAGAATTGATGTATTTGATCTGTCTGGAATGGAGTTCATTTTCTTTGTAGCAGTGGGTACATTGCTGTATTTTTGATTTACAACTAAATCTGAGTTGATAACACAGCAGTGCTTTGGCTGTTAAGCAGTGCTTGCACAGCACTGGGGTTTTCTTCCCACCAATCTGTCCTTGCAGCAAGAGGCTTGAGGGTGCACAGCTGCTGGGAGGAGCTGGGACAGACAAATTTACCAAAGGGATGTTCTGTATCATAGGGTATCAGGCTAAGCAGTAAAAGCTCAATAAGAGGAAGAAAAAGCAAGGACATTCATGGTTATGAATATCTGTCCTTCCAAGTAACTGTTTCACGTGCTTTTTTAAACATCTAGCTACTAATGGGAAGTTGTGCATAAATTCCTTATTTTGTCTTTCTTGTTATTTTGTCCTTTTTTTTTTTTTTTTTTTTTTTTTCCACTTATTAAACTCTGTTTTGATTGACCACTTTTTGGCTTTTGCTCTTCCAGTTCTGCACCCGTACAACTGAGTGAATAAGCAACAATGTTCAGCTCCTGGTTGGAAAGAGCCTACCAGAGGTGAAAATGGTGAGTTTCCTCATGTATATCTTCAGTGCTCATCTAGAGGCCTCCCAGATTCCAAAAATATCTCAAAAAACACCTTCTGAAGATGTCTGAACAAAACTATAGTCTGAAGACAGCTGTATCGCTATCAGATTAAGAAAAAGGAAATCTTGAATGGTGGAAGGTTCAGTGCCCTCATGCAAACCAAAATGAAAATGTTTCAATCTAAAGTGAAAAAAAATATATTTGCTTAAAGTTCCAGATACATTATTAAATGACTTTTCATTTAATAAATTAAATGAAATTTAACTGCCGCCCTAAACACATGGTAACAAAAATATGCCTGGTAAGAACTGTTACAAAGCTCTCATCTATAATTGAAAAATTGTTTTAAAATAACTAAGTGCAAAATATAAATCTGACAAAATTTCTAGAAATAGAATTTCATATGGTAACATTTTATTGACCCTATTACAATGACACAACAACAAAAATGCACCAAAAAGGAACCCAACCAAAAAAACCCCAACAAAAGCCAAAAAGCAACCTCCAAAAAAAACCCCCTAGATCTAGAAAAGGAAACAAAAAAGAAAATGGAGCATATATTAATATGCAAACCTTCCTTTGTTATATCATTTTATATATTCCAGCAGCAAACATGTCAAGACCTTTTGGCTACATTGCAAAAAAGCAATAGACTTCTCTCATAAGTTTTTCTACTACTGTTGTTCACTGCCTTAGCAATACTTTATGCTTTGATGTTATTTTTTGGGGTTTTTTTTTTGCAAACAGAGCAAAATTTAGAAAATCAAAAAAATTCAAATTGAGAAAAGTTTTTATTTTATAAAGATTTTTTTTTTTTTTAATTGAAGCTGATGCCTTCTGGAGGATGACCATCCAGACAGGATGGAACAGAGACTAGACAGGGCAAAAGGATAAAGTAGGTATTTATTAAAAGGTCTCAATGGGAACTCTTGGGCCGCACAAGAGCTCAGCTGGACCACACCCAAGATGCACCCCAAAGTGGTCACAAAATGGACACCCGGGTCATGAGGTCTCACATTTTTATAAGTTCTGGTCCATTAGCATATCAGAGTCAATTGTCCAACCATAGCTTCAGGTTATGAAGCTCTATCCTTCTTGTTTTTTCTCCTCATTTCACCATTGTTTTCATTCTTGGGCCTGAAAGTTGTCCTTGGTATCAAACTAGAGAAGGAATTGTTTTGTCTATCTACACCATGAAGAGATCTTAGCAGTACTTAGTGTGAAACCTAAAACTACCCACCAAAACAGCACAGAGTCTAAAAAATATAATAACTAAAACAAAAGGCATTTCTTTTTCCTTTTTTTTTCCTTCTTTTTTTTTTTTTTTTTCTTTTTGGTTTTCAAAATTGTAATTCTTGAAAACGATGCTATAAATATCAAATGTTTGCATCTCATGAGTTAGACCTCAACAAACGGGGTTTAGAATTGTGGTAATAACCAGTGTAGGTGTCATGGAAACCTTGCCTTAGTCTCAGCCATAATAATAAGTGCCATGGATTTTTCTAAGCCTTAGATTTGTAACAGTCAATTTAGGCATTATTGGTTTCTCAGAAGCCATGGAATGACAGGTGTGTAAATGTAAGTTGCAGGTGAAACTATAGCCTACCCTACCAAATTAACTGTAGTGGGTTCTTAACGCACTGAAGCTAGGGACCACAGACAAAAAAAAAAATAAAAAATCACTCACTAGCACTACACATTGTGTTGAAAAGTAATTCTTTGCTACAAGTTTTAAAATAGTTTCTGCCTTACTAAGGAGCCTTCTTCAGCATACTCCACTGATAAATGCCCTTAGTATTGTGCTGTGTATTAAATGATATTCTGCCAAAAATAGTATGCAATCTTCCATGTGGTATGGGATTTAGCTGGCCTATATTTAGGTACATTTATGTGACTTGGATACCAATGCAACCACTTTTGTCTCTGAAGAACTGGTCAATATACTAACAGGAGACTGCAGAATTGTTCAGTGTAGCCTAAAGCAGCCATCCCACTGTGATGTCTAGATTCTATAGAGCTAGACTTCATCAACTGTATTGACTAAGACCTTTGCTAGACATAGTAGCTGCTTATAGATTTAGCTTACATAAAGACCCTTCCATTGTAAAACCTCTGAAGTTTCGGGTACCTAAATACCCCCTCACTTATGATTGGTAGCAATTATTTATTCTCTTTCATTCTTGACTTGAGAACACAGCACATTATGTGTTTTAAGCAGGAAATTTTGATTGCAAAGGGTTGAGCAGGAAAGAAGCCAGGTAGAACTGAATTGCTGATGGAAATCTGATCACTGGAAAAAAGTGCTAGCTCTACTTCTGTGGCACAGACATCTGCTACTGGAACACGAACCAAAAATTTTGCATATATCTAGACTTAATAAGTCAAGCCTAGGAATACTTGCTAGATTCTGTCTCAATAAACATTCTGCTGCCTAAAGAGTTCTGCAAGAAAGCTTTATACTTATTTATTGAGTAACTAAGATTAAACTAGGACTCTTGACACAGAACTGGCAGGAATTTTTTCCTCGTCAGCCTGTACTATTCTTTTCACCTTCAATGTCAGTGGTAGTTTACCTAGGCATGCTATCATTTGTACTTTTTCTAGTTCTGCTCTTACCCTTCCCTTCTGCCCCTCTAATTTGCTCCTACCAAAATGTTCATCATCCTTTTTTGTATTCTGCTTCTTTATAGTACTTTCCTCTTCTCCTGATTATATTTTGTTCACTTTCTTCCATTTTTAACTTGTTCTAGCTAAGCAATTAGTCTTTCTATTTATCCACTATATTGATGCAGAAAAATAAGGTACTATGGTTAAACATTAAGTGACATATATATTCCTTTCAGGAAGTAGATTGAAATTTCAGTGTTCAGTTTCCAGCATCCACAAATTGAAAGACAAGACTCTAGAGTCACTTTCCAACAGAACCTTCAGAATATTTCAGGAAAAGAATTAAAAGATCTTCTGATCATGCATTCATGTTAAGTAATTGTCCAAATCAGGCAAGAAACTCATAAAATTGGGGTACAATATGTATCTTCATACTAATGAAAACAAATTAACTCTCACTGACTGTCAAACAAATGACATAATGAGAGACTAGGGTCAAGCTCCTCTACCATGCTGAGTACACATGTTCCCTGTTTTCAGAAACTCAGCTGCTCGGTCTTTATAGTTATGCAACTTCACCTGGCTGATTAACTGGATCCAGTGCACTCAGCCATGGAGGATGAAGCACACCAAAATGTACTCCAGTCAAAAGCTGTGGAGTGTAGCAGAATCCCATGTCCAAATAAACTTTTCAAAAAGTCACATTTTGTATTTGCAGATAAACTCTGTTATATTCTTTTTCCACTTGGGAATTTTTTGAGGGCCTTTCTCATGTCACAGATGAGGAAAAAGTGTCTCTTGTGATGTTTATTCTGTTGATTAAAACCTCAACAAGTCATGATATGTTGCAAAATTCACAATTTTCATTTTAAGCAAAAGGTAAAATTCTGGCATTTGATTTTAACAGACATTTAACAATGAAATCCAAATGCATATTTGTCTTCCTAATCAGTGGGATAAAAAAAAAAAAAAAAAAACTCAAATCCTCAGATTTTCAATGGTCTTGAAAATAAGATATTAAAAAGATGTTTTTTATAAATGATGCCAAAATTCTTCAATTTCTGTATAGTGTGTCAAGAACTATGAAGACAAAATATTTTTAAATAAAGTACAAGTATTTCAGCTGTAACTCATCAAGAGCCAAACTTGATGACAACTTTTAAACACAAACTTTTTTACCAAAATTATGAATACCTGGAATTTTTTTTTTTTTTTTTAACTGTGGAACATTAGATCTGAGTAATTTGTTTCTGTGATTAGCACTTGTGCTGGGAAGGTAGCTGTAGAAGAAACACAATGGACCCCTCAAAGGTAAGAGATTCTGCCATGAGGCCTTGCTCTTCACAGATGGAAGTGGCATTGCAAATGTGTCTTTGGAGTGGACAGCTTTTTGGGCATATCTGCATTCACCATTTGAGTCAGAACACAAGGACAGACTTCAGATGTTTCAGGATCAGGGTTGTATTCCAGCACATTCATCTGTTTATACCAACTGTTGCCATATAGGCTCGCTGATACCAAAGTTGAGAATAGAACTTTGACCATATAATTGATGTGGACAGAATGCTGGCGGTATCAAATAAAAATATGAAATCCTGGCTTTCTCACTTGTGTGATACAAACACATCCTTTTTTGTGGAGGGCAATGGGACCAAGTGTTGGAGAAGAGGCCAGAGCTCTGTCTCTTACAGACATTGCCACAGACACCAAAAATGTAAGAGATGTTGAAGAAGTGCTGATAATGTCAAAGATGGGGACAGCGCTATGGCTGTGTCAAACGCTTGCTATGGAACACCGGCTCTGTTAGAGAAGAGGCCAGAGCTCTGGCTGTATCAGAAATGAGAATGACACTCTGACAAAACCAGTGCTTGCCTCTGACACTTGGCTATATTAAATATAGCCAGGAGTGGACACCTGGCTTTTTCAAACCTGGGCATATAGACCTGGCTATGTTAATGTTTGCCATAGAGTTATTTTAGCAGGATCAATTCATATAGCAGGATGAAATTTCCAATATATCTGTTATTTATCATGTATTCTAGAGTAAAATACGGGGGGTGGGGGTGGGGGTGGGTTAATACCTTTTAAATAGATATCAATCTTTTACCCTATCAGAGAATGATGTCTACCTCTGTCTGGGATTAATACTGATTTGTGTCATCTCATGTCAGAAACATAAAAGAACTTTTGCTAGGATCCACTCTGCTATTACTCTGTAACTCTGATATAAGACACAAGCAGGATTAAAGTATGTTTTCTTTTGGGTGTGGTTAAAAATGATGTGTCAATCACATCAAACATAATGAAGCTATAAAAATATAAAGATTTATCCTATTTACCTAAGTCATATACATGTACCAAGTTATATGAGTAACACAAAAAGTAAAACAAAAATCTGATTATAATGAAAAACAAGCATCTAGTGCTTGTTTTTTAAAAGATAATAATTGCTATATATGTGAAAATGGGAATGTAATCCTATATTTTCAGATGTACATTTGAAAATATTTTCTCTGCTGGATTACTTGTTCCCAGAGAGTAGCAGGATGTTTTTAAAGTGCATTGATTTTGTTATGGCCCTGCATTAAAAATACATTTATTTAAAAGTCTTAATCATGTTTCAAATTTTATTCTGAAAGTCTCTCTATACATATATATGTAATTGAAGTCTGTGTATTCCAAAAAATCTGATCAGTGTTGTTAAAATTATCCAAGTTTATGATCTGGTCAAGGTGACAAAGTAGTTCTAGGCATTTTGCACGTAAAATAAAATTTATGCCTTTCATAAATTTGTGAAAGCTTGTGCAACAAGAAAGATAAAATAGAATAGAATTCTTTGTAAGTCTATGTAATTCTTTGTAAATGAAGAAAACAGCAAAGTAATTTCTTTAAAAAAATATAATTATCTTTTTATATGGAAGGTGTGGTTCTTTCTATATTAAAATGGATTAGGTGAGTTTTGTTATTTTTTGTTGTAGTTCTTGTCCTAGAAAATGATCAAGCAACTATAAATATTCAAGTTAGACTCAAGTGTTTTTTTCCAAAAGTTTTTTCAGTAGCAAGTGTTCATGGTTATAGTTAAGAGTAACTGCAAAAGTTGCATGTCTTCATCAGTTGACCTTAGTTAGTAATTTTTCCTGAGATTCTGTGTGACAGATAATTATGAGCCCATGTCTGTAAGATCTTGTTCTGCTCTATTCTCACTACTTGTGTCAGTCGGTGCTGGACTCGCCAGAGCCCAAAGGCAGGCATTACTGGGGAGAAAATAGTCTGTCTAGATGAAACTGGAGAAACGACAGTTTTCCCTGATGGGAGGAAAGGAAGGTCAAATTAAAAATTTCATGTTATTGAGCACTATCTGCTCTTTTGTTTAATTGTTGTTAAAAAAATGACATCATGTGTGTAATTAACTGAAGCTTGAGAAGTTGTGGTCAGATCTGTGTCAGATGACATTGTATTGCATTACATATACTCAGACAACCTTTTAAATTATAAAGAAAGACGGATCTACTGTACACAACGTGCCCTTTTAAAAAGCTTGTTTTGTACTTTATTAATTAATTCTCTGAGGTTGTTTATATTTAGCCATCAGCTCCATCTGGGCCAGCAGCAAGATACCTCATGAAGGCACAGATAATGAGCTGTTACACTTTCATCATACAAATGCCTTGTGTTTTGTTATCAAAGTCTGTTTCTAAGTCTGTTCAAACTTTCAGATGCAGATAAAATGTGATACAGAAGAATAAATACAGAAACAAATGAATTTTTTCCTTCCTTTGATAATAAAGCAATGGTTTGAGGTTGGAGGACAACATGGAATTCTCCAGTTCATTGCTACCTGAAAGTCTTTGCAGAATTTCTTCTTCAGCAATTATACATTACTTCATGGATAGAGTTAGCATTGTGCAGCTTATGGTTTAATGACTTATTAAAGGACTTTGTTAGTTACAGCCTTTTCCATCTGTTCTTAGTCCTGAGGTCTGTACTATGTCCTTCTGTCTGTTATGGAAAATATGCACAGGGTCTTTTCAAACTTCTGGAAAAAGAAAAAAAATAATACAATCTTTTGTGTGACCTTTAAAAGCCTGATTGTAGTTTGACTTTACATCGTTTCTCAACTTAAGCAATGTGACTGGGAATAATTTTCCATGATGCATAGATTATGTTCCTTGAGCTCAATATACAAAAAAAATTGAGAATAAAGGCTCCTTTCAGAATGATGGGATGTTTAAAATATGTAAATGAAAACTGTTTACACTGAGAAATGATGACCTCTCTTTGCCTTACCACAGTTATCTGAAACAAAATTGCATATTATGTTCACCTGTATATTCTATTAAGAAGACATTCAATTGTTTGCAATGACAATTCCTATTTATCAAGCAGCTTGTGTTTTGTTTACATAGCTGCAGTGAAAATTTGGAAGGGAATAGAAACAGAGCAGCTGGAGAGGAAGTTATGTTTTTAATACTAGTTGATAGAAGTTTATTTTGTAAGTATTTGAAACTAAATAGTGCACACACACATGTAAGAAAGTCTGTCTTGTCTGTTGAGCAGATAGTTCAGCTGGCAAGAGAAGAGACCAGTTGTTGGATAAAATTCTTTTACCAATTAAAATGAATTATTTGCTGCTGTGACCTCTCTAAATACAACTTCATCAAAGGAAGGCAAAATAATACCTAGCAGGATATTATCAACACAGATATTAATTTAATAGAATAAGACAGATTGATTTATTCACTAGATAAATGTAGGTTAGGCCTCTGAGCTCACATTGTCGTTTAAAAACATTTCTGTCCTTATGTGCCTGTAAAGAATTATGTTTTGAAGGTTACTCTGTATCCAAGGTGATATCTTTTCCCCCTTCTCTCTCCCTATGCCTGCACAAGTATATGTATGAATGTACAGACACAAAAACATTTATCTATGAAAAACAGTTTTTCAAATATCATTTTACAATTGGAAGAAGTAAACACATTGCTCTCACATTGTACATTTCAGTATAGTCTGAATATCACAAAGGAAGAGAAAATTCTAATGGATATTTTTCTCCATCCCATACTCTGTGTGTGTGTGTGTGTGTGTGTGTGTGTGTGTGTGTATGTGTGTGTATGTGTGTGTGTGTGTGTGTGTGTGTTACACTCACTAAGAAATAAAAGAGTTAATTTTATAAAACTTTACTTTAAAATTGCCTTTCTGAGCAGCTTATTAGAAATGAAACATTGTCCAAAAATTTTAAGAATGTGTTGCAGTCTATCTTCTGACTTGTCATCTTTTCCCCCAGCTTAATATGCTGAACATGATACCATACCATATGAAATTATCCCTTTGGCTACTTGGGGTAAACTGTCCTGGATGTGCCCCTTCCCAACTCCTCCTGACGTTCCAGCGTTCTCACTGTCAGGTCATGACATGTCCTTGACTTAATATTAACACTTAGCAACAAGTAAAATATCTTCTCTTACTTCTCTTACAAAATCCAAAACTCACTGTAACAGCTAAAAGGAAGAAAATTAGCTCTACCCTATTAACATTAGTTATTTTTGTCAATAAATTCCAAAAAGTGTAAAAAAAAATTCCCAGCTTCAACTTTAAAAGAACTTTAGAGATTGGGTCATGATGAGGAGGTAATGACATTGTATGGGACAGATATATGAAATACAAATGTGGAGCATTGTCTGAGATATTATGTTATACACAATTTTAATAGTACTATTTTATTCCTTTATGCCTTTGTATTCTGTTAATTATATAAGCAAGTTCAATTCATGCAGTAATTATTCTGGCATTAAGGTTTAGAAGGAAAAAGGAAAGCTTTAGAAATTGTATCCCAGAAAACCTAGGAGAAATGTAACAACTTTGCCTCAATGACAAATTAGACATTATTAGATCCTAGTAAGAATGTAAAAATTTTCCATATTCATTTCAACCTTTTAGAGCTGTTCAACATATTTTAAGAGAAAATATAGTTTCATGTCTGCATCTTCTTTTCAAAATTTTATTTCACAGAATCATGGAACTGTAGAATGGTTTGGGTTAGAAGGGACCATAAAGATCATTTAATTCCAAACAATCTGTCATGGGAAGGAACATCTCCCAGTAGAACAGGTTGCTCAAAGCCCCATCCACCCTAGCCATGAACACTTCCAGAGATGAGACATGCACAATTTCTCTGGGAAACCTGTTCCATTGTCCCACCATTCTCATAGTGAAAACTTTCATACTGCTTTAAAATGAAAAGGAAAAAGGGTAAACTTTTTATTTAGTTTAGGTTAAATATTTTAAAGTGGTTTGGATCTTGAAAATTGTTAAAAAAATTAACAGAATTTTTGTAAAAATTTTTTTACATCTTTAAGGAGTTGAAGCATCTTTTGGCACAAAGTGCACAGATAGCAGCAGAGGAAGGAAAAGGTAATGGGAGTGCCCCTTTTGTTGGTTGCATTTCATAAAATCATTACAGCTATGGAGTCTAAGCACAAGGAGTGACCTTTATTCAGCCTCTCTTCTATGAAAGCAACTGAAACATTGTCTTCACTTTAAATACATTAATGGCTCATCTGAAGTGTAAGAACTTTGCAGTGTAATTAAGTCAGTCTCATCCTGAAGTGTTTATGCTTTGTTCACATAGGGAGAAAGTGGTTATATATTTATTTTTGAAGTCATTATTAACAGAAAGAAAAGTCAATGAAACTTTCAAAAAGAAGCTAATTATGTGAGGTTTTTTATCTTTACAAAGACAAAAGAGTTGTATTTCTTTACTGAACTGTTTCTTTCACTGTGCATTTGCCAGTGTTCGTGTGTGCAGGAGTGTGAAGAATCTACAATAACAAATGTGGCAGTTTATTTAGGTCCTATTTTTGCATCAACAGTAGGAAAAACTGCCTAAGGGTAGAAAAAGAAAAATGTGAATTAGGTCTTTGTCAAGTGGAGTTAGCTATGGAATTCATAAGGAATGCAGGATTTGACAGACATGTAGAATGATGGAAACTTTCAGTTTATGGTATCAAAGTTTATTGACAGCACTTACAAGCACTGGTCCAGAATGCAAATTTCTAATTGCTGCTACTGAAAAATGGTTTCTACTGATTGCCTTAGTTGAGTTTACTATAATTCTCTATGAACAATTATTGATCAGGGAAGCACAGGGTTTTCAAATTGGCTCTTTCCCCCCATCCATATATTTTTTCCTGGTAGGATGAGTACACTTTTCATCCTTGATTAGAGATCCTTTCAAAAGGGCTGCTTGTGAACTTCCTTCTTTACAAGGAAATCTTTCAATTCTAGAAGGAAATCCTGGCAAAATTACTGCTAATCTTGGAGCATACAAATCTCTTATACTGTGGCTTGAGTGTGTAAGAGAAGAGTTCCTTCACTGCAAAAGACAAAATTGCTAACACTGGAATTTTTAAGGAAAACTGTTCTCATAAACAAAATCTCTTAGCATGGGTGTTTTGCAACATGTATCAGCACATGCACAGCACAGCACTGTGCATAGTGATCATGTGAATGATTATCATGGCAGGAATGAATGAATTATATATTTAATTAGTTATTAAGACTGTGAAGAATGAACAGCAGATAGATTTACTGTTTAAAAGTATAAATTCTATTGTTGGTTTTCCCTTAGCCATTCTGTTTGAAAATAGGTCCTGTCCTGACATTAAGTGCTATGCCATAATGACTTTTAAGTGTTTATCAGTGTGATTCAGGCATTCACATTTCAGAATGCTCTGGCTTTATACTCATCATTAACATGTAGAATACTTTGCAAAGAGACAAGCAATATAAGCTAAAAGTACACTAACAGTATTTTATACATTTAAGAACTTCAGGGGAGTGCTGTTGTAACCTTGCCTCTTTATACATAAGCATAGCAGACCACACTTCACTGTTATTATCATATCCCATTGGTTTTGTAAGGCCACTGTCTGATAAAGTGTACAATTTGGCCCTACAGGCTGCAAAAGCAGAAATTCCATCTTTATGTTTATTAGAAGAAAGAGGCTGTTGCTTCCAGTATAACTAAAAATGACCAGTTCTCTAGAATTTCAACTTGATTTTTTAAAGATAAACTCTTTTTATTATGCCAATGCATATATATCTCTGTCTGTGTATATACATATGATTTTGTATATTTGTGTGCATCCATATGAGTATGTCTTTCACTTATGAAGAAGCAATGGATTTTTGCCATTATTTCCAAAACCAAGACTCTGTCTTAAAAAGCAGAAAATAAATGCAATTTTATTGTAACAGGTTTCCTGTTTCTGTTGCTAAGAACTTTAAAATCCTACTTAAGAGCAGTCTGAATTAAAAGTTTACCTTTAGGTTCCTGATCAATATGAACTAGCTGACAGCCTTCTAGTTCTATTCTGAACTGTAATGTCAGTATTTACTGGAAAGGCTAGTTTTGGTAATGTTCAAATTTCCTTAAATTAAGGTCTTTCTGTTTTCACTTTGACATATTCACACTCTGTTTAACAGGACATAAAAATGTCCTGTGGATCATAGAAATCATGCTGATAAAGTAATAAGACTGCCTTATGGCGTCACTATATTTCTTATATAAAGTCTATATAAACAATTGCCATTTATGAAACAGCATCCTATACAATCCTAGTATAGTATTGTATAGCCTCTGGGAAAATTCTCATTAATTTTTGTAAGGCTGTGGTAATCTTTGTGTTAAATTTTCCCATAAGGGCTGACCAAACCCATGGTTTTCATTTCAAAGGTACTAATAGTCTTTGTCTTTAACTACAAATAAGTTAGCTATCATCTAGGATTTCTATTCTTCCATATGAAGCATTTGAAAATTTAGTATAGGTTCAGTAAGAATAAATATTGATTTTTATCTATGAAAATATATTTGAGTGTGAGAAATCATCACACTATATTTACTTTTAAAAACATGTTACGCAGGATGGAGGAATAGTTCATCTGCTAAAGTTTTCCTAGAGCTGGTAAATTAGAATTGCAATATTTGTCCTCTATTTATTATTTTAGTTAGTTAGTTAGTTGCTTGCAGCTACTCTGTTGTTTTTCTCTATGATTTCCTCATAAATTGGTTGAATGATTTTATGCCTCTATGCATCCTTTAGGGACCTTACTCTGTAATTCTAAACAACAAGACACTTAAACCAATTTTTTTGTTGTTAAAATGTGTCTCAATAGTAACTATAATATAATGTGATTTTCTGAAAGGTTATGAAGCCTTGGTGATATTGCTAAGAGCAGGCGCAAGAAGAGTTCACTATGATATTAAACCTAATCCAAAGTGACCTGTGTGGAGATTGTGATGGATATACCTCTAAACTGTTGTAAACCATGACTTGAATTGCATTTTCCAGGAACTGCTATATCAGGAACCACAAAAACCATTGGAGAAAAACTCTTGCACAGCAGAGACACTGCCTGAGATGTTTTTGGTGCCCAGTAACTTCCCACAAAACACCACCTCTCCTATCCTGCATTCACTGTAACATATGGAGCCCAAAATCAGTGGATGTTTTTAAGGTATTTGTGGAAATGTTGTGGGCATTTTATGGATATTTTACACAGGTGATACATAAATTAATGGAATGATTTCTGTTTTAAAATTGTTTGGGATGGTGTGGTATCTGAACATGATATATACAATATAGTCTAAGGATGGGATCTTTGACTGGTTTTGACTGGGATAAAGTAAATTTTTTTCATAGTAGCTGGTATAATGCTGTGTCTGAGATTTAGGGTGAGAACAATGCTGCTAAGCAATGCTCGTGCAGAGTTAAGGCCTTTTCTGCTTCTCATAACACCTCAATAGTGCGGATGCTGGGGGTGCATGAGGAATAGCAAGGGGATGGAGCTGGGACTGCTGATCCCAGCTGACCAAAAGGGTATTCATGCCATATGGTGTTATGATTAGCAGTGAAAGCTGAATGAAGAAGAAAACCAGGAAAAATTTGAGTGATGGCACTTCACTTCCAGTCACCACTACATGTGTTGGAGCACTTCTTTCTTGGAGATGGCTAAACACCTGCCTGCCTGTAGAAAGTGGTGAGTGAATTCCTTTTTTGTATTGATTGCTCATGTGGGTTTTGCTTTAGCTCCTAAACTGTCTATATCACAATCCTTGAGTTTTGTCACATCTACTCTCCCAAATCTCTTTCCCATCCCACTGTTATTGGAGTGAGTAAGTGACTGTGTGATATTTAATTGCTGGATAAGGTTAAACCATTATATCATTTGAACTCAACCACGTGCTTTTGGTTTTACTCTGGGGTTTTTTTCAGATTCTTGTACCCCATCTTTTATTTGCAGTTATTTATGAAGATGATCAGATATTTGGGTTAGGGTCCCTGTTTCTGAGTCTGATCTTGCTCCTTGTCTTCAAAGTTGTCTGTCTGTGTATCAGAAAGTGTCTCATGTGGATCAGAGGCCAGATGTGGATCTCTATCTTCATTTTGATAAAATCCACAGGAGGGTATTGATTTCTGTTCAGGAAAAAAATCCACTCAGACTAATGAAGAATGTCAGTGCAGGCTTTTTTTTAAAAAAAAGGAACTAGAAAACATCAAGATAATGAATCACACCTACTGTACAGCTTCCTATAATCTTCTTTTTGAACTCTACAGAATGCCTAAATAGTCTTTGAAATATAATGAATTAGGAGTGCTTTTCAGACTTTTAAAAGCATAAATATGATGCATGAATCATTTTACTCCTAAGAGAAAAACATCACAATTGTGTTCCTTCATTTTTAAAAGTAAATTCCTTGTTTATTTTACATTAATCAAACATATGTCAATATCTTTTTCTCTGGGTACATTTATAGTTTTAAAACAATCCCTAATTGGAAACATAAAGCAAGTGCCAAAGACATTCTGAATTAAATTGCTCAAGAGTAACAGTGACCAAGCCATTGCAAGGAGCAAACTATTGGAGAGCTAACAGTGGAGTTGCAAGCAAGAAACAGTAATGATTGAATTTCTGGGATGAGAAAGTTGAAAATACTCATGACATAAAAAAGACATGACATGTAAAAGTACATACTTTTATGTTATTCATGACATGTAAAAGTACATAAAAAAGAGCATAATACTATTTAAAAGGATAAAGAGTGCGTGGCATATGTGTATTGTTTGAGTTCTTCTATGAAGCAAAGCTTGCAAAAATATTTTCTTCACTTTTCTAGCGTGGAAGGAGAGATTACAGATGACCTTGCCTGTAAGTCACAGTTGTACTGATTACCAAAGAAGAGGAACAGCCTTAACTTTCCTTGCCCTTAATGGGTCACAGGTGTGACTAATTCAGATACGTGTAATAAAAGGGGTGGGTTGGCTGGTTGAAGGAGCCTTGTGAGGAAGAAGACATGGAGGAAGAGGGCCTTGTGGGGGAAGAGGAGCCCTGAGGGAGAAGGAAAGATTCAGAGAGACACAAAGAAGACCAGAACAAGGAAGAGAGTTACTTCTGGCAAAAGATCTGCTGTGATGTCAGCGGGTCTGTTGGAGTTAGAGCCTGCTCTTGGAGCCTGCAGACATAGTTGAACTAGTGAAGGCCTGTGTTCAGAGTCTGCAAACTAATGCTTACAGTCCCAGTCCAGCGAGAAATAACCAGCAGTCAGAGTCTGAAGCTGGACCTAAAGTAGGAGCTTTCTATAGTCAGAGTCAGGATGGCTCAGCTGTGAAGAAGTATAAACTAGGGCCCTTTTCACACTGTTAAATGAGAGCCTGTGTCTTGGCTCATTTCTAACCCTAACAAGAGATCTGCTGCAACACACTTTAATCTCTACAGATGTTAATGAGCTTGGCAATAATACAGAAAATGTACTAATCATATTTATGTTGGTTTTTCTATTTATTTAATGAGGTCAAGCTTCCTTAAAAAGTCTTAAAATCACTATGCCAGAGTAATTACTGAATAGGACTATAGCAATAGTTGACTCTACAGATGTTATTCTCATAAATACCAGCAGTCACTAAGGAATAATAAAGGTAGACCTATGTAGCAAAATTTCATCAAACTAAAGCTTAGTTAAGATATCAGACTCAGATCCTGACTTTCATGAAGAGGACTGTGCTTTGTCACAATGACTCTACCAAGCAGCCATCTGCAGTTCTTTAATCAACTCTGTGGCCATTTTTTGGACTTTCTCAAGTAAACAAAAAAAAAGCAAACCCCCAACAAACAACAACAA
>CM031857.1:63694516-63846879 GCA_018697195.1 Certhia americana | reverse complement strand
AATAGCAGCAGCCACCACTCCTGTCCTCTGCCCCGGGAGAGGTCTAAGCTTGAAATAGGATTCCAAGTATTAATAATGACTTATGTTCTAAAACTGATTGCTTATTGACAGGTTTGGAGAATGATGAAGTAGTTTTATGAACATTAAAAGTCACTCAGATTAATGAGGATCTTCAAAAAAAAAGCTCTCGATAAAGTTGAAAATATTACAAAGACTGTATTATTACCTTGTTGCAGCTATAATTTTTAACCTGTCTGTGCAGATTTATATAGGGGAAAATCAGATCAGGAAAAATGGTAATTGAAAATAGAAAAAGGTAGTTGCTTGTTTGTTCTCTTCCCGACTTGCTTGAGATGTTCCTAAATTTTTGGGGAGATGGTTAGCTAGAAAACTGTAGAATTTTACGTTCTGTTGAAATGTTTTTCAGCCATTTTCAGGAATTTTTTAAAGTTTTTTATGCATTCCCATTAAAAGAACTACTTTATTGGGCAGACTTATTTCAGATAAGCTATGAACAATTATAGAAACCTGTGAAATAATTTTTCAGTGCTAAGTTACCAAGTTTCTTATGAAAAAGACAGACGTACACCTGTTATTGTAAGGTGTCCTCTTGTAATGAATTTATTTTTGCAGAAGTCATGGATATTTTTTGTAACTTCTAACCTTCAATAATTGTACATATTTACTACCTTTAAATATTTACTACAGAAATTTTAAACAGGGACCACTTTTATTTTTAATACATGCAGAAAATATTCATCCTTTCTTGTTAAGAATCTCTGTTGGAGTTATAAATACATATGCATATATATATATATAAATGTATGCATATATATATATATGCGCATTGATATGCATTGAAAGAGAGACTGCAATGAATTTGCTCACACTACATATAATATACAAAAAACCCCCCACATTATTTATTCAGAGATTACAAAACCCCCTGAACATATCATTCCAGTATCTTGTTATACAAAGAAATTATATAGATGTCTATTATTAAAATTATGAGAACTGGTCCATTCTCACTTCCACAAGTATGGAACAAGCTGGTATGAAGGAACAAAAATATTTATTTTGCCTGCTGTTTTTTAAAAAAATATTTATTATTCCTTTTATTATCAAACATTCCTGCTGCAAGGAACAGAATTAATAACATTTTTATTTACAGTATATATCCCTCTATACCTATCACAAATACTGGCAATGTTGTTTATTTGGGTTAGATAGTTACTTTCAATACAGTTATTACTGGTTATTTTTTCTAAATTAGTATGTCAGTCTATCTAAAGCCTTAACAACATGCTTTTTAATAATTAATTTTTTATGTGAATACTGGTGGAAAATGTTCCTATTTTATTAATGCAGCTAGTGACACTCAATTACTGGTGACTAAGCAATAGGAGTTCATCATTTTTATTTTTTAAAGGATTCTATCTGTGAAGCAGTAATTTGTCTAGCTGCCGCCCATCAGTCTGAAAGTAAAAAATTTCATCAGATAAACAACGCAACCACTCACAGCAACTTCTGTGATTTGACTTCATTTGATAAGTCAACTGGATCAGTTTCCCTTCAGTTAACTGTACAGCCAGTGCATAGAGAAAGAAGGTCTTGCAAGTCTCCAGCTAGAAATAATATTCTCGTGCATTCAAAATGTATTGCTTCTTCCTAAGCAATTGGTGTTTCTGCTCAGAGGAGAAGAAATGTATCATTGTGATTTTTCAGACTTGCTTCATATTTCAAAAATAGTCTCAAATTTCACAATTTAAATTCCATACAAGACCACAAGTAAAATTTTTCACTTGTATAAGAGATGTGTGAAGGAAAATTTAGTAAAATCAGAACTTCATGAACTTGAAAAAATCTGGATGAAAATTTATTAGTAATTGCTGACTTGTGATAAAGATAAGAAGCAGAAATTTCCTTTAAGGCAGACTGACAATTATTTCTGTCAAGGTAATAATTCTATCATTGTATGTGAATGTAGCATTATATGTGAAAGTTTCTCTATCATCTTCTGTACAACACCAACTGAGAATTTTTTGTCTTTATACTTGCCTGAAACTTTTGCTGCAGCAGGACAAACTGAGAGTCTCTTTCTACCATTTTTTTGCAGCTGTTCGTAATGGGTAAAAAGACATGCTGTGAATGTAAGTCATTGATAGATGCATCCTATGGAGCAATCTATTTCTGGGTGCAAAGGCAGTTGAATCTGCAGATGTTTTCTCAGAGGAGTTTTTCATCCTACATGATTAGTACTGTTCAGAGAACCAGCTGTTGTGAACTCAGTGATCCATTCTTTTACCTTGGGCTTACTTTGACAATAGATCACCTTCTAACGTTTTTCCATGATGAGGACCGAAATAAGATCAGTAAACATAACTTACAGAATCCAGGAACAGGAATGTTGAGCACACGGTGTATGAAGGAGGAAGATGTCTGCAGTATATATAAGGCCAATGCTAAATGTTCTCCACTCCAATGAAACTGACATTTGTTGACAGTCTGTATGTCAGAACTTCAAGTGTCTGTTCTTCCAAACAAATTGCCAGTGTAGGCCTAGATTTGTAAGCATGAGTGAAGAGGTATATAAAAAGGACAATCCTAGAACTTAGATAAAATGTTTGCATGCCTAACAGTAAAAGAGTGAATTTTACAAAAAATAACCTGGTCAGATGTCTCTAATTATATTTCTAATCTAATTGGAGAACCACAGAACAGTTGAAGTTGGAAGGCACCTCTGGAGGTCATCTAGTCCAATGCCTAAGCTCAGAGCAAGGAAAACTGGATCAAGTTGCCCAGGACCATGTCCATTCAAGGTTTGAGTATTTCCAAGGGCAACTACTTTGGCAATCTGTTCCAGTGTTTGACCACTGCCACAGATTAAAAAAAAAAAAAAAAAAAAAAAAAAAAAAAAGTTTCCTTGTGTTTGCTATGAATTACATGAGCCTTTTCTTCTCCAGCCTGAACAGTCCCATTTCTCTCAGCCTTTCCTCACATGACAGGTGCTTCTGTCCCTTAATGTTGTGTCCCTGTGCTAGACTGACTCAAGTAGCTCCATATATCTCTTGTACCCATAAACACAGAACTGACTTATATAGTAATTAATTGGTCTTGGACAAAGTGTAGGCAGAATAGAAGGCAGAATGTGTCTAGAAGAACCTTGGCAGAAGTATATCTCTGCTTATATATCCAATCTAATCATGTGGGGGAAAAGACAGACTAATGAAATAGGAAGCACTATAGTTACTGAGGCTCTGAAGCAAGAGGCCCGAGGAGGAGTAAGTTATAAAAGACAGACATATAATGAGTAAAAAGTTCAAGATAAAAATGGGGAAAAACCCCTTCAAGAAGATGTCAAATCATTGAATGAGTTATGAGCAAAAATCCACTTAGTGGATTATTACTGTAGGCCCTGAACGTCTGTAGGTACTCTGGGAAAAAAAATGCGTAATATATGAACTCTGAGCATCACAGAATGCAGGTGTTTTCAAGATATGCAGTGGACAAGCAAATAACTTACAACATCTCTGCTAGGGTCATTTCTTCCTTCCATGTTTTTTATGTTGATGTTAAAATTCCTTGAGATTCATATTGTGAATATGTCCAAGTTTATTCATTAATTATTTGTTTTAGAACATCTTCACACCATGCAGAGATTTACCATTGTGTCTTAGGTTACTGAGACTCACTTATCAAGAAAAGAACCAGATGTTCTGTGCAGATAAGTTATGTCTTCTAGCAGTGAAAACTTGTAGGTTTTCCAAGTAATATAGTATTTTGAGTGGAATATATCTTAGCTAACTGCAGGTATTTGAAAGTTGGATGTCTGCACTAGTAAGCCAAGTTTATAGTTATGGTAGAAGAAATAATACTGCCAAGCACTTCCAACTGATTTGTCTTAGGTAGCTGTTTGGGGTGAGGTGAATTGTTCTCCTGTTATCTCATGCCTGACTTTCTGTTGAGTATGCCAAAAGGTGACCAGCCTGGAAAAGTTAGAGGTCTAACTTTTGAACATCTCAGAATAGATATAATAAATTTATTTAACTTCAGAAGACAAGAAAGAGGAACACTGGTTAAACTCTTTATTCTGAAGCAGAGCTTTATTAGATCAGAAAATGTGAGATTTGTTCAAAATTTTATATTCACAATTAGACAATATACCATGTTAAAATTACTTTTCTTTGGTCCATTTCCTCAAGAAAACTTGGAAGAACCTGAAAACACAGGGGAAAAAAGTTATTTCCTAAAAATTACTAGTTTTATGTCTATATTGGCTAAATTACCAGGACAGCTCTAAAAAATATGAATAATACTACTTTTTCTGCTTATTTCTTTTTAATTACTTTTTTTTCAAAGCAGCAGCCTTTGACATGCTTTAGAAGGACAGTGATTTCTCCAAAATTCAGACTAGCTTCTGAAGTAAGTGGCCTAAAATGCTGACAATCATATTTCTTAAAGTTAACAATCTGATGGCATTATGTAATTCTCTTGCTTTCACTGACTCTCAATGTGTTGGGAATACAGAAGAAAGATCTGTAAAATTGGAATTGTGTCTTTTGGTGCAGATAATCTTCAAAAAGCTTCAATTATTCTCTGTGAAGCATATAAACACATTTAGATAAAGCAATAAAAATATCTAAGTACTTTCCTCTTCTCTCCTTTTGACATTACTTTTATACCAATTAATATCCAGTCTTTTAAAAATGTGTGTCTTAGTGTGTGTCTCTCTCTTTATTAAATGGAAGATCTGCCCAACTGTGGTCTTTTTTGAGACTACTTCTTTGTGTTTACAAAGAAAACAAAATAAATAGTGTCATTTATCTAGTTTAATTGCAAAAGACATTAGATGAAACTCATACGTTTCATACTCAGAGGTCAAATGACCTACCACACTTTCTAAAACCTTGCACAGCATAATTCTTTTAAGTTCTTTGGAGTTTCAGAGCTTAATGTATAAGAAATATGTTTGTTAATTTAGTGAAGAGTTCACCTTCGTTCATTTTTCATTTTGCTTACATATAAAGTTTTATACAAGGTAAAAGTACGAGAATCATGGTCAATGAGGCTTGAAAACTTGTTACTCTACAATGTTATTGTAAATTTGCTGCATATTTGATCCACTTATACCCAGAAAACTACTATTTCTTTATAAATTACCCTTGACGAGAAAACAACACCTAAAGCCTCAAAGAAAATAACCAAAAAAGAAAAAAATCCAAACAAGTTCTCATAACTGATTGTAAAAAACCCAGCAACAGCTGATACATGAGACATTGGAACAATGAACCTCATATAGAAGTTAATAATGTCACAAAGAAAGGTACAGTGTCCTTGGAATATTTGAGAAATTATAAATTTATATGATCAGAAAAACAAAGTGAGATTTCAACTCCTTGAAAGAAGAAACAGAGAATCAGACAAATTCCTAGGAAAAATGTGTAAGAGAAGAGAAAATTGGATAATAAACAATGATGCAAGAAGTTAAACAAAAATTAAATCCTGAAAAAAATTGTGATGGATAATGATAGACTGGACAATCAATTGCAAACAGAAATATCTGTGAGGGCAAAAATTAGTAGCTGTAACTAGAAGCTAAATCAATTTCAAATAGCTGTGGGAGCAGGCATAGATGCATCTGTATTGCTAGGATAACATTAGCTGCACAAATACTAAAGCACATATGCAAAAGTACAACTTTGTTAAGCTTCCTCATTTAATCCTAGTTTAAGATAATTTATGAAGTTGTGGTCAACAAGTCCTGCTGTATATAACAGTCCAAGAAACTTAAAAAGAAGGAGAAAAAATTTTATCACAGAGGAAGAAGTTGAAAAATAATGTGGAGTATTAAAGGTAGTAACATTGTAATATATATAATAGGCCCTTGTGACCTGGAAGACTCCTGACAAACATAATCAGTGTAGACACCAAGAGAATGGATTCCCTTCCAACTCACTGCCAACATGACACCTATGTAAGTTCCATAGTATTTTAACAAAACAAAGTGTTAAGGGCTCCCATTGAGAGTTTCAGGCCGCAAATTTAATTTATTTTTGCAGAAGAACCAGCTGATTTCATGCAAAGCTGCAGCATAGTCAAAGATGAAGAAACAATATATAGACTAAAAAAAAACAAAAGAAAAGAAAAAAGAAATGCATAACAACTACATAGAAAGCTTTTAATTGTCTTTTCTGGTGATGAAGAAGCATACATAAGAGAAACATAAGAGAAAGTGTTATCCTAAATGGAATTCTCTGTTGCAGGGGATTGTAGAGATTTATCAACAAATGACAAAAGTGGTGTATTTACTATTTTAAACCATCACCCTTATTATGTTTATAAGAATAGAGAGCCCTAGCTAGCTGTTTTTACTGTATTGTAGAGCTTTTGTTACATATATATGTAAACCAGTCTGGGTTATTGGTGGTACCTCAATTTAAATTAATGTTCAAGTAATGCAGTTTCCATAAAATTTAATAGTTTTGATCACTACCTAACACTGAAATATATGTCTAACTAAACCTAAACATATATTTAATTATATTTAATTAATTTAATTCTGCAATTCTTGATAAATTTAAATTTGAATAGAAGATGGAAAGCAGCATCTCAACTGGCAGTTAGAAAGCAAAATTATGCTCTATATACTATGCATAAAAAATGCCTTACTTTAACTGTAACAGCAAAAAAAGAAAATTTTCTGGCAGGATAAATGCGTAACACTGGCTTTTATGAATGAATTACTCTTGAGTGAGTAATAAAACACGGTGTTATAAACATTAGCGCATTACTACCTATGTATTCTGCTGTATGTCCTGTAACTCATACTCATCATAATAGCTACTCGGTCAGACTTGTGTTTCTGAAGAAATAATTACAGGTGTTATAGTATAATATTTTAGTCTTTCACAAATCCTGTAGGACAATGTTACATGTGATTTCTAGGACTACCTCACAGTCATCTAAAAATCCCTTTAATACATCAGAAAATCCTTAGTATTGCTTTGTAAAGGCACAAAGGGACATAAATCTGACCAAACTTGTTTCTTTCACTAAGAATTTCCCTCAGGAAGTAAGAATCACATCCACAATTACATGCAATGTTGGTGACGTTTTCCATTTCATTTTAATAAACCCTTTAGGTCTTACAGTTTGAATTCAAGCATAGAACATATGTAAAGGTTTACATTAGCTCAATTCATTGGATGATTTAAGGTGATCTGCTGTGTGTAAGATTCTAAAAAATAATAATTAATTTGCCAAGTAGTTGTATCTGCAGTAAGACTCAAGGTAAATAAAAGGGATCACTCCAATATCTAGAAGCATAACTAGATTGAACCCTAACCTAGATTTCTGAGTAAATACCTTTCATGAGTATACTTAATTGCTCAGCTACCATCAGTGTCCAACAGACAAAAATTGTCTACAGAATGAATCAAATCATGGCAACAATAGTAATGTATTTCATATATATATATATATATATATATATATATATATATATATATAAATATGTGTACAGAGTAAGAGAGTGGTGATTTGTTAAGAGGAAGGCTCATAATTAGTTGCATTTTTAAATTTACCACTGGAAAAGTTTGGAAGAGTTTGGGACTCTCTCTATATATAATGTATACGAACAAATATATTTTCATCTTTGGGAAGTGTCCAAGTGTGAAGGGTTGTGGTTTGTAAAACCTATCCGAAGTTTTAACTGTTGGAGGATTTGAAGAACAAGAAGGGGAGTTTTTATAGGTACAACTGCAGCAAAAGGAAAACAAAGAAAAATGCCAGCCGCTGAATTGGACAGACAACCTGGTGACAAAGACACTAAAAAAATGAATTGCTCAATGTCTTCTTCAAGTCACTCTTTATTGATAGACCTGCCTCCCACAGCCCTAGTTCCTCAAGTCATAAGGATAAGTTTGGAGCCAGAAAGACTTATTTCTCCTTGAAGTAAACTAAGGAAGATGTAAAGGTGAGGGAAGATCAAGTTACGGAACGTTTACCCAAACTGTAGGAAAGTTCACAGATCTTTAGAATGTACACCAACAAATGCAGAAGAAATTGAACAATCTCTTTGCGGGGCCACTCCTGATTATATTTGAAAGAATGTGGACATCAGGATTGATTCCTGAAAACTGGAAGATGTCAAATAACACATTTCTCTTCAAGAAACACAAAGAGGAACAACTAGGGAACTGCAGGACTGACAGCTTCAGTTCAATATGGGAAAGTTATGGCACAAGTAATCCTGTAAACTATTTCCAGACACATGTAACATATGAAGGTGATTTGTAGCAATCAGCATAGATTCATCAAAGGGAAATCATGACCAACCTGACAGACTTTTTATGATGAGATGACTGCCTAGGTAGGTGAAGGGAGAGTCTTAAGTGTTGTTTATTCAGACTTCATGGAAGTTTTACACTGCCCTCCCTGCTATCTTCATTGATGAAGTGATGGAATACAGGTGAGTTCTGCTTGCAGAGTCATAAAGATATAATTACTAAAACTTGTGTCTTTCAGTTCCTTGTAATTGTAACTGTTCAACATTATTTGAATAGTGTAACTGTTGAACATTATTTGAATTAGGAAAATCTGTAAAATTTCCACTCCTTTAGATGTACTTTTTTAATCCATCTACTGATGTTTCTATCCCAAGTTTTACCCTAACTTTGACCATGGTTGAAATAATTTTTTTTAAAATTCTTTTTTTTTTTTTTTTTTTTTAAATCTTTTGTATTGCTTTCTACATTGTAAAAGGATCCATACAGCTCTAGAACAGATATTATTTTTAGGTCTTTAGAAAACATAAACAGTGAACATTATGAATTTCTGTGAGTCCAATGTACAATAAAGCCAGACTGGAGGGAATAAAAGCAACAGTCTGTTTTTCCTTCTATATGACTCAGATAATTTTCTTTCCTACTTCAGGCAACAGTTATGCTAAGCATCCTGAACCATGATTTTCAGGAAGAGTAAGCTCTCACTTTTTCTCAGAATTGGTACCTTTTCAACATAGGTTGATGCCCAGCTCATTGACCTTCCCTCAAAGTTTTATCAAAAGGACATTGCTAACCTCAGGACCTCAGACTGTCTTGGTTTTGTTTGGCTTATTTTGTTTATTTATTTGGTTTTTAATATATTTGGTTTTATTGTTTTTCCCAAGCTTTTTTAATTAAAAAGCATATTACTTTCTTAAGAGAAAAACATTTATTTAATGAGAACTGTCCAAGCTTCCTACATATTTACAGCAAACTTTCTTCCTTTCCAAATCTCTCAAATCTGTCCAATCTCTCAAAGAACAATTTCTATGATCTGATGGGCTGATTTCACTTTGACTGCTTTACTTTACATCTCAAACCTTACTGACTTTTTCTCTGCTCCTCTGACACCTTTAAACACATCAGGACCAATCTTACTTTTCTAAATTTCAGACTTTTGCTGACTGGACAGAATTCATGTCTTTCTCTTCAAGTGCCCTACGACATGTTTCAAGACACATCTTCTGTATAGAAAGCTGTCTGCATGAATGGCAGCCCAGAAGTGTTCAGGATTCCTCTATGTTGACTCATTGTGTTTTAGTGTCAGAGACTGAAAAGTTACTGGTAATTGCTTTAACATTTTTAAGGACTTTTGCCCACTATGGCAAGTAAACCAGGCTGAGAGAGACTGTATCAAGAAAGAAAGCCAAACCCAGCAGCTGTCCTGAAAATCAGCACTGGTGGAACTTGTGGTGGGGGAGACTATAAATCAAAGGTATATCTGAAGCCAAGATTTCTGTGCTAGCCCCACAGTAAAGTGGGGAGGAGGAGAGGGTTTGGGTGTGTGGCACAACCTCTGGTGAAAAGGAGTAGACACACATCCTCCTTCACACAAACTGGCTCAATTGCATACCCCGCACCCTGGGAAGGCCACATATACAGGACATTAGCATGAGGGGCTGCTATGGAGGTGTCATCATCCATCAGAGACCCTCCCCCATCCATCAAAGTTCTCCCCAGACTCATTGCTGAGGCCTTGCCGCAGAGCACGGCACGTGATTTGAAAAGATGCAACAGATCTAGAGTCTGTTGCTATGTCAAACTTGCTCCCCCCATGGGAATTACCCCACCTGGCCGAAATGTATGAATCCATTGAACTCTGTTTTGAGGAAACCCACCACCTGGAAGACCAGAAGATGATCAATAGGCTGCTATCGACATCCACGGAGTGGTGATACTTTCTATTTAATCTCCATCACTCTCTTTCTCTCCACCCCATCAACTCAACTCTTTTTTCTATTTATTTGTAGCTCTCACTCTCCCTCATGCTTACTGTTAAATAAAATCAATACTATTGATTTTGGCATATAGTCTCATTTGGTCCTTAAGTCAGGCAGAGGCATCTTTCTAATAATTTTAATGGATCTTAACATTTAGGTAAACATACTGTCTTCTTAGAACTTAAAATGGAAAGTGAAAATCCTATGTTTCTGGTTTTGTGAGTTTTTAAAATTTTATTTTGTTTGTCAAAATGACTACTTTGGACAAGTGAAATATAAGAGTCTACTGAGTTACCTAAAAATACATATAAAATACTAATACTTAAGGTTTTTGGTCTGGCATCCATTTCTAGGAGAACATGATCTTTCTCAGTTCTTTGCCATACTGTCAACTCCATGAAGATAATTTGTTTATATTACGGAATTTGGGTAGATAAATCTGATAAAGAGGATTTGGCATGTTGTCATGAATGAAAATATTCAGAGTTTAATTACCTTAAAATTCAGATATATCCTATGTACATGCCATTAAAGCATTCACAGTTTCACTTTCTTGCTTAATATTTGAAAACAGATTTGGGTTTGGATTAAAAATGAATTCTTAAACTTTTAATAAAAGCTTCTTCTGAAACTGTTTAAAGGTCCATGGCAAGACTCCAAAATCGTTTCAACTTTGAATCAGGTCATAAATTGTATTGCCCATATATCTTTGTCCATTTTTTCTACTGTCTGTCAACTTTTCAGTCTGTAAGAAAGTAATTTTTCACTGTTCTTAGTGATGCTAATTCCAATCAATATTATGTTACATACAATACATGCAAGCTTTTCCTGAGGAAATGAAAGAAGTAACAAGCATTCATGACAGTTGACACTATCTCTGAAAGCCATATTGATTACCAAGAGAGTCAAATAAGGATTTATTAAATTGAAAATAAAATGTAAAAAACAGTCCTTGAAGTGAAATGTAATGTTTCATATAGACACTTAATATAAGCAGAAATTACTTTTCCTTCATGGAAAATTAAAGGTTTTTTTTCTTCCTATTAGCATTTCAATTAAAAGCATTTCTGCTCATTTCCTTTTTAATGAAAGTATATAAATAGCAATAGCCTTTAAGTACTGTTTTTTTTCTAATGCAAAAAAAAAAAAAATATTATTAAGAACCTTAACAAAATTTCTACATAGGAGTAGTGCATGCAGTAAACTAATAAAATTGATTGTTTCAGTTCAGCAAATATACGTTTTTTTTCATACTGATTCATATTTATGCCCAGAATTGTCCTCATAATTTTTCACTGATGCTCAGTTTGAGTAGAAAATCATGCATAAAATGCAACAATTCCAGACAACTTTTTTTAGGCTAACAGTGCCATTTTCTGAAATTGTGTTGTTCTACCAAAACCAGAGAAATTAATGTAGAATCACAGAATAATAGTATTTTAAAAGAATAGAGATAGGTATCTTGTAGAGATATTGGAGAAATTGCGATTCTTTGAATTTATGAACTGAATTCTTTTGTGCAGAAGAAATCATCTAAAATGTCAATATGTTCGATCTTCTCCAGCTGTTTCTGGTTTGTTTGGGTTTTTTTAATCTAAGGCAAAGGTGCTTAGTGTTTAGAATAGTTTGGAGGGAAATTCTGTGCTTTTATTAATTTTATAATAAATATAAAAATAAAATAAGCTTTATCTTTTAATTAACAAAATCAAGTAAATAACTAGTAATATTACAAATGTCAGCTTATGATTCTTTAAAGTTTAACCAGGTATCTTTCCACTCAGTAATATACAATATTAATATTAGGCAAAAAGACAAGACAGGAGTATGCAGAAAATGTTCTCACTATTAAAAGAGCACCTAAAACAGTCTCAATTGTGACTATAGGTTTGCTACAGGCAAAAGCATTGCTTCATCAGTCTTCAAAATAAAACAGTATCAGTGCGTCTTCCATGCATCCAAGAAACAGAGGAAGAGATCTACTCATTCTGGCTTAATCCTAGAATAGATGAGTTAGGGGATCAACACAGAATTACTAATCAAAATCTCATGTAAAACTACCTTTTTTAAATCAATAAAATACATTTTTATGAGAAAGAATTTTATCAATGTGTGGGTGACTGTGCACTGACACAGATTGTCCAGAGAGGTTCTGGAGTCTCCCTCACTGGAGATACTCAAGAACCATCTGGACACAATCCTATGCCATGTGATCTAGGATGACTGCTTGAGCAGGGAGGTGGGACCAGATTACACCTTGTGGTCCCTTCCAGCATTGCCCATTCTATGATTCTGTGGTTTTTCTTAAGAAGTAGTTATTACTCTTTAACAAAACTAAAGAGAACAGGCTGACCAGCTTCAGAAAACTGAAAACAGACAACTTTGAAAATATGTAAAATAATGGAAAAGTAATTCCAGTTTGGTTACTTTTAGCTATAATTTCTATAAGCTTTTGTGGAAGAGTAATTCCAATCTGATTACTTTCAGTGATAATTTCTGTAAGCATTTGTGGTATGTGAAGAGTATGTAGACTCTTGGAATGTAAAGACATCTGATTTGTTAGCCAAAGACATTTTGGTTAATAATTAGTATAGAAAAGAAACCAAACAAATATAAAGTGGGGAATAAAAAATTCAACTAACTAACCAAAGAAACAAACATCCCCTCCCAAACAACCTAATCCAAACATCAAAGAATATCATTATACTCAAGTCCTAAAGCCTAGGAAGCAATAGAAATAAAGAAAAGACCGTAAATCTGATTGCTGACTGTTGGGCTGTTAAAGGAACTCCTCAATCATTAGACTTAAGAAGTTTACACTAGAGTTTGCAAAGGTGAAAAAGGGGGAAAAACACTGTTGTGGGTCTACACACTCAGCTGGTCTTGCTCCATTACAAGCAAGTTCCTGTGAGTTCATGCCAATGGTATAGGATTATATGTACCATCATATTTTTTATTCTAAAAAATATAAGCTAAAAAGCAAGTGAGCTTTGCAGGTGAGCGAATACAACAATTCAGTCAGGACTTTGGTCTTTAGTCTGGAAAGTGTGTATGTTTGTCACCATGTTTCATTTCTGCATAAAACTAAATATCTTTAGCATAATTGTCCTGGAATTAACTGGTCTAAATTACTATGTCTTTTCTATGTTTTTCAAAACCTGCCTTCTTAGCTTCATATACTCAATCAAAAATTCAGAAAATATTTGTTTCTTTGTGGGGGAGGAAAGAGAGCGAGAGAGGGAAGAGCTGGTGTCCCTCTCATACTTTGTCAAAAATAGATGCAAACCCCAAAGGGTTAACTTTGAAATAAATAACTCCTTCTAAAATTATAGAATCATGGAAAAAATTATTTGATAAAATCTTTAGGTATTTAAAAATTGTAATGCATTTACATTCAACATTCACCAAAACATATACACACATGTACGCACACATGCACACACACACACACACACACACAGACACACAGACACACACACAAGCAAACAAACAAACAAACCAAAACAAACCAAAACAAACTCCATGCAGGCACATTAGGACACTGCTTAATAATATTCATCCTTTCTCCAATAACAGGGAAAGGAAATGCAGGATGAGAGTTTGGCTTCAACTTCTGTCTCCTTTCAACTCCCCAGCTGGAAGAGCTCCTCATTGTCCTTGAGAAACTTCTGGACTAACTCCAAGTTTCTACAAGGAGACCAAGAACTGTAATTAGTGCTGCAATTACTGAATGAAATCAGAGGTTTGCTGAATAGCTTACTAGTAGGTGACAAAGAAGGAACAGATATTATCCTTTAACAATAGAATGAAAATCACAAGAACAGATATTTTCTTCTTTCTTCTGTGCACACCCTCTATCCTCAAGAAAAGAGAATATGGTAAAAGAGAGCAACTTAATAGGCACACTGCTTCAAGTGCAAGGAACCAATCCTCTGCCAAAAGATCAAGTAGAAAAGTCCACTGGAATTAATTCAGAAAGATTTCAGCTCTTTCTTGAGAAGAATGATTTCATCTGTATGGCACAGCACCCAGTTCTGTATCTCTGCTAGATTCTGTGCAGGGTCTCTGCAGCTGTGTATTATGATACTGTTATGTACAATTTCCTCACTTTATCTTTAGGCATAATGGTGTCATGGTGTGGCAACCCACTAAGGGTGTTTTAGTTTCATTTTTTTATCATGAACCTGAAAGTATCCACTGCTTGCTGTGGCATGAGAGCATATAAGAGATAGAAAGATATACATTTGAGAAAGCAAGAGGTAGCACTGCCTTCTCTCAACTGTCTTTGGAAGTGAAACAAAGTATTCACTGAATAAAGCCTACACATTTTTTAAGGAAAAGGGAGTTGTTGAACTTGTGTAGGGAGCATGTTAACAAGTAACAGGAATGCTGAGAGTGCAACAGGAATGAGAGTGCAGTGTACATTTTACTTTCACCCTCTTTTGTTTAGTAGGATAGATACAGCTTGAGAAACTCATTATGTTCTATATTTATCTGCAGCTCTGTACTTGTCTGCACCTCCATATTAGTCATACTAGGACTGAAAATACATTTTCAAGACATTAAAATGCTTGATTTTAATGCGATACTTTTTGAGAAATTATAATTGCAATATCATTATTGCTGCTGGTGGGGCAAAATACAGTCACCAATATAAATAGTTCAGTCCTAATGCTGGTTGATGTAAATTGGCACAGATGGAAAGACTGGCAAGAACATAACTGCCAAACAGAGCAGATGATTTTGCTCTCATTCTGCCTTTTTGTCACTGGGGGCATACGCAGTTTTTCCCAGTTCAGTTGGGAATTTCACTAAATGAAATTCAGAGGAATACTGAGATTTCTGCCTCTCTCTTGAACATTTGGAATTGACCAATGCATTGAAAAGATTTTAGACAGAAAGAAAATGGGATCTCCTTATGTATCATGATTTGGCCAAAGGCTCAGAATATTCATTTTAACCATTTGTAATGAAGGGAACCAAAGTTTTTTAGACTAGCTTGTTTAAAGTGAGATTATTTTTAACAACCTGCACAAAGGTATATAATGTGTATATTTATATATATATATCTATCTTCATAAGTGCTAAGATGTATATATAGATCTTCAGCTCAGCTTTCTTTTTAAATTTTCACAGCTGAACCATGTCTAAGTTCTGCTGATTCCTTCTGTCCAACAAACCCTCCTCTGGAGACATCTATAATTTGTTGTATTGAATTATATTTGTATATTTGTTTTTAAAATATTCTCAAAGGAACTTTTTCATTAATTGTACTTGGACTGATTTGATGTTAGCTGGATTCCTAAAGATATTTTCAGGTCCTTTCTGTCTGTAGGACTTTACTCACATAGGAAGAAATAGTTTTAATTCTTTCAGCTATAAATTTAAGTCTAATTTTGAAAACTATTTTCTTGGAGGAAAAAGTTAATGATAAAGGAAATTATATATTATGGAAAATTACTGTTGTACTCACTCATCTTTTCTTTCCCTCATATATTCTGACTTGCTATTACTATGCTGTCAGTCTTTTTTTTTCTATAGTCTTTGTCTTTTTTGAACTCAAACTCCTTGAGATAGAAAATACATCCTTGCATATGAATTTGTGTGTGTGCTTACACCGAACATCATTAATTTATGGGACCATATTGATTTATGTTCTAAAGAAGCATTTATTTTTAGTTTTACTCTTTATTACAAGAAAAGAAGGAAGGAAAATATGGAAGGGAGAAAAGACTAGAGGAAGGATGAAGGGAAAAAAGGGGAAGAAAGAAAAAGAGATGGAAGAAAGGAAGGCACGGAAAGAAGGGAGGGAGGGAGGGAAGGAAGAAGGAAGGAGCCTTTAATTTTCTCTTCTAGGACTTTATTTTATGGCATTTAAGTACATTAGTGACTATATTTTCATATGCTGAATTGTTTTATTGTTTAAGAAGTCCTCTAAAAATGATCTTGGGATTCTTTGCTCTTTTTGCCTGATAATGTTTACAAACTACTTTCCAAATATTACAGAAGAGTTGAGAAATTGGTGCTGAATAAGCAGTAATTTCATTCCATAAACTGCCATCCAGCACCTCTCTTCTACTTCAGCTCACAGGACTAAAAGAATCCCTCCATAGTTTTGTTTTGTTTTGTTTGAGTTTTGTTTGTTTGTTTGCTTCAGAAAAAAACAAATTGAAAAAACAAACAAAAAACCCCAAACACTGATGTTAATGAAAACAGAAATCACAGGTAGAACTGATTTGGCTTTTCGGGATCACCTCTGAAACATCTTTTCATTGTTCACTGAAGAGATTAACATCTTTGGTCCTTGTCTTGACAAGTCCTTGACACAAGGACTTGTCCTTCTCTTCCAACACCTTGAACTCTTTGTGGTAATTTTTGTAGCTTGTCTTTCTTTTGAAGTCAAGTTATTCAAATTAGACTGGAGTTTTTGTGACTCTAGTGTGAGAAAATGGAACAGGTCAAGAAAAGAAACAGAATTTCAGCAGGGGTGATGTATGTTCTTCAGCTACAACAGCTGACCTTGATTTGTATAGTTAAGGAGCAGAAAAGAGGCTGTGGCTTTTCAGGCTGTGGGCTTGCTAGTCCTGTGAGCAGGAGATGACAAATGTGTGTTTCTAGACACCCTGAGTTACCCTGCTAAATCCATATATGTCTATTTATATTGTTTTTCTGTTTTTAGCTCAGTCTTTTATGTACGTGTATAAGATGAGCTCCAGCCATGTTACACACTGTGATTTGTTGTAGGGTACTTAAACTGATCTATATGAGCTAGGGGGAGTGTCAGAAACAACCTAAAGGAAAGGGTATGGAGTTCTGCATGGGTAGATCTCATCTCCTTCTCCTATGGGATTTGTAATTATATTGAAGCCTATTAATGTTGCCATGGACCATGGACCATCAGACATAGGTCATATTTCAGATACATCAAACACTATATTTTCTTCTAATACCAAGATGTGAAATCCTTAATACTATCACCACACATCGCTGGTTTCCACTTACAAGTCATTCCACAGACCCAAGGAATAGAAAACTGCAAGAATGTGGCTAATTTGTAGAGAGGTAAAAGGCGTCCAAAAAATCAATATAATTGTTCTGTGGTAGCCAGTAAATATAGCAGTGGCCATTTCACATAAAAATCTTTCAATTGCCCTACTCCACTATAACCTTTGCTTGGCAAAATAAATTTATATGTTTAAATTTATAGCCTTTATCCTGTTACTGTAGTACCAAATGTGCCATCTACACCTGGTACATAGTGGTAAACACAATTTAAATAAGTGTTTTTAGTCATTTATCTAGAGATTACATATTCTATTAATTTAAATATGATTTCTATGGTTTCTTTTTTCTATTTTGTATCTGTTAAATCCTCTTTTGCCTAGTTCCTGGAATTTATTTCTGTATCTTTTCCCTGTATTTTTTTTTCCCTGCAATAATTTTTCTCTGAGCCTACTCCACTATTTCCTTTATTTTTCTTTTAATTGTCTTTCTTTCTTCTACTCTTTTATTTTAATCAGGTATAGCATGGGAAGTTACAGATATGAAGCTAGGAAACAGATACCTTTTATACTTGCTCATAACTGATGTGATTCCACATAAGAGGATGGTATTCTATAACACAAGAAGAATTTAAAAATAAAAGTGGGTAGTATGAGACAAGACCCAAAGAGAGATGGAAAGAATACTACAGCAAACAAAAAAAAAAAAAAAAAAAAAAAAAAAAAAAAGGATTTTCTGACTATCTTTGTCTGGTTCTTTATCTTATTTTTACATGTTATATTTATAACATGGCTCTATCAGATTCCCTATTTGATAACCATTGGCTAACTAGCAAATTCCAGAACTTTGGAGATTCTCCATATTTGATTCAATGTTTGCTGCCACTCAGTTATTTGACATGTCTGAAACGGCATACAATTTTGGTTTTATGGATTTAGAATCACACAGACCTCCAATTCTCACTCATAATCAGACAAACCCCCCCCCCAAAAAAAAAAAAACCCCAAAACAGTTTAGACTGTTAGATTTAAGATGTTACTTAAATCTGTTGTTTAATTTTTGTGGTATATTATATTTAACCTCATTTTTTGAAAAACAGTTAAAAGTCATCTAAATTTGGTTAGGCAGTAGCAGTCATTCTATTTATATATTTACATAAAAATTTCTTTTTCTCTGTGCATTTTTAAGAGTAGGATTTTAATCCAAAACACAATTCATTTTATGACTCTATAACAGAACAGGATTTATCTGGGATATAATCCACTTCATGATTCCTCAAGACTATATCCTGATTAGAGGAGAAATGAAGATTTCCACCGACACCATTTCTACCTTTCCAAAGGAAATCAAAATTTATGGAAATCTTTATTGCCTGTCTCTGAACATGTTACTGTTTTGATACTCTGAGGAAAATGGAAAAAGGATGAGAAGTGAGGGGGGGCTGCAGATATTACAAGTCTTTTGAGGGCATGACATGCTCAGAGCCCTCCTCTTGGAACCCATCACTTATGGCACCCAAGGCAGGGATTCCACCCACAGAGTAAATGCAGTGTTTGTGGAAAAGGATGACAGAAATTGTTGGGGGTTGTTTTTCTTAACATTTTATACTCTAAAAAACTTCAGTAAACCATACATTTTGTTACAAAGATTTACAAAGAAAGAAACTATGCAGTGAATCAGTAAGGAAATATTTTGAGGAGTTGTGTCTTTTGGTTGATTGGTATTGTAAAGAACTAAATTAAGGGTGTTTATGAGATTCTTCTGTTTGCTTTTGTCTGTTTGGGTTCTCTTGTTTCTGTGTATACATATGACATATCTTCAAAGGTTTACAAGGTGAATATCTTCATCTATGTCAGTGAAGAGTCAGGAGAGCAATTCAGTTACCTAAATGACTAGGAGTCAAATGCTTTTTTTAGGCACCCTAAGGGGCCTAAATTGCATGTAAGGAAAGGGTATCTTGTTCTTTTGTTTGTACAAGAGCAGGATAAAAACGAATAAATTAAAAAAAAACAGATTCTCATTCACATTGACATCTATTGTCTCTCTGCTACCAGCTGAATTAAATTGAATGGAAAGTGAACCAAATGCAATATTCAAGGTAAAAATATCACTGGAAAAATGAGTTTTCATGGAAAGTCAAGTGAAGGCTAAAGTACTCATTGGGGAGATTGTCTACAAATTAATTCAAATGCAGTCAAATTGAAAAAAGCAGCATATACATTTTGAAGTGTTATATTACTATCAAAGTACGCTTTCTTATTCCTCCTGGACAGTCCAAGATATCTCTGCTACTGCCTTCAAAGTACAATGGTAGGTGAAGAGAAGGAATAAAATAGTTATTTCCATTCATATTTACAGGTTCCTTCTTTATGCATTACTCCATACCTACTGATTTATTGATAATAAATCTGATTAGAATAAAAATAAAAAATAAAAGAAAAACCTTAGTAAAAGGCTGTTAAATAATTTATATTTATGACAGCATAAACATTTAAATAATGCAAACTTTTTTATGTCTAAAGTAGAAATATGAAAGTGTAATTTGATATTGCTGCTTCTTCTATGTAGGTTTTATTTAATCTATGAAATAGCAAATATATCAAGAGTATGCAAAAATAATACATTGCATAAATAAAATCTTCAATTTCAAAGTACAGAACTTAAAGAGAAATTGTTCTATGATTTCAAAATTTATATTAAATTATTGTAGATAATAAAGGACACTTAAGCAATTCGAAGAATAAAGAACCTTCAAAATGATAATGCAATGTATAAAAAACTTTGTCTTTAACCAAGTATTTTTATTCTACCAGAACATGTTAAAGATTATTTGTGAAAGAATACAAGCAGCAGGTAGTTTACAACTAATATTTCTCTTTATATTACATCCTAGCCTCGTATAGTCTATGTATTTGGGATTTCCCCAGCGAGAGGACCCATGTTTCCACTTTCATTGTTTGAAAATACTGAAATGAACTTGACCTTGAAGTACTAATTAAAGCACTAAAGTTTCAAGTACTACAAATGAATAAATAAATAAATGAAATCGTTTGAATTTGGGTTGTAACAGTTAGGAATAACTGAAACAGAAGTGTTGAAAACCTCCATACTGGTGTATTATATCTGTCCTCACAGCAGTTTTATGTTTGTCCTTTGTCCCAGCATTACTTTCAAGTAGATCACCTTTATCTGAGAATCTTTTAAATATTTTGGACACCTGAAATCAGGAACAGACTCCATAATCTTGCAAGAATTACCTAGTAACCAATTTACAATACGATTTCCACCCCCTTGCAATTATCATCAGAATTCGCCTGAATGAGCTAGAACATTCTTAGTATAAATTCAGTTATCTCACTTTAGAATTCTTTTTTTTTTTTTTTTTTCTGATTCCTTGTCTTGTTTAGTTCAGTACCTTTTTGTTGTCTTGCTTACAGAATAAAATAATAGGAGTGTTCAGGCTCATTAACTTCCTGTATAAAACATGACCCTATGTCACAGAAGCTATTACTGTACTAGTACTAAGCCGTGGATGGTAATTTTCTCTCTGTTTAAAAACCTGCACAGAAGCACAAGATTTCACAGTATCACCTAAAGAGAGATGGAGTCAATTCTTTTTGTTCAGTAGCGAAAACATCTTTCTTGACATCAACACAACACATAAGATTGTCAAAACTGACAAAATTCTTTTGCAGAACAGTAAGAAAGGAGATAATAGAGCAAATGCAGAGTAAAAAAAAAAAAAAAAAAATTTTTTTTTTTTTTAGGTGGTGTAAATGTGGTTTGGATATGAAAATGATAAGGCATAAGTAGAGCATATAAAAGGTGTTTAAGAAATGTGCCAGAGTAGGATGTCCTGAGTACAATTTAGAAGGGAATGTTTAAAGTACCTTCAAAAGGTAACTGACAGCTTTGGACAACTGAACTAGCACTCTGGGGAACTGGAAAATAATAGTGCATTATGTCAGGTAGAGCATAATAAATGTACTATGCTGTTCTGCTTCTGGCTAGGGCAAGAAGCAAAACAGCATAACAAATTTCTACAGTAGCCAGGTCACATGGCTATTAGTACCACTTCACATTGGATACAAGGAAAAGAAACGCTCTTCCAAGAAAAAGAGGTTCCTTCCAGTCAGGGGAACATGGTGCCAGTCCCAAGCCAGAAGGAGCAGCAGGAGGGTGTTTGGCTGCCTTGGATTCAGTCAGGCTTGCTAAGCATGTTGCATGTGAATTATTCTCTCTTATGTACCATTCATTTTCTTATCTAGTTACTTTTCCCAGTAAATTTTTCTTATCTCACCCTGTGATCTTTGCATTTTGTGCCACATGGAGCAGGAATACAGGAAGAGGGAGAGTGAGTAAACAGCAGAATTGTTTGGAGTGAGGCAGTGGGACAACTGAAGTGGGGAGTGCTTTTTGTAAACCACAAAATATCCCTATTGAAGGTTTAAAACTAGGCAGGGCTGACTGTCAGAAATCAGCCAACCAAAAGCCACTTTAGTATTAGAAATTAGATGTTTGAAATTTCACGCAAAAATGCATTAAATCTTATAGGAAAGAAAAAAATAATGCTGATGTCACAAGAAAAGACATTAACAGCTCTATAATAAAATTTATGTATCTTGAAATTCAGGGAGGGTTTTATGACAAGATTCAACTGACCTACATTTATAGATATATAGAGATATACTATATCTACAATAAATATAAGAAATCTATGGATTCACATGAAAATTTAACAGAAATACCATTAAAGGTCATCAAACTAAATAGTTTCCAGGTGAAAATTTCCCAGGTTAACAAGCCAGAATGTTCAAGAAAAAAAAAAAAAAAAAAAAAAAAAAAAAAAAAAAAAAAGAGTTTTTCAATCAGCTCAGTTTAGTAGAGATTACAGGTAAGAATTTTATGGTCTTATCTGACAGAAAGTAAACATTTCATGTTAAACCATGTAGTACTAAATATTGCTAAAATAATGATCATTTGTATGACTCTAAATGAGTATTAAATCATAATTCTGTAGAATGATAATATCCAAGAAGATGTGAGTGTGAAAAGAGGGTTGAATGCATAAATTTTTAAGATGAGGTCAAAGACATGAAATCTAAAGTTGGACATAGTGAGTTAACCAAACTTAAGCATAAAAATGTGGGTTACATCTGTCCTACTATAGGAATCTATGATTTAGACATCTGCAGCTGACTGAATGACCTTGAACACCATTTACAATCCAGACGTTCTAGGCACTTTTCAGATACCAGGATTTATTATCTTAACTCAAGTGAATCCCACATTAAAAAAAAAAAAAAAAGAAAGAAAATCTAAAAATTTTTTAAAAATCAAACCAGCAGCAACAAAAACTCCCATAGCCCCAAACTAAACAAAAAACCTCCCAACAACAAAACCCCCACTCAATCCCCCAAACAAATGATCAAACAAAACACAAAAGCAGTTCTAAAAAAGTATTTGTTTATAGTGATTTATTTAATACTTGATCTACAGATTATGTTTTTTATGTTGTGCATGTATCTTGATGTTCATTTTGACTCTATTTATGCTAGACATCTCCGTTCATACTGAAAAAGCCCAATTATTGTTATTATTACCCAGTAGACACTGACATAAGTCATAGGTCAAAAGATTGTCTAACATGACCTATAGTTTGTCAGGAAAAGGTAGTGGAAAAAGGAATACAACAGCAAGAATGTGCCAAAAGCCAAAAATAAACTGGAAGGTGACTTACAAGCTTTTTAGTCTTTTTTAGAACCAGTTAACCCCAAAGTCAAGCATAGAAACCTACAAATATCTGAGGCTGAATTCATGGGCATACAAATTTCTGCTTTTATATATATATATATATATATATATGCATACTTTTAAATTACCCATATACACATTTTAAATACATAAAGATTTCACAAAAAAATTCTCTTCAGTCAAGATTCATATGACATCAGACCTAAAATCTTTACCGCATTAATATTTTACTTAGATAATACATTCATGTGTCTTTAGAAGAACATTTCTAATATAGCTTTACTCCTCATTTTTTTTTTTCAAAACCCTTCTCATTAAGACCATACAAGTTCACTGCAGTGTTAAAAAAAAAAAAAAAAAAAAACTTAATTATCTTTTCTTTATGTAAAAATCATCTATTTGTTAGCAGTTTGGGGGCTGACATTTTTAAGGATTGCATGGAGCAAGCAATAAGTGACTTTGAAATGAATTAATATAGCAGAACTGGCAAAAAAAAATAAGACAATTATGTTTTATGTTTATAAATTTTGTATCAAGTGCTCTATTTTGTTCATTGGTTGTAAAAATTATTCTACAGCTAGCTAAATAACTGTCTGATAGTTTCTGGACTTCTCATATTATTAATCTAACTATTTCTTGCCAATTATTGTTTTCAGTACTGATGTTTGCTTATTGGGACATAAGGTGAATGATTTTCACCACTGAGAAAAGTTGGTTTAAAAAAAAAAACAAAAAAAACCCACTTTTGGTAATGTAGGGATGGATATTAGGTATAATAAAGGGCAATTGAGACATAAAGATCACCATTGGAGATTTGGTCTCCAGCCAACTTAGTTGTTATTTCACAGTAATGAAATGTCATTCTGAATATGAAAATGCACGTCTCTTTTGTATCATCCCTGTTTATCCAGGTAATTTAAAAAAAAAATAATTTTTTTTTAAAGTTTATGTCACTTTAAAGACTTCTCTTCCTTTTTTTTTTTTTTTTTTTTTTTTTTTTTGTGGTCTTATTTCCTTTTTTTTTTTTTTTTTTTTTTTAATTCTTCTTATAAAAATAGATAACAAAAGAATACTTTTCATCAAGCATGAGCTGTCCTTCATTCTGTTCATGCCTTTGTTTATTTCTGTTAAGGCAGCAATGTATTCTATTTCTCAGTTGAAGTGGGAGAAAAAAGATTAAATTCTGATATAAATGATATATATCCAGAATAGTCATCCCTTGTCTTGCAGAAGAGAGCAAGCTTAGTGAATACAAATTATTGTTTTCAAGTATATAAAAGTGTTAAGTGCAAACTTACTACATAGGATGTTTACATTGTTGAATATCCTTCTTAGTAACTTGGCAAAGGTGAAGAATGAGGTGGTTTAATTAGCAACAAAATCAGCTAAGCATATTTGGGTTAATCAAGTCTCAAGGATATTGTGAAGAACTTCAAAAGGACTTTGGTGAACAGGCAGACTAATTCTGGATGAAATAACCTTCATTGAAGGCAAAGTGGTGAATGTTGGAGGGAATAATATGACCTACTTGTGTATGTCTGAGTTCTAAATGAACTGCAACACAAATGAAAAAAACAGACACCAACACTGATAGATCAATAAAAAGTCCTGCAGTGGAGGTCAAAAAACAAATGAAATGCTTCCCTGAAAGAGGATACGTACAAGACGGAGGTGAAAACTTATACATTTCTTCTTGTAGTGTTAATTGCTATTTAAATCAGAATTATATTACCAGCTAAAGTACTATTTTTGCTTCTGGTCACACCAGCAAACAGATGAAAGGAAAGAAGAAAGGAATTTCTAATTAGGTCTTGATATAAAATAAAAGATTTAGTTTCTTCCTGTTATTCTTCAGCTAGATTTACTACTATCAGTAATGTCTGCTCTGCTTCAGATGCATATTCAGTGATCAATGGGGCTGTGAAAAGAGGAAAATGTGTTTCACTAAGAAGCTGACAGCAACATGAATTATTGTCAAAGCTTCAAATGAAGATACACAAAACATAGGAGTACCTTCTACAGATTTCAAAATTGGCTCCATGGCTAGCTTGCCCAGGAGGAAATCATGCAAGATGCCTTGAGTTCTGTATGTCCAGCATCGGGACATATTACCCAATTGTCTGACTATTTCTAATGGATGCAAATTCTGTCATATAATTCTGCTCAATATGAATATTCCCGCTTCTTCTCACAAAAATACCGTGATCTCTTTATTAATGTTATGCCCATCCTCAGTGACAGAATACAAACTTCTGAAAACTATCACAGAAAAATTGTCAAATAACATTTCATGGCCTTCTAATATAAGTGGTGCAGCAATTATTGTGTATCCCCAAAAGATTGTTCAAAGAATACTGACATTTACAGTTTTATGTGTTATTTTAAAATATGATCACTAACATTTCTTGTTGTTTGATGCTAAGTGTCTGTAGTTTTAATTTATTATTGCTAGAGTTTTATATTGTAATGTTCTCTTTTGTAATATGAAGAATCTTTTCTTCAAAAATTCAGGCATCTTTAGTAATTACTGTGAAAAATGTATTTTACAGCCTTTTAGTGTCTCTTATATAGAAATGCTTTTAATTTTGATCATTGAAGTCATAGTTAAAACTGTTACTGTTAATAATATTCTCTGCTCAAAATTAGGTAAATTTCCTAAATGTTAACCACATGAAGTGCTAAAGAGCTGGTGAAAGGTCTTATGAGGAGCAGCTGAGGGAACTGGGACTGTTTACCTTAATACAAAGCTCAGGGGAGAGAGACCTTCACAACTAACTTGGAGTATGTAGCAAAGTGGGGTCGGTTTCTTCTCCCAAGTGACAAGCAATAAGAAAAGAGGAAATTGTCTCAAGTTCTGCCAGGGGAAGTTTAGATGGTACATTAAGATAAATTTCTTAACAGAAAAGTCTGTCAGGCATTGGAATAATTTCTTCAGGGAAGTGGCTGGATCCCCACCCCTGGAAGTATTTCAAAGACATGTAGACGTGGTGCACAGTGGCATGGTTTAGTGAAGGAATTGTCAGTGTTAGGCTAATGGTTGCATCTAATGATCTCAAAGCTCTTTTCCAACCTAAATTATTCTACAATACTATGAAGTAATTTAGTTTGACCAATGAAGAGTGGTCCTCCTATAAGCCCTACCCTTGTTTCAGCACCAGGCGGGAAACAGGTTGAAAAAGTAGAAGAGACACTTCACCAAGTGCAATCAGAAAAATTTACAAACTGTACCGTACTTTTCTCTTAACAATGTAAACTCAGAAATGCTAAGGTACTAGGCTTTCCAGCAAACATAAATGTTAACTTTTCATAAACTTATGAAGTTATTTTAAATTTTTCACTAAAAATGATATTTTAACAAAATTGAAACACTTTGCAGTATATTGTTTATTTTATTTACATAGGTTACTAGAGAAATATCTTGGTTGCACACTGTTTTATTGTAATCTATGTCCAATTACATCTTCTATTCATATGTAACATTAATATTAATGTAATTATTTCATATTAAATGTGAAATTTTCTTGTATTTTTCATATAAAAATAGAGAAATTTGTCCTGATTAAAACAGGTTTTTTCATTGTTATAAAGGCAATTTTCCTTTTCAATTTTTAGATCTCTATATGTGTATTTTTTATTTATCTTTTTGACAGAAAATATTAATAGTTTCTCAAAAACACAGTTTGCTTTAATTTGGATTGTGTTAGTTGAAAAATTCAGAGTAAAGATGGTTAGCAAATTTCCCGTGAAGCAATTACAATATACCTGTTTATTAAAAACAAGGGTATTTGTGTATTTTTTTAATGAAGTAGTTCCACTTTTATAATCTTTTAGTGATAGAACCAAGTCAGCCAGGACTTCTAGCCCTCGCAATACAGAAATAAGATCTCGAAAACACTGAAAACCTCGGGAATTCTCAGCTTTTAGTGCAAAGGCAGATATGCTATCAGGAAAGCTTTAGGATAAGCTCACAACTTTGGCACAGGTCAGAGAATCAACCATTCCAGGTTGGGTCATGCAGAAGGTGCAACAGTCACAGCTTTGGAATAATTAGCTATGCCAGGACTTCCATGCATTAAAACTTCCAGTTTTAAATGCTTAGGAAAGTTTAATCCAGCCAGAACCTTTAAGGCTGTGATGGGTAGCCTTCAAACTTATTGTTCAAATTTCAAGTGTACCCAGGCTCTGTACTGAAGAGTGAACATTTCAGACTCTGGGAGCTCAGAAAACCTTTAAACATATCTGACATCTTGTCAGTTCTATAGTTCTTCACCAACCAATTGTTCTTCAGGGACAGTATAAGTGGTATATCAATACCGAGAAATAGAGATGTATGTATTTATACACATACAATATATATGCATATATAAAAATCTGTAATATATGAAAGGCAGCCTGAATTTTATTATACAATGTTAGAATATGCCTAAAACCATTTCCAAATATATATCTGCAGTAGTTCTAAAAAGCTGAAGTCTGACTGGAAAGTAACTTCTTTATTTAAGATAAATATGTTGCTTTACTCTGCAGCCCTAATGGGAATACCCTGCCAAAATGACTCTGCAGTCAGGAAGGATAAATGAATCATAGTCACAAGCTAATTTGTCACATATGCAGTTAAATTTTCTCTTTTATATTTGTAAATATTGAAAATTAGTTCTGTAAGTAAAGCTGCATTTGTTTTTTTTATCAATCTAATTTATCAAAAAATTATTTTTCCTATTTTAGTATTTTTAGCAAAGCTTTTCTGATTCAAGAAATATTTGTTGTTGGTTTTATTTTTTGTTTTTTTTTTTTTTTTTTTTTTTTTTTAAAGAGTATTTCATTCCTATCTTAAAGATTATACAGTTGGCACAACTATAAGGGCTCAAAAAAGGAAACATTTTGCTGGGCATAGTATAGATCATTACTTTGGATCTAATCATAGATGGTGATGTGGTAGTTTAAGGGTTTGGCAGGAAAAAGTCCAAATCAGAGTAGACTATAAAGGGAAATTTTAACAAGAGAGAAGCAGTAATAGACATTTGGGGTTTTTTTTATTTTTAGGGATATGTATGATGAGTAAATATATAAGCCTCATTGACCTCATTGATGTTTCCATTTCACATATCTATTCAGACTCATCTATATGAAAAACTAGTGATACAAGAGAAACTATTAAAACCTTATTATCCAAAATATTTTATTTTGAAAATCTTAAATAAACAAATAAAATTCCCCTTCAATTTAACTGGGCAGGTGAATTTAGTTGGGAAAGGTCAAAAATCTCACATGGTAGAAAAAGGTTTTTGTAAAAGTCAAAGAACTTCAAAACAGAATTTGGGAATTTCAGTGTTTACCACATCTGAGACAAAGTAAACAACTATGTATTTTCCATTTAATCCTGCAAAATTGGTAAGATCAGGCCCTTGGGCTTTGAGAAATCTAAAGCAAGAAATAAGCAAATGAATTGATTATTAATAATCTCAGAGCTAGCAAATTATAGCACCAGTTCTTTTTCCATTTCAAATATGACTCTGAATTGGCTCAAATATTTTGTACTCTATTTTTATAGTGCATTCTGTTTGTCCCTTAGTATGACACAGATCCTGGCTTTTTTCACAATAATGTCTGTTAAATGTATCAGCATCCTTTTTCATCTTCGTGAGATGAGGAAATAGAGAAACGGACTAAGGCGTCAGAAGACCATCTAAAATTAGTATTGATGTGAGCCTTTGAAAAGACTTACTGTAATGTTCTAAATATGAAGCAAGTTACACTGCTTCTGTTCCCTTCCCATCAGCAATTGATTTCTTTGTTGTGGATATTGCTTGAGATAAACTTAGCAAGGAGTCAGTTTGAATTTGCTGAGGTGGATTAGTTTATTTAGTTTAAAATATAATCAGACAAGCCAGAACTACTTGTTTTCTTGCTGAACTTTTCATGTACTAGTCTTTGTCAGTTAGTACATTAACTCTTGGTTTTGCTAATATTTAGAAACTTCCTATTTCAGCAGACAGTCCAGATGGTAAACTTATTTTCTCTAGAACATGAAAAAAGCAAATTCAGAGAAATGGGATGAAAAAAGTCTGAGTAAATTAATTTGCAATTTATAACGGGCAATTTGCAGATAGTTTTTCTCTGCTAGTTGCTCATATGTCTAGTGCAAAAGATGATAAAATAGGATAAGATTTTAAAATTTGCATTTTACATGTACTAATAAGTGATAGCAAAGAGGTTAAGCCTTTATGCAGAAGAGGCATATGGCTTATTCCCACTTAAGATCAACTACTTTCAAGTACAACTTTAACAAGTATATCAAAAATACTGCTGTAGTAGCATCATGCTGGCTACCGTGCCTGCCTCTTTTGGGGGACCTATCCTGACGCTATTACCTAGCTTTTCTTCAGTGGTAACTTTGTTTTTCCTTGTATTGCAAGATAGTTGCACATCTATCAGGAAACAGAGCTCTCCAACCCTTTTCTAATGTTGTCATGTTATTTCCTTTAATGAAACTGTAGATAAATTACTGATTTAATGTTTACTTTATGGTGCGTGAGAATACCTATTAGTAGGTTTAGTAGCCAGACATTATCTATATTTCTATTATCAGCATTTAATACCATTTCATGTTGCCACATGCAAATAGTGGACCTTTCCATTGCAATACTGATAGCAATTAGATGTCTTAAAATGCAGCAGTATGAGTATTTCATGTTCTAAACTCTAGTATGGTAGCACTTATTTTCTGAATAAATAAATTTTATGAATAAATACATTTTTCAGAGTGTTTGCCTCTCACCATTCATCATGATCTTTTCAATAGTATCTCCTGTTGACCTGATCATCTGGACTTCCTACTGTAAACCCTCTACCATTTTGCAGCCCATTAATTTTGCAAATTTTAATTGTGTATAGCTTTGACAGCTTTAATTTTCCTGACATCCTGGAGAAGTCTTATCAAAAGGTGGTAAATTATTTACTTTAGTACTGCAACTGGTGCACTATGTAGGACTGCAAAAAATGGGAAGAGAGGGAACCCAGAAAAAAAAACAAAAACAAAAACAAAAAGGTTAAAAAGTTTTCATCTGAATCTAAATGCAAGTTTATGTTCAATAGTGACATTAGGCTCAGACTTCAGAGAGAGAGGTAGCCAGTAATTGGTATTAGTCTCCATGACATTATGTTGCAAAAATTTCTTTTCAGATCCACTTCCCCAGGCAATTACTGATGTGTTGTAGATGAAGCAAATTAGTACACCTACAACACAGGGTTAGCTTAACTAAGCCAGAAAAAATTAGCAAAGCTTGCTCCCCTATTTTTCTCTTGTTCCCAGTTGCTGTGTACTTCATTAACAACATTCCTGAGGTTAATCAGAGCTTTTCACTTTGAACCCTTGCAGTCCTAGTCACCATCTCTTCTGGGGGCAATTGAACAAATTTAAAATGAGGCAATGCATTAACATTTTTTGTAACAACTTTCAAACTGAGAGAAAAAATATATTAACCTTCTTGGGAAAAGGAAGTGAGCACTGTTAAAATCAGGTTAAATTTATGTGTTTTGAGAATTAATCTTTTAAAAGCCAGTCTGGCTTCTATCCAGCTGTTTCTGTACCTTTTTGTACAGGTGACATACTTAGTTGCCACACATCACAGAGGAAAATCAAAGCCAAAACAATGCTTACTGAAGACTTTTGATTTTGCCTTGTCATGTTCTTTTAATTCTTTGTCATTGGAAGGCTTTGTCCTAATCTTTCTTGAGAGTCTATAACCTCCAAGTTACTTTTTTGACATCACAGCTATTTTTCTGCCAGTGCAGTTTAATATGCATAGCTACTGAAGCTTCAAAGTCATCAGTTGACAAGCTGGTGTTTGAGATATATATGTTAACTGAAAAGAAGAAGAAAAACTCCTAGTTCAAAGGAAACAGAAAATAAATGCTCTGTTAATCAAGAATGATTTAAAAAGCAAAATCTGAGTATTTAAATAATAGAATTATCCTGTTACAGTGGCAGCCATGTCAATCCAAAGTGCTTTGATTTGTTTTCATTAAACAAATGCACTTTGTCTCCTCGATTAAGTGCTACAAAAATTAAAAAAAAAAAACCAAAAAACCAAAAACCAAACCCAGCCAGTTCCATGTCTTTTATTTGAAATTAAGGATGTTTTTTAATAGACTATTTAGAAACATATTAAAGATATAGCTGAGCAATTCCACTTGTACAGGTGCATACTGACATTTTAAGGCATGGAAAGGTATTAAAATGGTAGAATTAACTTTTTAAAAGTGCACAAGCATTCTCTTAAAATGGTGATGGCTGCTTCCTTGCATAAAACATAACTAACAAGTTTCACTGAGCAAGCAGGAAGTACCCTCTAACATATTATTAAAGACTGAATGTTCACTGGAGAATTACATCTCCCATTTTGCATGCACAGCTTGTGTTCCCACTGGCACACTTCTTGCAGCTACATTTCCAGTCTTGGCACCAGCACCAACCCTCTGCTAGGGAATATCAGGTGAGGTAAATCACATTCTCTTTCCTATAAGCAGTTTTTCTTTGGGGACATAAAATCTGTTAAAACAGAATATTCAGTGCCTTAGTATTCCTGATAGTAATGTAGAACACAGGTTGTTTAATCTCTTCTTCTTCACTAAGAAAAGGGAAGAGGAGTACTAAGTGACCACGAAATGGTCAGTTATTTGATTTATGGTATTTGAATAAAAGATACTTTGGAGAACCTGTGGAAACATCAAGTCTCTTCTGCAAAATTCCAGAAAATCTTTTAGCATTATGGCATGAACTTTTTTAAAAAACTTCAATTGTTGTTACCTTTATTATGTTTACATTTTTTTTATTTGAGATTGGTTTGTTGTTGGTTTCTCTTTTAAACAGGATTGAGTAGGTTGGATCTCTTGTGTCCCCTATGAAATGAGCATTAAACCAGACCAGCGATTAACTTAGCATTTCATAGACTCATTAACATTGGTGTTTTTTACATGATCTCAGGAATGGAGAGCTGCACTAGAAATCAGAAGATGTAATTTCTGGCTGTGGTAGCATATGCTCCATAAGTTGCAATTTTCAGTTAGACTAGGTATATAATGTTGAATGGGATCACCTTTTACAGTACAACTAGCTTTCAGCATTTACAGGTAATTACTTGTGAAAATTTAAGGTGACTGTTTACCTTACCTTTACCCTACCTTTAGTGCACACCAAGAACCACATAAAATTTTCATGTGGGAATCAAGCTCAAATATGTGTTAAGATTAATCAAAATCTACCAGGAGAAGAAAGCAAGGGCACCTTCAGCACAAGCAGGCTTCTAAGAAAAGAGTGGACATGAAAAATAAACTTTATAGGTGATCCTAGAAATTGAGTCACTTTTCACATTAGAATAAACTAAAAATCCAAAGTGAAATATAAATAAAAAATACAAAGGTCAAGAAAAGAAATAGGAAGTTTCAACATCCTAGATTTAATGAAAAAAAAAAAAAATGGAGGTAGAGAAATGGCTACAGTATCCTGGCAAAATATTTAATTATTGAAAATTATAGTGGCTAAAATTGTTCATTATACAAAAATTATACCTTTCAGTAAGAAACACTGTTAGCTATTTCTATCAAAGGAATCTACTAGAATAATTTTAAAGAGATGAAAAAAGTAAGGAAAATTTTCAGAAGATATTCAGCACTAGAGCATTCAAATTAGTTGAGATGACTATGAAGTTCAAGGGAAGAGAAAAAGCTTTTCTGTTTTCAGTGTGTGTGAGTGAAATATCTAGGCTAGCCCTGTATCTATATTTGTCTTTGTAAAGAGTTCCTGATAGAAAACAGATGAATTTGATTTTATATAACCAAAGAAAATTAATTTTTGTAAACAAGAAAATATAATTTTCAAAGTAAGTGTGGAAATAGTATCCATAACTACACTATTTTTGCAAAACAAGAGCTTGCTAGAGTAGAGAAAAGTAATAGAGTGTGGTAAAAAACCACTGTGATTCCAGATGTCACTAAGACAGCTAAGCTTAATATTTTTGCTGAAAAGCTGACACACTTGCTGTTAAAAAGTCATTCATAGCAGATTGAAAATGATAATTTCATCTTGCATTTAAGCTTTTATGTAGCACATTTTTCTACTATTCATATTCTGGCTAAACAGAAGTGGCATCACTGAAGTTTGATCCTTTACCCACCTGAGGACTTTATACCATGATCTACTCAATGGTCACTGTTTCAGAGGTCCAGAATACTTAGGAGTCTCTCTAGAATACACAGACAGAAAAGATTAAAAGCTTTTGTCTTAACCAGTGATTTAAGAGCTTGTCTTGCCGTAGTTTCTTTAATTTAAGCATAAATTCCTTACTTTAAATAAAAAAAAATTTGTTTGAATTGACTATTTGTGTGCTGTTTAGAAAAGAATCAAGTGGTAGAAAATGTGCAAATATTATAATATTAACTTAGTTGCTTTTTGAAACATTTTTAAAATTGCATAGCTGGAAACATTGGGGGATTTTTTTTTTAATGACAGATGTAATTATATAAAAACCATGAAGGTAATCATGAATGCCGATATGTGTATTGTTGCTCTTCTTTCTCAGATGGAGGTAAAAATTTTATTTAAAATACTGGAACTGGGCTTAAATTTTGCAATAATAAAGGTGATTAGTCTCAGTCTAAAATTGTTATTAATCTGTAAAGGTATGTGTCGACTGTTAAATTACATTAGATTGCATTGTCTGTTATCAGCTACATTAGATGTTTTTTCTCTCGCTACCTGCCTGCATAAAATATTCAACTGAAAAATAGCTGCATTCAGTCATTAAGCTATAACGCAGGAATAGTGACTGTACATTTAAACATATAACTTTTCTGATGAAACATTGTTACTAATTAATCCCTGATCAAAATATGTCCCTTAGCATTATTTCTATCACTATAGAAGCTTTTTCATTATTTCAGTTGAAATGATCAGTAATATTAAAATATCAATGCCCATGAAAAGTAAACTACAGGGAAGGTTGAACTGTATGGATCTACAGCTCTAGCTCCTAAAGACAAATTATTCCTTACGCTTTTTTTTTTCCTTTTTTCTTTTAGTTTCAGTTTTAGTGACTATTATTTTCAGTTTTATGCTAGCAATTGTTTAATTTTGGTAATTAGTACACACCCAATTATAGACTTAGATCCCACTGCATTTAAATCTGAATGAAGGCAGAATAAAATTTGTCTATATCTCAGTCAACTTAAAATTGAAGAGTGTGATTAAGCTAAGATACCTTTAGCTGTTTAAAGCTAGACTTCTAGGTTAAGCTTTGCTGTGTAAGCTGAGCTAAGCTCCCTCTATGAATTCTGGAATGTGATGCAACCCCACTTACTTAGGTATCCCTCTAGTTAAACCAGAGAGGGACCAAAGAGGACTTGTTTGGAATGGATGTTCAACTAACTTTTAGACAGGTAGTGTTAGATAGTTCTTTCCCTAAATATGATATAAGATAGAGCAACTAGACACAGACAGACACATGAGACTACAAGGAAACACTGACACAACATTAGACAGAAAAGAAATCAGCAGTGATCTCAAAACATCATCAGCTTAATTCTTACTTTTTCCTAAGCATTATAGCAAAAGAGATGTGTCAACACAAATGTTGTTAAAGTGTTTTGTGCATGATTCTGTAAAACAGCAATGATGAGGAGGAATGAAAAGGGAGCAATCACAAAGAATCGTTTTTCCTCTTGTTGAATTTCTAATTATCAGAATCAGGAGTCAGCCTCTCAGTTTTGAATGAAGGAACAAAGGAGTCTGTGAAAGGCCTTGAAAGATAAAATACATCACTTATATTTGGCTCAGTATAGATAGCAGTGAAGGAACATGGAAGAGTGCTATAGTCTGAAGTCAATGAGGCAAACTTTTATTTGCAACAGCATTCATAATGATTAAAAGTATAACAATATGCACTTTTCAAGCAAAAAAAAAAAAAAAAAAAAAAAAAAAGAAAGTTTAAATAATCGAAGAGGCTGTGTGGAGGACGATAAGTCCCCTGTAGGAGGGCCTCCTGCCCTCCCATGGAGGAATCCTGGCTGATGCCCTTAAGCCATCCCCTAGTTAAGCAACCTAGCTCACACTTACGGTGACCCCAGTAGACTACACCCAACATACCTTGTTTCTTTCATGCAGTTGGTCCGTATCCACCCCATGTCTGTCCCTATAAAAACCCCAGCCTCAGCCCCTGTTTTTAGGAGCTTTCTGTTCCTGGCTGCCTTTGCAGAGGCGCTGACATTAAAGCCATCTCTGTGGAATCACCATACACACTCCTCTCTCTCTCGTTCCTGCGTCGGCCTGGGGGTTCCAGCATCGAGCTGAAAATCACTATTGAGCTGAGAATCACTACTGAGCTGAAACCACTTGCTGGAATCCCCTCACAGCCAAGGAAGCGGCAGTACCCCTAGAAGGTGTTGTCTTTTGGGGACGCATCTCTCTGGAAAGGATACAGCCCCTGGGTAGACTTCTCACCCAGCTTTCTGGCTGCATCAGTGCTGGACTAGGTTTTAGGCATGTGGCTTCTCCTTGGGCATGTTGGACATCAAGCATCTGTAAGACTAAAATGTAACCTGGGAATGACAGCCTAGAGAGCTAGAATTAATTTGGAAAGTTTAGATTTCAATGACATTTAGTGTGGAATTCAATTTACCTAGTTATAAACTTTGTAAACACTTGCATATGGATGGATTTCCTTTTTTTGGTAGCAGACAATAATAGGCACTTTTAGAACATAATTCATCTCACATTTAAAGAAGAAAATAAGTGAAATAGTTTAAAGATAAGACTAGGAGCTTTGAGTCTCAACTGACAGCTAAATATTTGTATGAAATGTCAAGAGACAGGCAAAAAATTTTAGAAGTCAACACCTTTGGACTAGAGAAATAAGCCAGAGTAAACAAATCAGAGGCACCTTTTAGAATGCTGCCTTCCAATTTACTAAGAGACAAAGCAAACTTTCTCCTGTGTCCTGCTTTTGTTTCTACAGGCTAACCCCAGGCTACATGGGCTGTGCAGCTACTGTCACCTTCACTCCCCCAACATTACACTCAGCAGAGTTCCAGAGAGATTTTATTTCAAACAGCAAAACAAGTGATGACTATCAGTCCTGCTTCTCTACATGTGCTGTGCAAAGACTGTAAATGACCTTCCCTGAAGAAACCGAGCCATTGTGTTTAATAGAATATGGTAATAGAAAAGTTCAGTCTAAGCTACCAGCAGTCTTCTGAAAGTGATTTGCTACCTCTGAAGTCACCAAAACTCTTGATAATAGAGAACAGTTCATATTTTAAAAATATAGAACTGATTACCAGGAATATTTCTTGACAGTCTATACTCCCATCTTCTGAATATATTAGCAACATATTTTGGATTTATAAAGTCAAATACACAGGTGATGTACACCAAAACAATGATGGAAAAATATAAAATATTTCTTCATTTTAAAACAGCATCACATTTGTTCCTTATTGCTCTCTGAATTTGCCTATTTTTTCTTTTTGAACAATATGCATTAGTTTTTGTACAGAAAAACTTTTTTCCTTAGTATAAAGGTACTTATGCATATATTAAGCATTGATAGAAACAGGTTTTGAAACAAAGATCAATAATTAAATATGCAAGAAACTAATTTTCAAAAGAAACAAGAAATATAACAAAACTCTGTGGCAGTCAATACAGAATGTCAATTTAGTGTTTTGACAGCAAGTGTAATAGAAGTCTAATCCAAAAAGGAAGAAAGGTAAGAAGAATAACCTTGCTGGAGCGTTGCTTTGATAAATACAGAGTCTCCTCTGCAGTTATTCCAGCTGGACACAGGATACCAAAAAGGTATGTTGAATTACTCTACACTCTAAAATATTTTGATTTTCTCTTTAAAATTTTACAAAAAAAAAAAAAAAAAAAAAAAAAAAAAGGCCAATTTTAACTTAGATTTGCTTTTCTGGTAGCATGGTTAAACATTTAATTATATTTACTCTCAGATTGGTGCAGATAAAGACCTACTATCAAAAAGCATTTTAATACAATGAATTTAATAAATTAATAATTTCTATTTTTTTCTCTCTTTTGGAAAATAAATAAATCAGTAAACGCATTTAAAACCCTAGAGTCCTTCTAAAATCATCTCAACTCCCTAAATCCCTAAATTTATAACTGTTAAGTCGAAATACAGTGTTTTCCAAATTATAACACTTGACCAGGAACCTGAACATGCCACAACTTCATTGTGACTGGGAGTGAGCAAAAGACAAGAAACAATGTGGATAAAAAGCTTAGAGAAGATAACTGAACAGGGATGATGAAGGAGAACAGAACCGTGGGTGGAGTGGAACAGAACAAAGAGAAAGAGGGCACTGCTCTTCCCTGCAATGAGAGATATATAGATCATTATTTTTAAAAGAGGGTGAAAAAAAGGGCAAAAGAAAGACCTAGAGAAGAGCCAAAGTGAAAGACAAGAATAAGTAAGTACAAAATATGTGTGGGACTGGAAGAAAGAAAAGTCATTAAGGTCCCAATTTACCCTTCATAATAAAGAAATAAATTTTAAAAGGTTGCTGAATTTATCAGTACAATTTAAAACTCTCATGTATATCTGCATTAGTAGTCCTGGGATTGTTCACTGACAGAGGCTGTGTAACGTGGACTGGCTCGTATCAATTCTTTGATGTGCCCTTACCTTCCAAAACAGTGGCAATGTCCAAATATTCCGATTAAGAATGCTTCCTTACTCATGCTCCCTCCTCAATGGTGCCTGAAAAGAACCAGAACCAGTTTCTATGAGGTAAAGCGATTCTGCAGAACTTCATAGAAATTTAGCAATCAATATGGTAGGTAATATCCACTAATGTTCTTTGTTACTGTCTAACTGATGAGCACAACTTCAGCTACAAAATCCATGAGATTCTCTCTATGATGAACCCGCCTTGACAAAGAGATTTTTCAGCCATTATACACTGACTATTTACATATCTGAATGTAAAGTAGGAAATCCAGTGGTATTGTAAATCTCAGTAATGTTATGAATAGGTCTATAAATCTTAGTTTTTAAAAACTAAGATTTTTATTCTAACATGAATTGAAAAGTTAACACAATTAACATTTTTGTGAATGAGAATTTTTTTCCACATTTTGAACTGAATTCATCTTAGCATCAAAAGTACTGTGATCTCAAAGTCTATTGTGAGGAAATATAAATTCTTTCATATTCTGTTGCAATTGTGAAAAGTAAAGCTCCAAAGCATGACAAATTAAGCCAAATTGTGGAAAATTTTAATAAAATGTGTGACAAAATAAAACTAGTTTCCATCTTTCTGTGATATTAAATGAAATTCCCTTCATCTATTTCTCTCAAAATATGCAATGCCATAAGTGAAATTAGATAGAAAACCAATAACTCACTGCATTACATAACTATACAAGTAGTCTTTGGCAATTTCTCCTGGGCAGATAATGCACTGATTTCCTCGGAGGTCTGTGTTAATGTGCCTTGAAAATTGTTTTCCTATACATCTGCCTGTATCAAAGTTACCTGGCTTTAGGTTCTAAAGATACACAGGTTTTAGAGACAGTCACTATTCTATTTTTTAAGTTGTTTCCTCAAGTAGTATCTTCCAGGGGCATAAAACTTGAGCCATTCTGCATCATAGGTAATTTAAGGATGCAAATAAGTAAATATTTCAGAAGAAACAAAATAAATTTTCTTTTTCAAGGACTATGTTTAAAAAGTTGAGTTATTTGACTTGGTATTAATTAATTTAATTAATTAGTAACATTTTTTTCTAATTTAAAACTGCACCAGGAAACAACCAACAAAATCATGCAAAATTTAAAGCAAGCAGAAGATGTGCTTTAAGAATGTTGTCTAGGAAAGAAAAGAAGAGACATTCCAAATGACAGAAACCAAGCAAATTAGGCAAGATCCCTACTTTTATCATTTCCATTTCAGACACCTTTTCACGTTAGATATTTTTCAGTTGTTCACATTCTGGAATTTACTCTTGTGTGTATAGAAATTGGATGCATATTTTTACTCTGATTTTTGTACTTCTGGGCCATTGCACATCAGAATTTTTCATGCCTTTCTACAGCCATCATAAGATAGATGAGATATGATTAAGTAAAGTCAATGTGAAGACTTGGATTAAAATTCACCAAAGGGTTAAAACCATGTTCATGTCACCCAGATTTAGACAGATAGCTCTGACAGCACTAAATTCTGCATAAGGGAACTCTTCAGTGCAAACTCAACTGTCACTACCTGTTCAGCCACTTCTGTGCTGTTGTAAACTCTCTTTCTGTTCAATATCTAAACTGGCAGATGAAAAAAACCCTCTGATTCAGATTTTGTAGGAAGACAATGAAAGTTCAAAGCATAACGCAGACAGCTTTGTTTCAGATGACAGCCTCTATGTGGGGCCTATGTGCAGGAAGTTGTACACAGAATAAAAAGTAAGATAAATCTCTTTAAATTCTAATTTGTTCACTCTCCCAGACTTCTCACCCCCAAGTTTGCCTACTGCTAAACACAGCCTAAGGACATTGTCACCTATGTTACAGCCTGAGGGGATAGAGATAATGTGACCATTTCCATAGAAGTAGGCCACATTTAAAACAAGTAACAGCCAAAATTTTTTGAAATATGTAGACCATCAAGAAAAAAATTGTACAATTGGCCATTCTGCAATTGGTACAAGTCAACAATGGCATTAATAGGCTGAAGAGAGAGGCCTAGTTACAACAAGTCTCACTACTGATGTGGGAAATTAGTATGGAGACGTTAAGGATACAGGTACACTTGGGCTGCTGCAATAGTTATAATGCATTCTAACTAGTGCTAGTGTTAACAAAAGTTGATATGGATATTCATGCCAGCTCACCACCTCAGTACACAACTTCTCTGCCTGCTTTTACAAGGTCTGAAGACCTCTGTAAAATACATAGAAAAGAGAGAGAAAAGAGAGAGAAAAGAGAAAATTTTTGTCTATGTTAATTAATAATTAAAGGAGTTTATATTTTTAGACCTTTCCAGCCATGACTTTTAACAGAGGAAAGATCAGATCATCAAAATTATAGGTATGTGTGTTCCAGAAATGAGGACATAAACAGATATCTTCAGGAGAAGACTTCTATAAACCATAAATGGTTGCATCTAAGATGCAACTAAAATTATTCTAATTATATTTAATATAATTAATTTAATTATATTTTTTCAGAAAAATATACTGTAGAGTAGCAAAAAACCCTCACAAATATGCTATGAATTTATTAAATACCTGCATAACTGCTGCAAATTCAGAACTGGCATTAATTGGTGCTGCTTAGGTGACGACAGTGATGAAGTTGCAGACCTATTGCAATTCCTGTTAGCTCTCAAGATTTGCAAACTCACCCAGAGAGCTGAATATCTGTACATGAATGCTAATGTAGTTCTTGGCCAATAGTATAACAAACTAACAAGTATTCTTTCATATAAGAAACCTGACAAAAAACAGCTTTGATTTTGGTATGGTTTAGGAAAGGTATTCTGATTTAATGCTCCCACATGCCACTTTCTCATTTCTTCTCCTTCCCTCCTTTGGTGGGAGCCTTTGGAGACACCAAAGGCAAAGATCACAGGTAGAGATAGGAACAATTTACTGCAAAAAGCAGTGAGTTAAGGAAAAGCAAAATCAACAGTAAATATATTAATAACAAAAGTGTACAAGAGATAGCGATTCACATGCCAGAATGTTCACCGCAGAGCCTGCAACCCCACTGCAGCCCTGCCAGCCCAACCAGAGGAGAGACCTTCCTTGTGGATGGAGTCCCTTTCCCCTGCCCCTGCCAATGAGGTGAAGTGGTATACAATAACAACTGGGTCCATGCCATGTCCCCTCCTGACTACTGTAGAAATTTAACCTTGTCCTGCCTGGAACCAGGAGAAGTTTATTTAAAAAAAAAAACAAAACAAAAACAAAGCAAAACAAATTTGGGCCATTACACCATAAGACTAAAATCAAAACAGAAAAGTAACTGGTACCTGAAAAATGGCAGAAAATATGGTGTAGCAATATTGTGGAATGGATTTGAAATGCTTTGATTTTTGTGTTTCTTGTGCATAAAAATAGGAGAATTTGTTTATTTGAAAATTACTATTGATAAACTAAATTTAATGAAGTAATAAAAATCAAAAGACACCCTACCAAATAATAAGAGGATATGAAAATCTAACAGGTATTATCCTTTGCTACTATTTTAGAATATTGAAGAATCTTTACTCCTTGAAAAGGAAATAACGATCTTTCATATTAAGTTCCAACACAGTAAACTAGTTTAAATTACTTCAACAAGGACATAACTTCACTATTAGGCCATTTTTTATTTGTTTATGTGAACTTCAATTCAAGTTCTGCACATGGCTGATAAATTTCACAGCAGCCTTCTTTTCCCAGTAATGATGCCTTAGGCAAGGCCTGTGTGGAAAAAAAGAAAGGATTAAAATATATACTATTTCCTAAGTTTTCTTCTCTCTGCTCTTAGTAAGCTACCGTGCCTTGAGACTTACAAAGCCCACATAGTTTTCAATCGTCTTTGTGAATGTGTAGGTTATACTTAACCAAACAATACTGAAAGGTGTATCTAAGCAACAAAGTTTAGATTCGAAAAACTAAAAACCTACTATTTTTAGTACTGTATCTACCAGAATACCCAATAAACATATCCTCTTACCATTACTAAAATACTTATGTGGTATACTTGAAGAATAATAAGAAATTTCTAGACATTACACTGTTAGACTTGAATTTAATTTTTGAAAAAAGAAAAAAAAGCAACAAAAGAAGCCACAAAAATAACCAATATGCTTTGCATATATTTTCTTTTAGCTCAATTTTTAGCTAAATTGGGTTGTACAACATGATCTACCAGTTCTTAGGATCAATGCAATACATTTATCACTTTTTTAAAATTTATGCTTATAATCCCATAATACATATTTTAAAAAGGAGCAAGAAGAAAAATAAGGATCTAAACCAATGTAATTACTTAGTAGTTCTAGTTTTATATATTCAGAAAACCCATGTTATTTCCTTCACCAAGCCTTTTTCTGTCTCTCACTGAGGCAGAAATCTCTGTTCTAGAATTTTCTTCTAAAATAATATATACTGCAATATTCAAGTATGTTTAATTTTTTCTTAGTTAATAGTTCAATTCATAGCCAAACATCCATCAGCACAGTAATTTAGTATAAATTCCCACACCAACAACACACTTAAGGCAAATTCAGTTCACAGTTCCATGAGTATCTGTTGAATTCTTTTATACCTTTTTTAAGGGAAGTAGGAGTTGAACTGACATTTGGTCGACAGATGATGTATGCAGCAGACTACAATATGTGTTTAACAAGTACAAAGACTCTCTTGGAATAAACACTGTATCTGTTATTTTTAAACAGTCATATTTTATGATTGGAAACAGAGTTCCATAAGAGGAGGCTCAAGACAGCAATGTCACAAGTGGAACTATAGACTTTAATTGAAATCTGAATTCATTGTGAGAACACTTCAGGACTCAGCAGAGGTGGTAAGATACTACAAAATATCTGTAGGCCTATAATGTTTTATTCCACATGTTCAGTTCCTCCAAAAAGGAGTAAATATATAGTCCACAGACACAAGTAGTGTTCTTCATAGATGACTGCAAACCTCTGTCCTCTTAGGGGTAAATATCTCTTCATTTGTGACCAAAAAAAAAAAAAAAAAAAAAAAAGTTCTTTCAGGATTATCCTAAAGTTAGGAGTACATTTTTTGTGGAGACATCTCAAGGCATCAGAATTCAACAAGAATGTTATTTTATGGAGGCTTTACAGTACATTTGTGTAGAAATACGCTTGTATTTGGGAGAGAATACAGAGAATAGTGTCTAGTGACTGTTTGGGGATTGAATAGGGCACAAAACCTTATCATTTAAAAAACCAAATCCAAACAACCCAAAATGTATTGCATGCAGAAAGATTCAGGAGTAGGAGATAATAAAGATAATAAAACAGAATTTACTTTAGGAGCTTGTGTCTTATGCCTTGGGGTTCACTAAAAAAATTTACTAGTAATTGGCATCAGAAAAGCCTAGGTAAAGAATGTGCCAAAACCTATGATAACTAGAATGTATTTAGATGTGTATTTTTTAAAATGCAGCAAATTATATTTTGCTGCATAAAACTAGGTTTAATCAGCTTAGCAGGTCCTCTGCCTTGCTAAATTATCCAGTCATCGTCTTACCAAAAGATGAAACAAATGCTATTTTCCAATACTTTGAATTAAATGGTACTTCAAACATAAACTAACTGAGAGTCATGTTATATAAGGTTCTCTTCAGCTTACAACAAAACTGAACAAAAATTAAATGAGAGGCAGTGATGCATAAGCTCAATATATTCGTACAAACTAGGAGTATGTTAGCTTTGCCTTGTTAAATATTTCTTAAGCAATTTTTAATTGACAACATATGTTGAACATCACATAGCAGTGTGTGCAAAGCACTTTACATCTGTCATACCCTCCTGAAGTTAATCCCTCTTTCATGTGCTAGCTTTCTTTGTATTGCTGCAGGCTTTGTTTCTGTTTACTATCTTTCAAAAGGAAAAGAGAAAAAGCCAAGCTAGCTGTCAGTGAGAACAGGCTTATTTTACAAAACAATTCTAATTCTATTAATCTTTTGACTGGCTATCTGCTAAGAAATCATTATAATCAGGCAATGATTTGCAGAGAAAGAAAAAGTCAAATTTAATTTCTTTCAAGGTGAGAAAAATTACCTTTCTTTTCAAGGTTTAATGATGGCAAATGATGTCTGACAAAATTGGTGGCCTTCAATCATGGGGTTACAGCATTTTTTTGGAAATAGAAAAATGCCTGGTGTCTTCTAACCAGATTTGTGCAAAATGTTTGATACTGAATCACACACCACCCTTATGTCTAAACTAGAAAAAACATGGTTCATACAATAGATAAGGAATTGGCTGGGTGTTTCCACTGAAATAGTTGTGGTGAATGGCTCAGTGTCCAAGTGAAGACCAGTGACAAACGGAGCTCTTCAGGGGTCAGTATCAGGACTGGTGTTATTTAATATCTTTTCCAATGACATAGATACTGAGATTGAGTGCACCCTCAGCAAGTTTGGGGATGACACCAACTTGGACACACTGGAGGGAAGTGATGTGATTCAGACAGATCTTAGCAGTCTTAAAAAGTGGGCATGTTCACAGTTCATGAAGTTTCACAAGGCCAAGTACAAAGTACTGCCCCTGAGTTGGGGCAATCCCAAGTACAAACAGAGGCTAGGCAGAGAATGGATTTAGAGCAGCCCTGAAGAGAAGGGGTCTCCTGTGCCTGTATCACAAACTGTAATCACTGCTGACAGGATACCAGATTTTTATTATGGTATGCATCTCACTTGTAATGTTGCAAGTGAGAAAGGTGATCTGGTCAGAGAAAAGATAAAAAGGGTTGTGTGTGGGGAACCTGAAAATCCTACTCTGGGTTCCAAGAGTATGCAAAAAAGCTTGGATTACATTGTTATCATTGCAATGGTGAGACACAGACTCTTCAAGAAAGGCAAGAAGGGGAAATGATAGCATTGACTTCTATGTGAAAGAGCAGTGAATGGAGGTCTGCCTGGGGTGTTGATGAGAAGCCATCAGGGAACTTACAAGTCAGGATGAAAGACAGGAAAGGTAAAAGTGACATTATAATGGGTACCTGCTGTAAGACACCTAACCAGAAATAATGAGTAAATCAGGTCTTCTATAGAGAAACAGGTCCTGGTCTTCATGGGGGTCTTCATCTACTTCTGTGGAGGGTGTTTAGGACAACCCAGCAGGACATAAGCAATCCGGGAGATTCCTGGTATGCTTTGATGATTGTTTTCTCATATTAATTATGTAGAAGCCAATGAGGAGTGGTGCTCTGCTGCACCTCTTACTCGTCAGTAAGGAGGGAAAGCAAAAGCCTAACACACAAGCAAAGCAAAACAAGGAATTCATTTACTGCTTCTCATGGTCAGGCAGGTGTTCAGCCATCTCCAGGCATGCACAGCCCCATCATATGTAGCAGTTATTTGGGAAGATAAGCAACATCACTCCAAACATACCTCCTTCTTGCCCCCAATTTACATACAGAGCATGATGCCTTGTGGTCTGGAATATCCCTTTGGCCAGTTTGAGTCATCTGTTCCAGCTGTGTCTCCTCCCAACCTCCCATGCACCCCCCATTTCCTTGGCAGTATGAAAAACAGAAGAGACCTTGGTTCTGTGTAAGCCTTGCTCAGCAGTAACAAAACCATCTCTATATCATCAACCCTGTGTTCAGCACTAATCCAAAACATAGCCCCATACCAGACACTGTGAAGAAAATTAGCTCTACCCCCAGTGGTATAGTAACCAGCATACCAGTTTGAGGTATTCAAAAGTCATCTGGATGTGATCCTCTGCGATGGGCTGTAAGTGAGAGGTTAGACAGAGTATATAACTTGCATAGTTTTACATTATTTATTAAGAGAAACAGTTGTCTCATTCTGAACAGAAAATATCTGAAAATAAAACCCCAAAAAACAAGTCAGATTTTTCTACTGAAGCTGTAGTCTTTACTCAGGACTTTTTGCATGCAGTGTTTGCTCAGGCTGTAGGGTTTTTTCAGTTTTTTCATACTTGCACTAGCTGACATTTTTCTTTAAAATGTTGTGAAATAAGCAGGTATTATGTCACAAAAATGTAAGAACTAGCATGAAATTGGAGATATTATGGGTAGTGCTTGTAGTGTATTGTTTCAATCTACTGTTTCAGTCTATCTACAGATTTTAAGCATCTGTTTCAATTGAAGTAAAAGAGGAATTTATTAATCACAATAGAAGGAGGACTGACTGCATGGGCAATGTATGAATACATTTGTCATCATTACACCTGACTTCTTTTTCCTTTCTCTCTATATCTGAAATAAAGAACAGAATGTGTTAAAAATCTTACCTTGTGATGTGAGTTGTAGATATTTATGGTAGTGTGTGCAGTGCTATTGGGAATTCAGTGGGGCCCTCCTAACCTGAGAAATTACACTTTGCTGAAGAGAATGGAATTTTCAACTACCAGGTATTTGCTTTAAGTAGTGAATACCCCCTGGAGGGAGGAACAAAAAAATAATGTGAATAGAAGTTGTATATAAAGAAGAGAGCAGGTGGAAGACTAAGAGCATAGTTCTACATATATTTTCCTTGGAAGTGAAGCTAATTTAAGAGGTCCTCACTCCCTACACAAATACATACACCTTGACCCCCCACTGCTTGTTCTCATTCACCATCCTCTCTTTTGTGCTGTTGAAAACATTTATAAGGCCATCGTGTAGAATAGATCCCTGAAGTGAACTGTAATAATGAAAGAGTCTCCAAGGCTTGTTATTCACATCAATGATTCACTTTACAGCACAGCATTACAAATAGTTGCATTGGTACATTTGAAGAAGTGACGAATACTAACACAGAGGCAGGAATCAGCAAGTGGTGTTAGAAAAGTGATTTTTTTAACCAGTTTTGCCACTGAAGAACACATGAACCTGCACATTAGAAACCCATGGGGAAAGAAAAGGTCTGCAAATGTCTTGTGCTGCTTTTCATAATAAAGGGTTTCCTGAGTGCAGTTCTGTTCTTACTTCAGGATTTTTGCTTAAGATTAGTTGTATAATTAATTCTAACCTCTTTCATTATCATTATTTCTTGTGTTATTTTATCATTATATCATACTGAATTGTCTTTTAGAGTTTTCAGTTCTGGAATGGAACTGTTTACATCTGTTTGGTGGGATACAGAACAAATTGGGAAGGTGTAATTATTTCTCTTCATAAAAAAATGAACTCATTTAGCCTGGACCACATAAACAACCTTTGTTCATCAATAACTTGATTCAGAAGATTAAGGAAAGTTGCGCAGAAGTCTGATGGTTGCAAAATTTAGAGAAAAATAATTTTGTTTTCTCCAAAACTCAAGGAAAATAAACGTTCCCAGTTCCCGGAGGAACTGGAATTTGAGTATAAAGCATAATTCTTCAAGTTATCCTTTCCCTCTTTTACTTATTTAATACTGTAGATGTTTGCTATCAATAGCCCAGAGAGTCACATAAATTCAAGGTGCCATGATTAATGCTAGTAGGATTACAAAACATAGTCACTTTTTTAGAATGCAGAAAATGTACTACTTCAAAAGTAGTAGCTATTTTCAAAAAGCTATTTTCAAAAATAATGAACCCTGAAAATGTGCAGATTTATTTCATGCCATCACTGTATATGCATGTTAATAACAGATGAAACCACAATTCTGGACATAATATGAAGGACCAATAAATTATTTTTTACCAAAGCAAGTATATTTCCATACAGTACCTTTGTACAGTCATGCTATTGCAAAAGATATTCAACAAGAAAAAAAATCAATATTTTAAAGTTTTTTTAGAGTCGTTTTGGACTAAAAGTCTTCATATGTGTACAAAAATTTACTCAAAATGATCAAAAGCTTTGGATATTTTGCTGTTAAAAAAATTGAATAGTTTCCATCAATTATCCATATAACTTCCTTTCCAGCCTCCACTGAGCTTACTTTCCTACGTCTCTTATAGGAAAAGGAGAAACAATATCCACTTAAGTTCACTCAACTAAGCCCAGAGATTCAGATTTCAATCAACAAGGTAGAAGTGCACTTTTTGTCTTTACATTTCAACAAGTTACATTTCTAAGATGTTTTTTAGTAACAATTTATAATACGATTTCAGTGCAAAATATAATTTTCTTGAATGGAATTTACATTAGTCCTTTCTGCATCACCTGATGACTAAATAACATTAGTATGAGAAGATTTTTTAAAAAATACATTCAATTAACTTCCTGAAAAACACTTTGCGCTAAATGTTAGCTTAAATGCCATAACATATGAACTAAATAAAAAACCAAACATAATTTGGTATGATTCATATATAAACATATATCAAGATTTTTGATAACAGCTAAGTAAAACCTCAGCAAATTGCTGCCTTTACTCAGTTCTACTGAAATGCAGCAAATATTTCCTTTATTTTCAGTAAATAAGAGATTAAAAAAACCCCAGGATTCTAAGATAATAAAGATGAAACATAGTCATACAACAGAAATATGACATTACCATGACCCTATCTTGCCTTAACTTTTTTAACTGAGATTTTACAACAGTACGCTGTCTTATTAGACACTATCCCCACCAATTTTCCCTGAAACATCAACATAACAGCAAAGAGACCTGCACTCATATTGTTCTCCAATGCATCTAATGTTTCTTGTTAAATGAACTCTCTAGGTCTACATAGTATGTTTAAATTATAATAGTTTGACTGCCGACTCTTACTAACACAACCTTAAAAATCTTAAATGTTGCTACAAATCTTTTGTTCAGATTGACAGCAAAGTTAGGGAAGGCATCCGGAAAACTAAATTCATTATTTTGGTCTAATCCTTTGATTGAGGATAAAAATACCTCTTTTACTCACTGTTTTATCAAAAAAATAGAAAAAATAGAAAACATAGCCTGCTGAAAACACAGATATGAAAATGGCAAGGAAAGAATAAAACAATATACAAATTAATTCAATTATCCAAATATTTAATAACTATAGTAATTTCAAATAAGGCTTATTAGCAAACATTTAAAAATTATATAATCCTAAAAACCCACAAAATCAAGATGCTGTGAAGTTAGAAGACAATCATATAGCACAGTCAAATCTAGTATCTATATTTCCCAGCTTTGCTTGTCTTGAAGTCTCATTAAGAGACAAATTATTGGAATCTCTTCTAGTTGCAAATGTAGAGGGAGGGAAAACAAACATATCCAGATATTGCACCAGGTTTGCTCAAGGTCATTCTACCATGTCAGATACATGCAATGAGTCTGCAGTCACTTCTGGTTTTCACACATATCCTATCAGTGCCAACTGAAATTTTGTACAAATAGATGTAATTTTTTTCAATGGATTAATTAAGGGATTATTATGATTTTCCTTTGTCTTAAGTGAATTCTCATTCTTTTTCCATTCTTCCTTAGATATCAGGCAAAGAAAGCTTCCATGAGACTAGACAAGTGATTTGGACATTTGAACATTGTCTTGTTGGGTGTGATGAGAAATGTTTTTTGTCAGACTTTTTTTAAACTTGAAGAAAGACACTTCCCTGAAATGCACCCAAGCACCCCAGGGAAAGATTTTGTCTTCCAGTGCTGCTTTTGAGACACTGTGATTCCATGATAGATGAAACAGTAAAATGTAATTTTATATCAGATCTTCCCCAGAAAATACAAATCATTGTTTTGGTAAATACTCTTGGAGATACAGAAGTCTTCACACTCACACTTGCACAAAAGAGTCAGAAACTACATTTCAGATAAGCATAAAATTTCATAGGAAGGAAAACAATGGAACACTGGAAGGTTTATTCCATTCAAATCTTACCCTTTTTTAATAAGTTTAAAAATAAATTTAAAAATAAATAAAAAAAAAAGAACAAAGAAAAAAGGAAGAGTACAAGTTAAAAAAAATCGTAAGAAAATGTGGCCTACTGATTTAATGTTTTTTTCAGCTTCTCAATTGTTTGTTAGGTCATTTATGACACCAGTAATTTTCAAGACAGTTGCATCTAGATGAGGGTGGAATGTTCATCTAAGTGAAATGAAAGGAAAAAAAAAGGTCATGGATACCAAATTGGAGTGCCTTGAGACTAATCAGAAAGGATTTTCTGTCATTTTGGAAGCTCCTCCTTAAATGAATATGCCTTGGAGCAGTTATCTATGAGTGCTCATGGACAAGAAGATAAAAATGATATATGTGCTCAAATTATGAAGGAAACAGACAAAAATAGGTGGTGTCAATAGGTGTCCAATTCTTTCAGTTTTGTTGGAAAGGTGTTTTATTTTATTTGTTTCAAGTTTTGTGGACTTTTTTGTAGGTTTTTTTTGTTGTTGTTGGTTTGTTGTTTCATTTTTGGTTTTGTTTTTCTCTGGCTCATGTGTAACATATTGTGAAGAAAGCAACATTATTCAGACAGCTTTCTCATAGAACAATTTGGTTCAATGTCAAAATGTCATCTCTTGAGACTCAGATTTTATTGCTTGACCCTTTTCAAAATTGCCACATCCATACTTATTTGAATTTGACAAAAAATAATAAATTAAAAAATTAACTAAAATAAATTAAATTTAAAAATTAAAAAATATATATAAACTAAATAAAAATAAATAAAAAATATGGAGAATGGTTAATTAACTTGATTTCTGAGCCATGGATATTGGGAGGGGGGGAGCAGGTAGAAGTTGGAAGGGAAGGAGGAAGGGGAAAGAGGAAGTGAGGAAAGACAATGAGAGAACATCTTTCCTAATAGTTATGCTCAAGATCAGGTATATTCTCTTTATTCTCTATTTCACAGGAAAAGGCAATGAATAATTTTGAACACATGGGTTGTAGTTGTACTGGTTTGATTTTTGTTTTTCTCACAAATTCATTTTTCAGGAATTGATTTCAATTGTTTTTGCACTTGATAGTGTATTTGTCTTTACAATGTTTTCAGTGACTGAGATTGTTAGGCTTTGTAGGACAACCAGGCAGTAGGGGAATCCTCCTGTCTCATCCTTTCTTTCCTTCTCACTTTCCGTACTGCCGTGCCACCTTTGGTGCTTCTCAATAACATAATATGGGTGATTTCTGTTTAGTCCCATAGTGCATTGGAGGCCTAAACTTGCAGGAAAGCTGACACAAGACAAGGAGCAGTATGGGACTGAAACTAAGAACAAACTTACGCTAAAATTATAGATCCCTTCCTGGGCAACTGCAGTAATTAAAGGAGTGTGAAGGTTTCACCATGCCACAATATTTGTATACTACTAGTCCCTAGCAAAGCCTTATTTAAAAATACATGATGGCTGGTGACCAATAAAACATACTGATGTGCTTTCATTTTTGTTGAGTGGGAGAACTGCAAATGCTTATAGAAGCAGAAATGGCTTTTAAAAAGACTTATTATCCTGATTAACCTGATAGAAACTTCTATAAAATCAGCCTACTAGAAGCAAGGTAATAATGTGCCAATCATGCACAAAGTCCATAGAATTTAGTGCTACATTAATAAACTGTGAGGCATCATATGTACGTGTTCCAGCTAACTCTGTGCTTCTTGACACAAAAAAAGTAAAAATATGGAATGATAATCACAGGTTTGTTTATAATTATCAAATTAAATTACCCATATGTTTTAGGACATAACCAGCCCTCTGTTACCAGTTATGACTAGTTTGTAACATCATATATATTTATCTTTTGTTTAATTGTCCAAACTGACCTGCTTAAAAATCTGATCCATGTCTTCAGGATCTATTTAATAATTGTAACAAATGCCATACAATTTGAATGAAGTGACAGTTTCTCAGGCTTAAGGCTTTCTTTTGGCATTATATAATGTATCATATATGTATGTACATAATATATCCTGGTATGGTTTTGGCCCATACCAAATGACACACCATGCTTTCTGTATATGAATAAGAATGTAATATTTGCTTTGCATAACTTTCAATAGATAGCCTTGTTCTATGGATAAAAAAAAGCTTAGACTGGTGTAAAAACTAGTGTGACATGTAGTACACTAAAAAAATGGTCATTAAACTATTATACTTAGTAATACAAACATAGCCTTAGTGACCAAATAGCTAGTTTTTCTATATAAACATCCATCATGTCAGTCTCAACAGAGTAATTAAGCCAAAGACACGACTCCAAGTGGAGCTTCTTTTGCCATGCACTTGAAATAGCTTGACATTCCATATTAAAAAGTAAAGACAAAACAGAACAGTTTTCCTCCAAAAAATGTGTTAGGTGAAAATGTGTATTTCAGTAATCTGGAATTTACTTCTATCAATTCAAAGAAGTTTGGATTTTAAATCTTCAGATTAATTTTGTAATGATCCATATTCCACTTTGCATTTCTTTGCCATGCATGTCATGTCACACAAAAATACAAAACAAATTTAGAATAATGGATTCTACACCGAGTCTAAACAACTGAAGATGTGATGGTCCATTAATTTTAAAAAGTCAAGTAATTCTTTAATGTTTGCCCTGATAACATTAAACGGCAAAAGTAGCTAGCTAAGATGTAACGTCATTATGCCAAATGGAATTTGACTCATTTTCAAGACCTTTTTACACAGATTAAACAATTTCTCTCAACAAATTGATAACACCAAACAGTCATGAGTTTAAAGCAGGAAAGATTTAAAATTTTATTATATTTTTCCTTTACATTGAAATAATATATTATTTAAGGAGGCATATCAGCTTTGTCTGAATATGAAGCTCAAATGGTCCATGCAGTTGGTCCACACGGGATTAGTTTGTTGGAGTGGTATGAAATTTAAGCTCTGTTCCTGCAAGAATTTACACATATACTTAATTGTAGGTACCTCTACATGGTCCAATGGTATCTGAATGAAACATGATACACTTCAGCAGAGCTCATTAGTTCAAACCAGTGAAGGAGGAGGAAGAGGAGGTGTTTCAGGTGCTGGACAAGAGATTCCCCTGCAGCCTGTGAAGATATCTACACCATTATAAAAATCTACGCTGCAGGCTGTAAATGACCCCATATTAGAGTAGATTAATATTTCCAAAACATGTAGCCATCTCTGGCAAGCATTTACTGGGGTAGGTTTTCCACAGTAGATAAAAGAGTCAATAAGGAAGAAGTACAGGTGAACCTAAAAAAGAGAGGGTAGTCCAGGGAAGGTTTTGTTTTAATTGTCTTTGTTTCTGACTATCTCAATCTATTTTAATCGGCAGTAAATTAAATTACTCTTCCTCAATTTGAGTTTGGTTTGCCTGTGACAGTAATTAGTGAGTGACCTCCCTATATTTATATCAGCACCTGAGGCTTTTAATCTTATTTTCTCCTATCCTGTTGGGAAGGGAAATTGAAGAAGTGGTATGGAAAGTGTCTGGCAGCTAGCCAAGGTCAACCTACCACATAACAATATTATATTTGATAATATAAATTTTAAGGTGATACATAACACAGATTTTGATTTTGCAACAAAGTAGACGAGCGGACATGTATCACATTTTTAAAATGGTGAGGGGCAAAACCTTTGATGAGAAACTTTGAGGTTTTGAAAAATATATTCCTTTTGCTAAACAAAATCTAACAGCAATTCTAAAGAGAGATACTTGGAATCACTAAAGCTGCCCATTATTCTTGGGTAATTAAGTAAAAAAGGAAATCTGGATATTTAGATGATCATGCTAAAGACAGGACGGAAATCTGAAAAAGTTTTGGTACAACACGAAATACTGATTTGAGCTACAATTTCTTATGTGAACTTCCAGACTGGGCACTTCCATGTTCCAAAGTTTTTTTGAGTATTCAGATTTGTGTTAACATCTTTTATTGGGGGCGTTTAGATGATTAGAATTCAAGGCTATGCCTGGATCAAATACTGGTAGCATTTACAAATTGTATTCTTCTTAATTGTATTTTGACATAACTTCACAAGAACTTGGTTCTGTTCTTTGTTGTTTCTTACTTACTCTGTCAAGAATTCCTCCAAAAAGTTCCAGAGGTACAGGCTATCTATGAGCTTTAAAATCCCCCAACAGGTAGACTAGACAAATGAAGAGAGCAGAATTTGTCATTTGTCAATTAAAAGCAATCACAAATAAGTAAAATATTTCCAATTTCTTAAACTCTGTAATGAGCAGTTTTACAAAACAATTACATTACTTTAATTAAGCCCTATATATGTCCAGTGCAATTGATTATGTTTCATTGTAATATCTAAGCTAATTTAGTAATTTCATATCTGTGGAAAATAATTCTTGATGGGAAGCTCAGTAAATAAAGGCAGAAACATGTTTGCCTAGAGAGTGCTTATGACTTTTTACTCACAAATGGCAGAAGGAAAGTGAAGCAGTGAAAGAGCAAACAAATACCAAAAGAATATAAACACTGAAATTTGTAAGGAAGGTCTCAACCAGATTTTATGTGATATTATTGCAGACAATAAAAGACAACTGATGCTGGTGGTTGTTAATTGCATATGTCAAACGGGGTCCCAGAATATCTTAAAAAGATAGAAAAACTGTAATGCCTCTTTTTTCCTCAAAAAAAATCTCTTCCATTAAAAACTCTTCCATTAAAAATTGCAATCTTCAATACAAGTCTTACATATATATATATATATATATATATATATATATATATATATTTATGTGTGTGTGTGTGTGTGTGTGTGTGTGTGTATGTATGTATGTATGTATGTATGTATGTATGTATATATAAGGGAGATGGAGAGATAAATACACACATAATCATCAGCTAAAGTCTGATATTTAACACGGGAAAAGTTACATTTAGGTATGTGGGGAAAAAACATTATGTTGCAGTCCTCTATAGACATAAGATATAGCTCAACTGGTATTTTACAGTTTAAAAATTTGTGCTATCATTCCATTAAAGCACTCTTTCTACCAATAAAAATAGCTATAAATGTAGGGCAACATTCAGCAAGACACACTAATCCTATAGACTTAAATATGCACTGAAATATTTTGCTGAACAGGGATAATTAATCCTTGAATTGTATGAGAAAAAGGGACTATGTTTTAGAATGGAACTTGGCATTTTTCTCAAGAAATACCTGTTATGTCTTACAGAACAGAGGACAAACTTCTGAACTTTTTGACAATCAGGATCTTATGAAGTGTTTTAAGTGTTTGAAAAGTCAGTTTCCAGATATATAGGAGGAAGAAATCAGACAGATAATATGTTAGCTTCTGGTTTTATACCAGCAGTGACAATTCCACTATTAAATCACAGAGAGCTCACTTTACTCATCTCCTGGACATTAAAAACATAGCCTAATGAGACCTAGTTAATTTTCTTTTTTTTTTCTTTTTTCTTTTTTTTTTTTTTTTTTTTTTTTTTTTTTTTTTTTTTTAAGTTGAATTCTTGTTCTCTGCAGTCTGAGATAAAATGGTTCATTTTATAAATGCAGCTTCAAAAAGAAGTCATGCCATGTTCCTCCATTATATGCAGGATTAAAACCTACAAAAGTGAGCTAGTCCACTAAGTGTGCCACTGATCTCCTAACTGCTAGCTGGGAAATATGTCCATTGTTATCCTCTCATCCTTAGTTCTGAGTGTACAAAAGTATTTAGCATAAGTAATATGTATTAAAATGTCAATAAACTGTCTGTGGTATTTGAGTCCTAGTTAGCATTTTTATTGAGCTCTTGTGCTAGCAGTTTCAGAAATGGACTTTTATTAATTATCAATTTAAATCCATACTTTGATACCACAGGTCACTATTAAATGGGTCATTTCAAAATTAATAGCTCTTACCAAGTGCAATACTTCAATTTCAGCAGATTTCACTGTTAGTAATTAAAGTGTGTATGTACCCCAACCTATTTATCATGGCAACCAGACAGCTTAAGACATTTACAAGATGATGTTCTTGATAAAAGAGAATATTCTGCTCCATTGCTGTTTTCAATAGCACTTTCATTCCTCATAATCTAGTCTAATTAAGATAAAGTGTTTATTTGCCTGTTAGAGAAAAAAATAAAAATAATTTTAGATCTGAAATAACTTATGGAGATAGAGCAGCTGAAGTCTCAGCTTGCTTCCTTTTGTGGTTTTATGTGAAATCATTGATATTTTTCAGTTATTAGGGTACTATGTTACATGTCTACTACAGTTATAAGGTTGTGAGATTTTCTGTTACAAATCTCAGAATTCAGAGGATATAATTTTGGCTAATTATAACTTGGCTTAAAACACAAATTTAACCTTACCAAAATTTTTCTAAACAGCAGTATTTCACCAAAAGAAAGAAAAAAAAAAAAGCACACTGTCTATGCACTAAATCATTGACTGGCAAAACTCAAAATTCTTGAGGAAGTTAAAAAGAGTGTAGAAATTAATATTTATGCATTTTTAGGTGAAAATAAAGTGTAATACTGTAAAGTCATGCTGATTTAAATAAATGGCATTTTAGGTGGCAGGAAATTATTGTTTCAGCTGTCAAGTAGCAAGAATTCACTTCTGAAAATTACAAAGCCTTACATTTGCTTTTGAGAAAAAATATCTGAAACACTTCTCAGGGTCAAACTTATAGAAATACCATTTCCAAGGAATTGGAAAAAATGTGAAAATGTGAAAATGGACTTCTATTATAAGAGAAAAATCATTGGTGATAGATTTTCCAAGATGAAAATCACTTTATCTTTTTATACATCTTATATATGTGTCAATTCACTTTGATATTCACAGTATATTTTGGCCATAAGATAAAATCTACTTATTACGTGAATTCTTAATCTCCTCTGTTGGACAGTTACTTTTTTGTGTGTTTTTCTGCTTTCCGTGAGTTTTTTTCCTAACATATTTCATTTCCTAACATATTTCCTAACATAACTTCATTTGTCAATCTAAAAATATTTAGCTAAATAAGTGATAGATAGAACCTCTTAATATTTTTTAAAGTTTTTTTGTTGCTTTTTTTTTTCTCTTCTTTCTTTTGCTTGACTCCACCTACTAGTGTTTCAGGATGCTGCCACAATACATGGTTCTATATTTCTGAATGTTTTGTACTTAGATGAATATTATTGGTTCAGTATTAGTAACAGGCTGAAGGAAAAAAGTCCATATATGTCAGAAATAAAACTGAAAAACTAAGAAGCCTCTATAAATCCCCCTGTCTTTGCTGCATGGAACATCAACTACAACCTACCTTCTTGTGTTTATAATAAAAGTAGAAAACTCCAGCTGCTATCTCTATGAGAAAGGTGAATATGATTCCTTTCCATTTTAGTTACAGATGACGTCTCTCTTTTAACTAAATTTTTAGGACGTCAAATCCCCAACAGACAAATTGTCACTCCTGAGTGACTGGAAGTTGCTCCCGAGCAAATATTCACTTTAACTCATTTGATTCTCTTTGACTGTGATGATTCTAGAAATTATAAATACCAGAAATATAAAATACTAGAAAGATCCCAGAAAATGTCCTATGTCCTTTTAACACACAGTTAAAAATAATTAAGTGCAAGAAAAGATGCTCCTCTTGTTAAAAAATACCATGTTCAGGTTATGACAATATGTACAATTTAGTAGGTTCACTGTGCAGCAGAAAGTTTAAGTTTCACTGGAATGGCTGCCATGAGATGATAATCTGTACTGAACGTCTTCTAGGTTTCACGATAATGAAAGAGTATTTTTGTTTGTTTCCCTCTCAAACCCTTTAGTTCTCCCAACACAGAAATTCTACAGGTAAAAACAATGTCAGCATTTCTACAATAACAAGTATTTAGGTTTGACTCTTCACCAATCAACATTATAAAAATAAGAGACGTGAATAATGAAGGATAAAGACTTTTTGCAGAAGGAAAGAATATTTCACTGAGTTTTTAAGGATTCTGTGGAGTTTCAATAACTAGTTACTTAATATTAAAATACTAATGGACATAAACGGTTGGTGTTCAAGGTTGCATGGGATTGTGTCATGAAAGGTATTTCTGTAGATCAAATTAACTGCCTAAAACACCTAATACAGAAGGATGAATAATGGCAAGATAAAGGTTTCAAGATTAATGATACTTGAGAACAGTCATAAGTAAACAAATTGAAAGAGCAGAAAAAGAATCTCAGTCAAAAATATTCTGTGGGAAAAAAATAATATCTGTGGCAGTTTCAGCTCAAAACCTAGGTGGAAATAGCAATTTCGTGTGGTGGTTTAGGTTTGCCAATTTTTGATTTCACGGCCAATGCACCAAATTTATGTGGTGGGTCTGTTTTCTGTTGGGAGATAGAATTTGGAGAAAAGCAAAGCATACACAAACTTTGTAAGATATAAAGAAAATGTTATTAACAAAACTAAAAGAATAATAATAAAAATAAGAATAAAACCTTCAGAACACTTCTCCCCCCACACTTTCTTTCCTTCTCACTGGCAATATAACAATGCCAAGAATTCCCAGTCAGTTTTCTGTCTCTAGAATAGCCTTTCTTCAGTTTACTTAGGGAGAGGAGCATCTCTTGTTATGCCATGGAGAATTCTCCACAAGAAAACAGTTCTCTCGTGGCTTCAATTTCCACGAGAGCAGCCGACCAGGAATCTGCATTTGTGAACTTCCTCCCATCTGTCACAGCTTTCCCACAGCTGTTCTTCTGGGCCATGTCAACTTATGGGGTGTTATTTTAAGGATGAGCTGTTTTAGCATAAAAACAAGAAGTTTTTTCATCCATCTCTGGGGAGAGAGGTCTTCCCCTTTCATTCCCAGGGCAAGGTTTCTCATCTTTCTCATCTCTCCTTCCTGTTCAAGCTTCTCATTGGATTACACCTACTTCAACATCTGCTTGCAACACTGGTGCCTCTGCTCACCTCAGTGGTAGGAATGCTACATACCCCCAAAGCATTCCATGAGTTTACAGGGGAAAAAAACAAAGTCTGATATATCAAATATATTTTCACCATATCCGCACAAAAAGAATTTCAGCCCAAGACTAAGGTATCTCCTCAATCCCCTCCCATTTAGAATTTAACTCTTTCACTGACCATGTTGTCTTTATGTGTCTTCACTCTTTCCTTTTTTCTGATTCAGGAGGGAATTGGTGCTCATAAATTCATTTGCTCTCAAGCTTTCTCAATTGAAACAGTTTTTATAGAGTCCTGCAATGCTGTAATGTTAATCTGATCCAAGCTCTGCACCTGGAACATGGCTCGCTGTGCCCCTGTTGGCCACGTGATTTCTGCAAACTCAGTGCAAGCTGTGCTGGCCCAACTCTGCTGGGGTGTTGAAAACAGGGAAAGCTGCCACCGATGCTTTCGTCCTTCTGTCTGCAGCAAAGCTGGCTTGAATCGACTGAGTAAATAAAATTCATTGTGAGCCATGCCAAGGTGGCCGTGGCTGCCCAGCCCTGGCCACTCCAATCCCGGCCACGTGGCCATTCTGGAGCTGGGATGGTGGTAGCTGCATGGCTGCTCTTGGTCTCAGGGCTGCCCCCAGAACTTACCACAGGCCACTCCTAGTGCTGGTTCCCACCACATAGTTGCTCCTGGTGCCATACAGCCTCCGGCCAGCATGGCCTGATGAATCCACTGGAAAAAGGACTGGCAGGCTTTGCTGAGAAAGGGTCCCGCCTTGCTGGCAAGGGGCCCCAGCCACCCACCGGGACAGGGTCTGGTAGACTCCCCAGTGAGAGGCTTGTCAGCGTGCTCACCATCCCTCTGGGGGCAGAAAATATCAGCTGGGCTGAGCAGGGCCAGCCTGGGCCCAGCCAGTTACCCCTTCAAAGGCTGGAAGCTAAGAGAACTATCTGCAGGGTTCTTGCCCCAAAACTTGTGTTTACAAAGTCGTATCTAAACCTTTCATTGGTTTTATCATGCATCAGTATCCAAAATTGGCCACTGATTGTTTTTTTTGTGATGTCTATCGGAAACCAACAAGGCCCTGTCAGGGAACCACTTCCACACCAAAAATAAACTGATGCCAAACCAGGACAGTATAGAAAATTTTAATGCACAGAAAGAACTACAATTCTAACTGTGAATGCATTTTTATGTGCTTAAATTCTGCTTTTAGTCAGTTAGGTGAGAGATATGCATCTGAACTTAAGAAAAATCAACTCAGTATTCACCTGAGGTCAAAAAGCCAAATTGAACATCATGAGCTCTTAAGAACAGAGAAAAGAACAGATATTACTACTGTGTCACTAATACCTCTGTGGCATTCCAATGTCTCACATATTGCATACAGTTCTGGTCACTTGCTGACAAGAAGGATATAATTGATATGAAGAAGAATTCTCAGAGGTATAAAATGGTTTCTGTAAAGAGAAAAATTAAATAGAACAAGGATCATGAGGTTCCACGAACAGGTGGTATAGTATGATAAAAGTGTATGAAATAATGAATGGCATGGAACAGACGAATAGGAAACCATTCTTCACTGTTTCTCATAGCACAGAAAATAGGGACAGCAAAAGAGATTATAAAGCAACTGGTTTAAAACAAATCGAGGGAAGCAGATTTTCACAGAATGCATAATTAAATTCTGGCATCCATTGCCACAGGATATTTTGGATGTCAAAGGCACAAATGGGATAAAAAGTAGATTAGACAAATTCATAAGAGAAATATCCAGCAAGGTCTATTAAACACTGCAATGCAGAAGCAAAGTCCTCCCTACAGAAGATCTTAAGTACTATTTGCCAAAATCTGATAATACACAGGTAGAAATATAATGACCTTTAGTAAGCAGTGAGCCAAGGACAAGGAAATAACACTGGGTTAAATAAACCTCTAGTTTAACTCAATATAATTAGTTTTAACTTTTTGTATTACTCTAAGAAGCATCCATTTATTTAAAAAAACAAAAGAAATTGTTCTATATTTCTTATTTTTGGTTTGTATGCGGTCAGAATGGAGATACTAAATCTTTTCTAGCCTTTTACACCTACCTTAGGAAGAGCTGGATTATTGCATCAGGCCTATAAATGGATGAACCAGTACTGAAAAAATAAGAACTGACTTAAAATTTCACTCAGAAGTTCCATTGAACTGAACAGCCTTTTGAGGTTCAGCATGTTCAGATAATGAATTACCATTATTCTGCACATCTTAATTCAGAACATGAGTGGAAATTGAACAGCAGAAGCAGTGTCCATATTTCTTTCCTAGATAAAAGTAGAAAATAGTAGAAATTTCAAATATGATAACACATATTTCCCAATTTTTTTCCCAGATCAATGAGCCTTGATTGAATTAGCTACAAGGGTGGGAGTGAAGGGAAAAGAAAGGAGGGGAAACTGCCTTGTTGAACTCAGCTGTAGCTATTAACTACAAATGTCAATTTTGGTCTATCTTGCTTCTTTCAAGTAATTATCTATGAAAAGTGCATATCTATATGAACAAGGCACTAGCTGGTGCACATTAGGTTACAGCATTTTTGCTCCTTGGTCAGGTCTCACAGATGTTTCCTCTTGCAGCCTTTTCTAAAATGGAAACCCCACCTCTGAATCATTTCTTAAAGGTAAATAAACTGAGACTCAATTCTTAAAATACAGGAGATCTTTATGTTACTCATTTATATGAAAATTATTGTTTATCAATTTTTTCTTATGTATAAAAATGCCCTTCATAACTGCACAGTAAATAAAAATATAAAGTTAATTAATCTCTATACTGAGTGTCGGAGTCTGGAATTATGAGAAATATTTCTTTGAATGTTTAAGAGATTTTAAGATCTCTGACAAGCACTGTTTTTAACCTTTGTTCATGGAAAAAGGGCTTTTAGGCTGTGGAATGAAGCCGGGTTTTCAAGAGAGTGTATTAGATAGTAGAATAGTGTGTAGTTTTATCACAGGGTGAGAATTTTAGATATATGGGGTTTTTAGGATGGCAGACAGGTGATGACAAGATGGAGGAAGCACATGGCTTTTGGGTTTCTTCCTTCTTCTTCCTTGCCTCCATCTTTTGCTGTGAGGTGGCACATTATAGTTGGCTTAGAATAGAGTCTAAACTTCTAACGTGGATAATAGTTATTGGAGTAGAATTATAAATACTGATTACATGGATTGTAATATAAATATCCACGCCACCCTGAGTGTGGGAGCATTAAGCATTGATATTTGGTTTTCGGGGTTTGTGCCTTGAACTGACCTGCAATGAAGAACACTGCAGGTCAGGAACAGAATGTAATGATAAGAAAAAATAAACTATGAAGAAAACACAAGAAGACACGACTTGTGGCCTTTCCTTTTCAAGATCTCTGGCTGGGGAAAACAAAATTGTACATTCTCAGATCAGCGGTAAACAGCTGGCCAGCAGAGACACACAAAAATAATTTTTTTATAAACCCGAGAACTGGCGATTTAATTTTTTTTTTTTTTAATTAGAGCATATGCCATATAATTTTAATCTTATTTTTATTCTCCCTATAGTTGTTTCTCACTCTGCCTCCTCTGGTTTAGGATAATCCTTTTTTTCTGTATTTTGTATATATTACTTTTTAATTTAAATTTTCTATACTCACTTCCCAGTTCTGTACTCATCTTTCTGTGGATATCACTAGCACAATGTTTGAGTCAGATTTTTAATGTTTCATATTCAAATACATGCCATATTGAACAGAAAAATATGTCTCATCCAAAGTAGCAATACCTTGGCAAAAACTGGATATTTCAAATATTTTACTTATCCATGGTAAGTTTTATTTTGTTAACTGCTAGCCAAAAATTTAGACCATTTTGATCCTTAATGTTATACTTAGGTTCCTAATACTTTACTAGGTTGTCTTTCTGGTGTATACTCTGTACACAATACAAGAAATTTTCCTTGATATCTAGTCCTGATAAGAATTTTTTACCCTCATGGGAAATTATCTGCATCTTCTTAGACTGAGTTCAAGTTTTACATGGGCTTCAGTTAGCTGTTTTGTTATTTTTTTTAACTGAAAAGTCCAGCATGCGATAAATTTTACTACAGAAGTTTAGTGCTTCACTGCAACATACTTATTTTTAAAATCTCTAATTCATAAGGGTTATTGTAGCTAGTTATTGTAGCTACACATTCCCATGTCTGGATTCTGAGGCACCTCCTCTAAGACATAAACACAAATTGTCCTAAGGGTAATGCGCTGCAAAACACTTTAAATTAATCTCTGTGTATGTAACATTCTTTTTTCACTTAGAAAATTCTTGTTTCCATTTTCTGTTTTGTAAAAAGAAAAGCCTGTTTCCAGTGCTACTGAAATTACAAGTGAATGGCTGCAGCATGAAGATTAGTAATTTAGAAACCAGTCTTATTTAACAAAATGTTTGCTCCTTATTTAGTCTGACAGACTGCTTAGACTGATGTCACTTAAAGCAGGCTGCACTGTACTGTATTTCACTGAGCTGCAGATGAAATTCTTTTTCTAAAATCATAGACTTTTTCAGAACTAACAATTTCTATCTCAACTTCAAGGTTTTCAGCTTTTTTTATATATATTTTTTTAAATTAGTTCTGCTGCATACTGCAAATGCTTTTCTTTTTTAAATTTTTTTTTTTTTCCAAATCAGAGTGCAGCATTAAACCACTCTACCATAGCAGTATAAATCATTCTTTCATGGTCACCAAGTTTAAGAAACTGAATTTCAAGGAAAAAGAGAGTTCCCTCTCTATAGAACAAATTGTGACCTTTATCTCAAAGAAGCACTCACTTCAGGCAGATATGATTCATCTTTTTATGCAATAAACTAGGAAAGGGAAAAGTCCTACAAACTCCTTCTCATAAAAATACATAGAGAAAGTATATATAAGAAAATGAGAACAACAATAGCAAGCAACAACTAAATATCATGAAGCTAAGAACATGAACATTTAATTTCATCATCTAATCATTTTGAGCAAGACCGTTGCCTTACCAAAACACAAGCCAGTATAAACAAATGCATAAAGTTGATGTTCCAATGTACGTTCTTAAAACCTTGTCTGTGTGCATCCCAAAATTAAGAACCATGAGATAGGATGGAGAGTGCTTAATGATCTCCTCTGTAGTCTCTGCACCTATGGGGAATGAAGAAAGTCTGCATACCAATTTCCTACTCTTTATTTTGCATAATATTGGTACTATTTAAGCACTAAATCCATTAAGAGAGGAAAGCCAACTATCTACACAAGATCCCATGAATCAAAGAAGTTCTATCTAGGCAGACAGAGACTTTATGCTATGGAAAAAAAAAAACCAAAAAAATAAAAACCAAAAAAAAAAAAAAAAAAAAAAACCTGAATCACTTCTTATTGTAACACAAAGAAAAAAGAGAATTTATTTAATCTTTTGTAAGGCACATATCAGAATAAGATATTAAAAATTTTTGAGAGAAAAGAATTTGGACTGAAATTTGGGGAGGTGACAAAGGAAAGCAGTTTTACTATTAGAAAAAAAATAAATTCCTGCCTTCCAGAAAATCAGTGTAAGTCTCAGGAGTACAGGCACTTGAAACTGAAAAATAAATTGTAAAATAGTAGAAAGTCTGTTTATTGGCCTACATTAGAGAGAGTGAGGAGGAGTATTCTATTTTGTCATTGAAGTGTGTGGATCCCACACTTAGGTACACTTAGGTACTACAATCCTGAATCCACACATATGCCCCAGCCATGTGCATCAGCAATTATTCTTCTTTAGTTTCCCTGGAGTCATACTCATGTAATCTGATACCATCAGGACAGAGAGACAATTTACATTACACTTAAATTGTGACTGGAGCACTCTCACTTGTATCTTCTTTATAATAAGTGGGTCTGTACAGCAGGTTAAATGCAAACGACTATATTCAGGTATCATACAGCTTTGGACTGTTAGAATATTAGAATATTAGAGTATTAGAATATTAGATTGAGCTCAGTGTGTCTGAATAATTTGGCGCTTCTCTAAAGTATTTGTACAGAGAGAAATCACTTTTGAGACTTCAAGCTACACTTGCAACTTGCTGGGTTAACTGCAACTGGCAGCAGAGCAGATCTGACATAGGTATATTTTGGACTCTCACTTTCACGTGGCAAACACTGAATTTGTTTCTAATGTAGTAATTAAAAAAAAAAAAAAGGGGGAATATATCTATTTTTTATCTTTTGTTCCTTAAGTAACAGTCTGCATTAACTTTGCATCAGAAAATCCATGTGCATATATATACACAATCAGAGAAATTTATCAAATTTGCTTGAAGTTAAAATATATATACAATCATCTTACAGAGTGTGGGATGTACCCAGCCCTTCCTTAAGCAACAATATTACACTGCATTTCACAAAGTTAAATCATAGGGATTTATTAGAGAATGTAAGTTTTGAAAAAAAATTATTATTATTATTATTATTATTATTATTACACAAAAATTCTCAGCTTTGGATAATGAAATTTTATCCACATCCATAATTAATCAATATTTCAACCTTGCAATATATGCTGAAGCATAAAACAATTTAAAAAATATAATGTATTCAAAGACCCTTAGCTCTAATATGGACTTTCAGAAATGTATTGACTTTTCCCAAAGCTTGATTAGAAGAAATTTTCATCTAAATAGCACTTTACAAATTAATTCTGAGTCAAACATTTCTTTTAGTACTAACAAAAAAATTCTTCTGAAATGTCCTAGGTCTTATGGAAATATTTCCCTGTTCTTGTCTGTTACTTGTTCCTGTCATCTTCTGCTTCCCTGAAAGGCAGTACAGGTTTTGTATGATTCTTAGCACTAATCTCAGGTGTAAATTTCTTCTTGTTCTTCCTCTCTGCTCTCCTCCTTCATCAGTGTTAGGAATAGGCACTTCTGTCATGGAAAGACATGGGAATTGTGGAGTACTAATCCACTGGCTGAGCCCAGCAAGTAATTCCTGCCATGTTTTGGGTTTTGCAGCTGTACCTCCACCTTCAAGCTGATGAGCTTGAAGCAGAGTGGGAACAGGAATGTATTTGAGGCGCAGGCTGAACTGAGAGGCACCAGGACCAAGTCCCAAAAATACTGTCAGTAATGGCAGCACATAATTCAGTATACTTCTAGTACAATAAAAAAGAGCATTATGTGTAAAAGAAGGTCTATTGGGTGTAAAAATTATAAGATTGAAATTACAAGTATGTAATCAAGTATGTTCTGTGGTAAAGTTGGGCCTGTCCAGTTCCATACTGGTACTGTGCCAGTCTCCACAGCAATCACTCTGGTGCCATTAATTCTTGGGTGGTCCAGGAAATCTTTTGGTAGTCATCTGTAGAGATGAGATGATGGATTGGATTGAGACAACAGACTGACTTGAAACTAGATCATTAACTGAACCATTAGAATTAAGTGATTGGCTGATTAACGCAGGAGTACTCCTGGTAAGAATTTTGGACAGGTCTAAAAATAACCTGAGGCAATTCCAGCTGTGTCTAGTCCAGTTTGCATGCTTTGAAGTGTTGATTAACATCCTGAGTGGTGTGTCCCAAAGACTCTAGAGGTGATTTCTGCTATAGAAGTAAATAAATTGCACGTAGACCATAAGTCCTTAATAAAAACTATTTCTGCAGACATGGTCAGGTGGATCAGTGTTTTGTATGCAGTTTTTTCAAGAGATATTTTGCAAATTCTGAAGACACATTAAAAGCAAGGAATTATGCTTGTTCTAGGCCAGCTGGTTTGAAAGAACTATGCAAACCATTTTTTGATGAGTCTTTCGTAATCCAGCTTCAGATGCAACTGAAAAGACTCTTTTAACAGGTTCCTCTTCAAATACAACACACCCATCATGACCAAAGAGTGACAATCCATGCTGTTCTGGGGACTCAATTCCCCATACAATGAGTACCACTTACTCATTGAGTGAAGATCCAGAAAAATTAGTTTTTTCTTTGTTATCCCCATAATGTAATTACATTAAAAATATAATTTATTTATTTCCCAGTAAATTAGTTTTTCTTTAACAAATACTTCCATGACTGCCTATGAAATGAAAAGAATGTGCTATGTGTAGTTCTGATTTACACCTAATTATTCCCTAATTGTAATTTTCTGCTGTAAACTACGAATTTACCAATAAATAAACATAAGTTTATTGCTTATATTATCCTGATCATCAAGGAATGTTTTCAATAAGATATTTGAATTGGTGTGAGAACAGTGCTTTCCCATCTCTTTTCAGAAAAGCTCAGTCATGTCTTCTCTCAGATGAAGTATTAATGTCCACCATATTTTTTTTTTTTTTTTTAATTCACGTTACTGGTGCCTTAAGTCTCACGTTACTGGTGCCTTAAGTCATTACAGGAGAAGTGAAAGAAAGCCTCACTGTCAAAGAAGTGAAATTGAAAATGCTTTCTACTGGAGAAAGTCACATCATCAAAACAGGACTAGAAGCACTTACAAGCCTATATAGCAATCAAACAAATATTCAAAGAGAATAAGAGCAAAAAATCTTTTGTGTTTGGGTCCTACAGTGCTCCCCTGGAAGTTACAGAAAATCCCAGGCTGCCACTTTATACCAGAGCTTCCACAGATCTCAGTGGCAAATGGAAATACCATCTTTCCTCTTAGAAGTTCAGGCTGTCTTAGAAGTCCTTGCTCCTGCCAGATGAAGCATCACTAGATAGAACTTTTTCTTATCTTTGGAAAAGTCCTTTGTTTCAGGATCCTCATTAGTCTTAGGTAGAAATAACCACAGGGTGCTTTGATAATACATAGAAAATGTTACAGTATCTGAAAAAGGTTATTAAGGAATTTAAAAGATTATTTTTCAATAACATCTATGGATTAGGAAACAGGTTACTATTATTGACAAATAAACTAAGAAAATCCATTCTATGGAGACTTTTAAGTAGATTTAGAAAGAAAACTTCCTTATCAATTTAAACCATGGGATGAAAAGACATCCCAGTCTGCAGACACATATTTTAAATCCCCAGAATATTGCTGATTGTAAATACAAACCAACATATATTCTCCAACATGTGCATGTCCCAAGCACAAAAAGAAGACAAGTAAAAGATTTTAAACTGATGATAAACATGACATTTTGACTTTATCCAGATTCCTTCCGATTCATTGCTGACATGCTGAAATTGTTATTATATTAGTTTCAGAAACATTTCTAGTCCTTGAAAGTTTGCTCAGCTTTCATCTCTGATTTTTTTTTTTTTTTCCTGATATTATTGTAGACTGCTAGAGTTCTGGAGGGTTTTTTTTTTTATTATTATTATGGTGAGGTTTTTAAATTATTAATAAAAAAATGAGAATATGAGCTTATTTCCTTCTGTTAACTATCACAAAAAAGTATTACACAAGAGATTCCATGCTGCATAGGTCTGAGTGGATAAGATTTTAATGCAGACTCAACAAAATTTTATTGCTTTTGGGAAAATGCTTTAATTTCACTACAGTAAACAGAGAATTATGACCTTTATGTGTCAGAGGTTGGTTTGACAAAATTACGAGGTGGAATCTGTTGTTCAGAGTTTAATTTTATTCTACTGGTTTGGGGTTTTTTCAAACAAATATTGATAAAATTCACCCAGACTGCAAAATTAAAATCTTAGTTTAAAAAGTTGTAGTTTTACAAAGTTGTAGTTTTACTACCATGAACAGAGTGTAAATTTGAAAGCTATACAGTGAAAAAGAAATTATTTTGTGATTTTAGCAATTGTGATGGTCTGGTCATGGTTTTAAATCTAGCTGAGATGAAACACCACACAGCCACTCGCTCAATACCCTCCTCTTTTCTCACCCCACCCATGTGGAATGGGGAGGAAAATCAATGTAAAACTTATATGCTGAGATAAGAGTTTAATAATTGAAAATAAAGCAAAATATAATAATAGAAGGAAATTGGTAAATAAGAAGAAGAAGAAAAAGGGAAAAAACACAAGGATTTCAAAACGCAATTGCTCACCACCCACTGAGCAATTCCCAAGCCCTGATTGGTACCCCTGCCAGGTAACTCTCCCCAGTTCACACACTGGGCATGAGGTTCTGTGGTGTGGAATATCCCTTTGGTCTGTTCAGGTCACCCATCCCAGCTGTGCTTGCTCCTGGTTTCTTTGGCATTCCTCCTCACTGGCAGAGCAGGATACAAGAATAAAGTCCTTAGGATAAACACCACTTAGCAAAAACCAAAACATCAGTGTGTTATTGACACTATTCTCATTCTGAATCCAAAACACAGCACTGCAACATTCACTGAGACGAAATATACTCAGGACACCTTCACATTTAAAACTTCATATCCAATTAGAAAAAGTTGAAACAGGAGAAATGGAAATATGTGTGGACTTTGGAATGAAGACTTGAAACACCTTGCAACAACATTCCCTTGTGTGCCGTTGCAGAGTCTAGGACTAGACTCTTGTTTGCAAAATAGAACATCTTATTTCATAGGTCAGCACACTTACAGGTGGGTGTGAAGTAGTTATTTGAAAAACTTCTAATTATTTGCAATGTAGTAGAATTAGTGACTGCAAATCTTGCTCAAACACATGGCAAATGAAGTCATACTCAGGGTAGGTCTGGTCAAAAACTCATATATAATATTTATTCACTATACCTTTTCTTTTTCTGGGTCTTTAAACAAAAAGAATTTACATAGAAAATTTGTAATACTGCTGCTGAGATTATTCTTTACTATAGTTTTTTGTTTTGTTTGGGGGTTTTTTTTCCAGATTTTTTGAAAGAAAAGGATTACAGGTGATTGAAGTAAACTGGAAATATTTCATAACAGTTCTCTGGTTCCAAAACAAAAATATTACACCTGATTTGTACAAAGTACATGAGATTTGAATTGAAATAAACTAATCATAAAATCATTAAGATTTGAAGAGACTTCTGAGTCTAGCTGTTAACCTAACACTGCCAAAAGTAGAACTCAGACAAGATCTCAAATATTATGACAAAATAACAAGTAGTTCTCTTGCCAATTTATTTCTCAAAGAAATGTCTGTCTGCCCTTAACACATGTAAGCACACAACTGCTGATCTCTTTTCAATCTAATGTCTATCAAATACAAGATGCCAAACAGAAAGGTAGAAGGCACATCTTAAAGCTGTCAGTCAGTTTCAATTCAACTGAAAAAAAGTTTTACTTCATATGATACATAACCACACAACATCAGCATTGTATTAAGACACAGAGGAATTCACAAGTGAATAATATCATAAAAATTATGGCCACCATTATATCTAACTACTATTACTAATAGCAACAATAATAGTTAAATTATTTAGAAACACTTTACTTTCAAGTTAATAAAGATCCAGAGGAAAACCAAATTGGTAGGTTTGAACTATTGATTGACAGAAATTAGAAGAATATATCAAAGTATATGAGAGAAAAGTTGATTCTCAACTTCCCACATGTATTACACTTTTTCCTTATGTGTCTGCTGTTGATGCCTTTAAAGATAGAATAAAAGATTTAGTGGAATTTTGAGAATCGAGACACATAAAAAATCTCAACTCATATAAAAACAAGATGGTCTATTAAACTTACCAAAATAATTATAACCATAAAACTTTACTGGGTTCATATTTAATGTGAAATCTAAGATTCAGCTCACAATATTACATGCCCATAGTATTAAAATTTATAATCTCAATCCAGAACTTGAGCTCTCGCTGTCATTACTGATGGTTGACAGACATCATCCCTACAGGACAATTTCACTTGAGATCATTGAATGGAGAGAATGAATCATTCTCTCAAGCTGGTCACTATTTTAATTTTCAATAAAAGAAAGGTCAAGAGCTAATTTAGATTATAATTCCAACTTCTACGTCCCAAAATTCAAACTAAAATAATTTGAACTTTTATGCATACTATGTACGAAAAATATGTGAAACCTTTAAATTAGCTTTAATTTGTGAAACAAACTGTGCAATTTACTGCTTTTCAGATCTGAAATGCAGTACCTCAAACCTAGACTTGAAAAGAGAGAAGGAATTATTACTAGACAAAGGTATTGCCATAGGTATTGTCAGAGGTCATATTCCTAAAGGTCTAGAGTTAGCAGGAGATGCACTGTCCTAAGTCCAAATGTCACTTGCAACTCCTGTTATAACAGACTTCCCCAGCTATGAGACCACAAAGGCAGAAATCCTGTAGCTATTTCTCCTTTTGTTAGTCTCTGCACTTATGAATAAATGTCTCAGTAACGCCAAATCCTGTATTAGCAGGGATGCCACTGCTGCCATCCACTTTTTAACCACTGGTTAAAAAGACTAGTCTCCCTCAGCCCAGAATAGTATAATTCTGAGGGATTCTAGGTGCTTAAACTTGTCCAACTGATCACTTTTCAGGAAAGAGAGTAGGATTAAAATAATGGGATATTATTTTCCTTAATCAGGGATGAACAGAAGTGGATAAGTATCATATTTTCATCATTCTACCTTCTACTGCAAATCTTGCTCAAACTTTATGTAAGCTGTATTGTGGCAAATCAAATCGAAAACTAGTTAAAAGAAATGCAATTTTATAGGATGTGAAACTAGCAGATAGAACTTTGCACCATGAGACGAGATGTTACTTTTCATTTAAGTGTATCTTTATTTTTTTATTCCCCTTTTAAAGAACTATATCTAAACTCTTTCTTGTCAGAGTATACAAAACAACTAGCCAGAAGACTATAATATTTACCTTTCTAGGTTCCTTTACTCTAAAAGATGTTTTGTCTTCACCTGAAGAACCCGACTCTGATTGTTCCAAGAGAAAGGATGATAATCTCTGAGGCACTAGTGCTCTTGAAAGAGTAGCTCTTTTGTTTAAAATATACTGTATGAGACGGCTTAAAATGTCAAACAAATCAATCTGTTGAGACAATTACCTCATGATCTTACAGTTTTCTTTATTCCTATGGAACTGCAGGATATTTCATAATATACATACTGAAAAAAAAAAAAAAAAAATTCCATAGAAAACCTATCATTGTAAAAACATATGAGACACAATTAAGTTCTGTACCAGAGAAGAAAACAGGCTAACTATGGTTTACTCTCAATTCTTAGCTGTACTAGCTAGTGTATTACTTTACACATGTACTTCTTTATTGTTTGACATCTTGTACACAAAATGTTCTCACAGACTCCTCCACACATAAAAACCATAGAATTATACCACAGAGGAGGTGTAAAGAAATTTCTGTATAAATACCTATGCATGAAAATGAGAGAAATTGATTTCACAGTCTTGCTACTGTTGATTTCACAGTCCCTCTACTGTAGGTACAACAACTTCCTGCAGTTGCATCTCTCATTTTCTGTCTCAAAATATACATAGGATGCAGACATAAGTAAACTGTAATGTAACATTTTCTTTTACCATTTTCCTTTATATAGTTTGTAATTATAAATATTCATAGATGTGATTGCATTTTTTTTAATTTGTCTGGTGGGATTTTTGAACAAGAAAGAAAAGGGATTTTTTTTAAACTTTCAAACATCTTGCATATTGTTTTGATGGCAATAACTTGACATTCCAGTTCAAAATTCTACTGACAAAACTAATAAATTTTCTTACATTATTTGAGATTTTCAGCTTCTGGTTTTACCTTTAATGTTGTAAACATCAAGGAGATTTCCTTTAGAGGTACAAAATTATCTTTTATCACTATAAACAGTAAAAAATGAGTGTTAATCAAACTTATAGTCTAATTGATTCAGCGTGACGTTGCAAAACCAAAGCTACTAAATATAATTAAAAAATTTTGATTGTACATTGCTTCTTTTTCTTGCAATCATGCAACTTTTCAAATCAGGTAACTCAAAATATCATTGAAATATCGCATATACAAAAATCCATGCTTAAATTTTCCAGATACCGTGAATATGAATAATAATTTGTAGGAGATGTGTATTGTGAGGGAACATTTGCACTTCTTTTTGTCTGAAAAGCATCTCAGATTGCAGTAGGTGCCTTTGTTTGTCTAACTTTGGACCTTTGAAGAGATTTGTTTAAATTTCCCCAATAAACAATAGAAAGAGATAGGCATATATTTAGAGTGAAATATCTGTATGCTTGCCATCATGACACTGGGTGTCCCCAGTCACTTGTAAGGAATACACAAAAAGAGCTCAAGACCACTACTGTCTTCAAAGTTTGTATTAGTTTCTCAGACTTTATATTCTAACTTGGGTTGAGGCCATTATAGGCTTCCTCCATGCTGATCTGGACAGTTTAGGAAGACATTTAAACTTCTTGATTAAGTAAGGAAAGACCATTTAGAAAAACCCACTCAAATTACTTAGCCCTTTATATAAAACAAAATTCACCCTATGGTTCATTTTTAACAAGTTCAGTTTTCTTTATAGCAGCTGTGGTTTCTCCTCATGTTTGTTCCCAAGACTTGTGAACACATTGCCCGTGCTCATCTCCACCAAGTCATTTTCTTCTATAGGGATTTGTTTAGTCACACATAGTGAAGTTTGAGATAACATTTCCCTGTAAGTAACTATGCCGTGATTACTGATTTTTTTCAGTTGATGACATTGACATTAAGTTGGATCCCTAAAAACTCGCATATCTATCCTCTTTTCTTCTTGCATCCATTTATTAAGAAAATAAATTTAATTTACTTTCATATTGATAAAAAACATATCTTTCATATAAGGTTCAGGGCTACAATTTAACTTTGAAGGAATTATCAAATATCAAAGCTGCTTTTTATTCTCCATTGTGATGTATAATACTATTTTCTTCATGAAGCAAATGTATTTAACATTGTTACTTCTTTTTCCATTTTACTCAGGTTGGGACTTCACTTAATCTACTGAATATTGAAGACAAGGCAGTGCTGCCCCAGTGGATCAGTTCATCTGTGCATTATGTATGTAGAAAAAAGCTAACATAATAAAATTGTTGAAGCATGCAAGCTATGGCTGAAATCTTCAGAGTTTCGGGTCATCCGAGACTTAGTTAAAGCTGATGGATTACTAGTGAAGTATTAATAAGATAAGTGTTATTTGTCACTGTTGTTTATGTATTATATTGGAGAGAGTCTGTTAGCAAAAGTGCTTTCCAGTTATTGATAGACCATGCCATAGTCTTGTGCTATAACAATTTCAAATGCACATAAAATGCAAAAATTGCATGAAATGGTCCCAGTACTTCCTCAGATAATGAGCAAAACACTGAATTGTAGTTTATAACATAAAATGAAGATAAAACAAAGAATAAGCCAAAAATATTTAAATGGTTGGATTATTTGAGGCTAAGGCTACTGTTGCCATTAAGTAAACTTAATCTTCTGTTTATATCTTACCGAAGTTCAGTGAAAACAAACTGTGGTTTTACGGTTTCCAAATTCTCTGCAAATTATCAGTTCCTAAAGAGCAGGGGTATGTGCACTTGCAGTATGCCTGTGTGGAACAGTAAGATGCCTTGTTAGCATATTCAGCTACTGTCTGTTAAGCAGGTTTGTCTCAGTGGTTTCATGTAGCTGTAGAAATGGAGATCAAAAAATAGATTGGCCATGCTAGGCCTTGTATGAATCTACTGGTATCAAACAGATTTGCTTAAGCTAAAACATATCCCACTGCTCAATCAGGCTGCTATGCTAAGAGAGTAAGATTTCTTGCAGTTCTAAGTCCAGCTTGTTTAGAATCATCTGTGCATGCTTTCTTCGGGGTAATGTGTTGCCGTGCAGGTGTGTCTTCAAACATTGGCAGTGCAACCATTATGCTGTTGAGTATTTTGTACCTTCCTTTAAATTTGTATTAATAATGTATTTTTCAGGGTAAGCCAATCGTTTCTTGTGGGTTTGTTTCTTCTTACCAGTAATATTTCCTGAACTCAGAAAGACAATGGGAAGACAAGTTATGGAGAGTTGTGATTCTCACAGGTCATATCTGTATTTTATACCTAGTTCACAATTTGATTGCCTGGTTTATTTGTTGGGATTTTTTAAAATCTTACTGTGTCCTGGTGTTTTCATGGCTAACACATGAGAATCTCTGGAATGAGAAAGAAAATTTCCATGGAATAAAAAGTTTTGGACAGGGAGAGGACAAGAAGGAGCAAGGAATCTTCAGATGCAATGGCAGTCCTTTCCTTAGAGAATCAGAGATTACTGGGTAGACTATTTAAGGCCCAAAAAAACCAAGAACAAGTCTTGTACCAAGAGCAAATCTGAAGGAAAAGACTTGAAAGACCTGAAAGGTCACCCTAGGGAGAGTATAGATTTTTCAAAAAAATTCATATATTTTTCTTCTGTATCATTCTGCTCCTAAAACATTATTTTCTTCTAATGCTTACAAATTCTCAGTCTATGAAATCCATGGTTTTGAAAGTGCAGTTGTAAATTTACTAAAAGCCTTTTCATATTTATGAAGCTCACCATTTCAAATTTGCAAGCAGATCCCCCTCAAATTACTGACCAACTTGGAAATCTGACAGAAGAAGCATTCAGCCACACTTGACCTTCCAGGAAACTACCGAAGAGGAAATGTATATATACAGCATATAAAAAAGATTCATACTATCTAAAAGCAATTCCTGTCTCAGCAGTGTAAGATTTTAGCTAGTTTCAGGGAAAAAAAAATAAAAAAGACTGATCTGTAAATATTTCAGACAGTAATGTATAGTATTCAATGCTTGAAGTACCTGGTGAAAACTGTGGAGGTCCTGTGCCCCAGCAGTCAGACAAGTATAGTCTTGCAGAGCTAAAATTCAAGTGGATTATATTCCAAAGCCTTCAAAAATGAAGCATGTGCATAATTCTAACATGAGTGATGACTAAAAATTGGAAAAACAAATATTTATATCACTACAAGTTTTGGGTGGGCAGGCAACAAAAACTGGAAGAACTACTGAGAGCTTCATTGTATGATTGGGTCCTGTTAAGAAAGGAAAGGACAAAAAAAAGGAAATTATTAGACTTGATCAGAGAGAGGATAAAAGAAAGCAGTTAGGTATATTATCCTTTGGAATTAAATTGGACTAAAAGTGATTTTAATATCTTCACCTATGATATCCAGGAATAAAATCTGTGGATAACAGCATAAAGTATGTGTACAGGGCAATTCGTCACTAATAACAGCATGGACTGGATAACCTCCTCATCTTTTTTCTTCCAGTGACTTTGACCTTATGATAGCGGAGTTAAAACATATAAAACAGTTAGCTTGTGGTTATTCACAATCTTAAGATCAAAACAGAGACCAAGTGTTGACACCTGGTTAAAGCTTATTGAAGAGAAACTGTACTCCATCAATAATATGCCTTTACAAAGGCATAATGGTACAATGCAGTTCAGAATTGATTACAAATATTTACATTAAAATTCCATTTCATATTTAATAAAATTAATTTAAATATATGAGTTGTTATTAATATTAAGGAATAAGAAGTTATTGCAGTTTGCAATACATGAAAATACTTAAAATATTTTTTAAAACTTATTTCTGGATAAAAAGTAGGATTTTTGTTAAATAATAAAAAATAAATCAAAGGGTCTTCAGCTGCATGACTCAGGTATCAAAAACTCACAGAAAATTGGTTTGTTGAGTTGCCACTCTCCAGACAGTATGCTTTTCTCTCCAATGACACCAAGGCATATTTAAATTAATCTCATATGTAAGTAAAGTGCCATTCTGAAAAGTGTTGGGAATTATTAGGAAAGTTAAATATCTGTTCTATTTTTACACTTCTCATCAGTATTTCAGTCACTCCAAGAGTTTGGGATGACGCACTTTTAGGAAGGTTTAGGCAGCTCTACCAGTTTACAAGGATGACTATACATAGCTTTCCTTTCAAATGGCTTAGTTTGGCGGGATTCTGACCAAAAAAAAGAAAAAAAAAAAAAAAAAAAAAAAGTGGAAGAAAAGATGTCTGCCAACTGTTGACGGGAGATTGAGAGTGACGGTCACTGGAACAGAACCACACTGTTCACTGACATGCGATATAAACTTATTTGCTTAACAGGCATACATGGATGGATAAAAATTCCTTTCCTCAAAAACAAATGTCCACAGGCCAGAGCTTCAGCATCACCAACCCACTTGAGGTCAGCATAAGACCCAGAAGAATATGGAACTTGCTCCTCTCAGTTGATGTGTCAGGTCCCCAGATGGGAAAGCAATTCTTTTGCTGTCTCCAGCTTCCACCTGTTGGATGTCCACCTATGGTGTCCCCCTGAAAGTCTATTGTTCACAAATTTATGGCATTAGTTTGTTGGCATTAGTTGCCTACTCCTTTAATAAACATGTACAACCAAGAAGCATCCTGTCCTTTTAATCATGCCTCTTCAGAATGTGGTGAAGATCAGAAAAACCTCTCAGTTTAAACTTTTAATTTTGACAATTGAAGTTAGCTATATAAAAGACAGTTGCCAGATTTTTGGAGGTTTTCTGGGCTTTTACGTCTCATTATCATTAACAGGGTCAGAAGCGCTCAGTCCTTGTGAAAAAGTCAGGCTGAACAGTGAGATGACAGAATATGGTCTCAATTTCCTCATTTTTCAATTTGGCAAACTATGCCTGTAAGTACTTCTGATGATGTGAAGTTCGAATCCATAGAGTTGTTCTGCAGTGCTAAGGTCATAATGCAATGTACATATAAGTTCGTTTAGATTATTTACCCTACTAGTGTCTTATGGTATTAATCCTAGTCAATGGCATACAGACAGAATTGATAACTACTTATGAGATCATAACTGCAACATTGCCAGTTGATAAAGGTTAGAAACATTAGAGCTGATTTTTCCTGTAGGACACAGCATGCTAGAATTTAATTGTAATCTTGCTTCATTGCCCATCACATTCCCTATTAAATAGCACAATGATTGTCTTTATGTCTTTATTTCTCACATCCTAAATTATTGCCATTTGGGATCATAAAAAAAGCATTCCTACATAGTTGAATGCATTACTTTACACTGAAAATTATTTTCTTTTTAATTACTTAGGAATTTATAGCTAGGATCCCCATTGAAGGACTGTCAACCTTACTTTGGGGATTTTTATAGCAATTTGAGGAGATTTAACTGTATATTATCTTTTACCCCCAAAAAAGGAACAGCTGGCCTATTTATGTACATCAGCAAATGTCAGATCCTTTAGAAAATGAAGGGCTTACTGCATCATTTTCATCCTCAAAATAACCAGTAGCTGTTAGAGACAAAATTTCATGTTTTCTATTTCTCAGAGGAGGATTTTTCCACTTTACCATCATTAAGAAGTATTGTCATTATTTTTAAGTAGTAATATGTATTAAATTAACAAGAACCTGTCCTAAAGTACTGGAATGAGTGTCAAGCTAGACCTTGTTGCCAAATCCTAATAGCTTCTGTCAAGGTAAGTGCACTTGTGTCTGAAGAGGAGCATGTTTACTTCCTTAAGGTTTATTTTGTTGCCAGAGGTGTTGATTTAAATTAATTGCTCTGTTTAGACAATTAGCTTTGTAATTTTTTTACAAGGAAAAAGTGTGACTCCAATTAAAATTCTTTACATCACAAAATTGCACTTAAAATATTGTAAACATTTTGTCACTAAATATGTGATCCATAAATCGATCACTTAATATTGTTTTATCTGCTTGTTACACAATTCTTAAAAAAATTTCAAAGCAGCTGGACTTTCCCCTGCTTATGACTTATGGCACTAGGCAACTCTATACAATTGCACTTTGGACCTGAAAGAATTGTTGCTTCTAATTGACTCAGTTGAATGAAAAATATAACATGTCCATCAATGACTTAAATTTAGATTTTATGCTTATAAACTAGATCTCTGGTTTTATAATTTTTTTTTTTTTAAACCCTCAAACTGAAGATTACTTGCATATATGGTTTGGTATCTACAGAATAGCAATAATAAAATTCCATTTTATGTCACATTTCAGATTTGTACAAACAAGGATTTTTCTATTTAAAATAATGAACAGTCATGTGAATTTGGTATTTAGCTATGAACTTATATTCTGCTAAACAACATGAAGATAAAAAAGCTGCCTTATAATTTAAAGAAGACTGTGAGTGAATACATACTATTCACATAATTTTCTGATGCGAAGGTATACTCCCATAAAAATCAGACGACATATTAATTTTTTTTTACTGATTCTCTAAGGTTTGCTCCTACTATACCTTTTCTATTAATAAATTTTATTTCTTAAAGCATATCAATGTATCTATTGCAATCTTTATTTTGTCAGTTATTTCAACTAACCCTAAGTGAGCCTATTTGATTTTATATAGGCACAAAAATTTAAATATATCTAAGTCAATCTTCTACTTTGACTCCTAAAAAGAACATTTCAAAATAAGATGTCTATAAAGATGTAGATCTTTATAGTCATGAAATAATCCTTTTGCTACAAGTGTGATAGTTTTATAAATCATTTTCACTTGAGATTATAGCTGGCAGCCATGTGTTAAATTAATTTTACAAATACAGAAAATAAGAATTTGAATTCTAGTTAAGACAGTGAAATCAGGATCAGTTTTATTGTCTTAAGTAGTGCTGCCCATCTTCTCAGTGCTGGAAAGTAATACCCAACCAAAAAGTCCATACATACATTTTACATGAGACTCTTTCCTTTCTACAGACACAATACTAACTGTCTGGTTGTTCAATTACTTTTTTTTTCTTTTTTTCCACTCTTTTACAGGTACAGAAAATAAGAAGTAGTTGGTATCCTTGGGAGCATTATGGCAAGCAGTCATGTGGATTTGGGGACTGAATCTGACTGGCACTGAGCACTTCAGAAAATCAAGCCTCTAGTTTATGGCGATGTGACTAAATGGCATACAGAATGATAGCTATACGAGATGCAGTAGAATACTAAAATAATTGTGGTCCCTTTGCAGTATTGCAGGGTAATAAAAGCAACTGCCTCTAACCTGAATGATTTTCACAGCTTTCCATTTAGTGCCTAAGAAAGCTGCTGTTTTATTTACATTGATCCGGTATTCAGAATTTCTGAATGTGAAGGTCACTTCTTCCTGAATTAAACTGACACCCCATTACAAATACCAAAAAGCTGGAAGAGATCATTTTTCACAAGCCTTCAAAACCTCTCCAGCTATTGAAGTATTTTCCCACACACCTGCATTTTTTCCTTTCATTTTGTATCTTTCATGAAGTGTCCAGTAGGTCTATTTGCTCAGAGTACTCCTATATTTGCAAACTAAGTAAGGACAGGTTTCATGCACTGACCTGAGACATCCAATATAGCTTAATTGTTCTGTCTATGACTTGGCTTTAGCCTGCACCATCTAGCATGTTTCCAAATGTTTTGAAACAGCTGAAGGACAGTTTGCCTCAAAAAACACTCCCAGTAAGATGTTTTTATGTGGACAGCTTACTTTGGATCATCAAAGAAGGTAGCCATTTGGACACCAGCTATGTCAAGTCATTTGTTCTCATAACCAGAGAACAGTTCCTGGACCATTTTATTTTTAGGGGATCTTTTGCTTCAAAGAGAAGCTTTGAGATCTTTATGCATGAATTTCCCCACTCAGCACCTAACTGCTGCTCCACAAAGAAACTGAGGGCACCATGCCCATCCGCCTTGCCAAGAGAACTGGGATAATATTCAGTGCTGAGAGGAAGAGAGGATGAAGGGAACAAAGTCTGTGTGGAAGGAAAGGTTGACATATAAATACACCCCCCTTGGTCAAAGCGCAGCCCTGTCCATTTATCTACCAAGCTGCCTGCTGTACCCAAAAAGATGGAGTGGTGTAATGGGACACAGCAGAGGACAAGAACAGTTTCTGTGCTTACTGGAACAACAGATGGACCCAGCTTCATTGTTACTCTGTTTGCCACCACACTGCTATTTACCTTTGTGTCCATCTGTTCTTTCTTGTCATGAGCTTATGTTGTGAGTGCTCTGGATCAACGACTGCATCTTGCCAAGCTCAGTGGGGTCCTGATTGCTGCCTGGAGACAGGCTGTTAGGCTATACATTCACAAGGGAAATTTATGCCACCACTACTTAGTGAAATTTATACTGTGCAGTCCAGACAGTTTTGTGTGTTATTTGGGTAGAACTTGGTGTTAAAGAATGGAGTATAAAATGCCAACACACACAAAAAATACCCAGCATTAGTTTAAATAGTAAGAATAACTCTAGGGGAAAATGGAAACTAAGGATATAGTCACCAAACTCCCAGCTCCAGGGAGAACATTTAAATCCATATGAGATTCATATCTGTGTGTCTCTGCAGAGATTAGGGCTAAGAACATGACCAGAGACCTAATATATTTCTAAATAAATTTGGAAGAACGGGACAAGCTAGTGATACCACTCATTTTCTCTGATAATTCAGTAATCGACCACTTTGCTTGAGATACAGGACTGCTAATTTCAAATTTGTTTTTCTACCTGGGTAGATATGAGGACATATCTACAAGTACAATCTCTAGGCAGCTGAGTATTCAGAGATGAGATTCAGTAACACTCACCAGTGCAGCACTAAGTGAAAAGACAGTATTTTCTGGCCCCAAGAAAGACTGAAAGACAGTGAATGCAAGTTTGACTCTATAACTTCATGGCATGGCAGTCAGCTTGAAGTTGGCAGATCTGAGATACCATCTCCACTGTTCAATTTTATGTTGGATCCCACTACATATATCCTACACAATAACTGCATAAAGAATCAAGACTCCTAAGGTATATTATGGAAAGGACACTAATAAATAGGCCATAAAGAGATCACAACTGAGTGCTATTGACAATGCAGAAGTATCCCTTTCCTTACTACATTATGAATAAAAACCCATAGTGAATAAAGTTCAACTTGAATGCTTGAACACTCAGAGGTATAAAATTATTTATTTAAATGTCAATTGAAATTCATAATCCACTTTTTCCTATCCATGGAAAATTTCAACATACAAAGTGAGACAAAGCTTTGGAGGAGAAAAAATGGGTTAGTGCTGTTGATGGTACACATAGAATTCTAGCCTCCCTTCATTATGGTTTCAGTCTTATTATTTAAACCAATTCCTCCACATGCAAATGATGAACACAGTGATTTTTTTTTTTTTTTTTTCATATGTACTGTAAGAAAAATAAGATCAGATTTTAAGAAACAGCAAGAATGCATTACTGCAACAAAAGTTATTTGAAGATGACTGTCATCTGCTATAATTATTGATATGCTTCCAAGATATGAAATGATAAACTGTTTCAAAGCAATAAAAAAAATTATTTCTTCAAAATTTTTTCTTCATATTCCCATGTCTTATGTATCAACAGTCATTAATGATGAGAAAAATATATTGAGATTCAATTAATTTTTTAGTGGAAGTGCACAAAATCATGACTTTCCTTCACACTGTAATCCCAAACATTTCCCTGTTCTAAGTCTCCTTTTCTGACTACATCCATGTTCTATCCTTCACCTTCACTGTGACTGCATGGTCCTAATAATCTCCTCCCTGCTCTGACTTCCTTGTTCTCACAGTGTTTTCTGTCTATCATTTTCTACCTGTTCCTGTGTTCCTATTCTGTATCCCTCATTCCTTCGTCAAACTCTTCTTTCCAGTTTGGTGCAGTTCTTGATTTGCTCTACTTCCCTGGCAGTAACAGCTGAACCACTGAAAATCTAGTGAGACAGAGCATACCTTCTGCAGGAGTAGATTAGAGATCTCTGAATAAGTTCCATTGAGATAAAGTTTAAATTCCAGTAGCAGCTTAGCAGACTATTTTTATTAAAACTGTAACTATTTAACAGTGACTCAAGTGGTCAGGCTCAGTCAGAGCATGAAGTCTGAAAGATTTTTACTATAATGAATGAACTGTTTAGAAAACAAATCCTGTGAGGGGTGGCTGAAGGAACTGGGATTGCTTAGTCCAGATGAAAAGGGGGCTCAGAGGAGACCATGTTGCTCTCTACAACTAGCTGAAAGGAGGTTGTAGAAGGGGGCAGTCTCATTCCTGAGCTAATTTGTAATAGAATAAGAATGTACTGCCTCAAGTAGCTCCAGGAGAATTTTAGATTGGCTATTAGTAAAAAATTTCCTCACTGAAAGTGTTACCAAGCATTGGAACCCTTTGTTGGGGGATGGTGTTTGCCATCCCAGGAGGTTTCTAAAAGATGTGTAGATGTGGTGCCTAGGGACATGGTTTAGTGGTGGACTTGACAGTGTTGCATTGTTGTATTAAATTTTTGTACTGGCTTTACTGATCTTTTCCAGCTGCAGACTATGATTCTATGATCTTTTAGTGAATAAGGTTGACAGAACTGGTTACTTAAACTTGGGAAATAAAGAATAGCGACTCTTTAAACATCAATTTGGTTTTAAAAGCATAATCTATCCATAGCATAGCCTTAAATTGTGAAAAATTAACCTCCTAGGTGGTTAGATGATAAAACATGAAGCATATAAAAAAGCTGGCATGAAAAGAAAGGTGTTTTTTCAAAACTACCCTGGAAAATTTTTTACAATACAGTAGCTTGAAAATATCCATTGGGAAGGTGGTAACAAATTAGAACAGGAGAATCAATATTCCTATAATGAGAAGCTGTGTTTCTACACCCTATTTTGTAAGGTGGTACCCTTGGCTCAGACTGACAACAGATCAAACCTAGCTCAGGACATACAAGCAAAATAAGGTTTTATTATTCCATGAGAAATAAATGTGAAATGAAGTTTGTGGGGTCTGCATTTTCAGTCTTGATAAGTATTTCAGTGCCACAGTCAACCGCCATCAGACATGAGTTTCTAAGTACTAAAGACACTTTCAGAATATCATAAAGCCATTTTGAATACCAAATCAGTGAACAGCATACACAGAAGCACACATTCCCGAAAAAGTACTACCAGAGCCTTATTATCTGTTGAAAATTCATGCAGCCTATCTTAAAAAGAAAACATGCACTATAGCTGTTAGCTGGAAGACTCTAGACCAATTCTGAGGAGGATTTCAAAAGCTGAAGGTGTTTTAAGCCTTACATGTTAATGGAAGTATATAGTAGAACAAAATAAATGCAGTTATATCTCTGGTGAACTTATGTTTTGATACCTGAATATGATTTGGTGCTGCATGAATGGAAAGGACACGCATTTACAATTTTCACTTAGTGAAGTACAACCAGCTTAATGTTTATAAAACAGCAGCAATTGATGAATATGAAGTCAAATGCTATGCAGTCTGCACTGGCAATGAATGAACGCTATGACTGCAAATGTAAACTAACGCAAAGTTGGTTTAGAACAGCAGGCCATAGCTAACCAGAATACAACAAAGCAAATCAAACAGTAAAATATGAATAGTAACAATGGGAGCAAGAGTAATGATATTGAATGTGAGGAATGCATCAGCAAGACTGAATTTAAGGATCTTCAGCTGAAAATGGGTATCATAATTCAATGCAAAGGTTCAAAAATATTATTCTACACTTCTGTTTAGAAATTATTCATTTCTTCTAACTCCTTCCTAGAAATCATTACTTTATTCTTTAGTACAGATAAAAGATCCTGAAAGGTTTATATCAATATTTTAACTTGAGTTTAAAGCATTTAAAGATATTTTTTTTAATGAAGATGACAGTACATTAGCAGGGTGTCTTTTGTCCCCATAATATCATCATGTGAGTACTATTGTTTTTTCTAGGTTTTAAGGATAAAAACATTCCTCATGGATAAAGTTCACCTAAATCTTAATGAAATAAAGGCTTAAGAAACTAAATAATCCTTATCTCCCAGATGATAATCTTGTTTTTCAGAATCACCTAACCCTGTAGGGACACAGGTGTCTCTGAGTATCTACAGTTATTTACCCATATACACAAACATATGTTGTGGGAAATATGAAGGTAATTCAGGATAATGTAGGCAGCTGCTTAATCTCCCTTAGCTCTCTGGTGTAGATGATGACAGCAACCTTAAACATAGGAAATCAGATCAGGACTTAAGGTTTGTTCAGATGACAGTTAACACCCACAGCTTCTTTATTTGAGGAGAGAACCCTGACTCACTGGTCAAAGGAGCAATAAGAATAAAAGAAAGTGAAAATTATTTGAACAGTGAGAGATGAGTGAATTTCTAGCAATGCAAATTAATAGAAGGTAAACTCTAGCTGCAGGTAGTCTCAAACATAACACCTACCTGTGGCATATTCTGGCTCAGAATCCTCTTTCAAATGCAGCATGAAGCCCAGGAATGCATGAATCATCAGACTGATGAGAGAGTACTATATTGTGGGGGGTCACAACATGAAGCTGGAAAGGGAGACATCTAGGATTTTGGGTTTTGGTAGTTGTTTGCTTTATTTTTTAGCTTGGAATAATCATATCTTTTGTAGTTTATGTTCTTATTTATGTGCCTTCCTATTCCAAGGATCAATAATCTGCTTTATCCTAAAGTAGATCCTAAATTTATTTTTACCATCTTTCCTTCCAACCTCTGGAATTTTCTGGTTTCAGCATTGTAGATGCTCACCTCTAAAACTGTTTCTCTCCTTCTTACTGTTATTAGAGCCTAAAGTTATAACACTGTCTTGCAATGTGGGACATAAAGGCTGACGCCAGCTCAGAGTGAGTCAAGATAAGTGACTTCTGTATCTTATCATCATGACTGGCTTTTTTGATGACTAAGCTGAGAGTCAGGAAATAAGGTTTATTGACTTCCTGCTGGGAAAGAAGCTTACTGTCTTCCAGTAGAAAGGCATTCATTGGAGATGGACAGCCACACCAGATCTATCAACATGACCACCAAAGATTTATTTCTTCCAATGCAACAAAGTGCATAACACCACCACAGAGAAATAACCACCTAGTTTACACTGACCCTTAGGTGGATGGGAAGCCTCCAGATCTGTTTGTACTTTTCTGAAGTATGCACTATATGCTGAGGTGTGTATGGTGGATTCAAAATCAAAGGTCAGGATGTTTTAAATTAAAATGGCCTACCAGTCATTGATTATAGGGATGGGAGGTAGTATCTGTGTTGGAGAGGGGAAAGAATATCCAATTACTTCTGTAATATTTTGGGGTTGTAGTTCCTATTGGCATGAAGGAGGAGAAGTTGTAATTGCTACAAAGATATTTTAAGAGTACAATTAAGTTGAGTTCATAAAACTAACAAAAATCTTGAGGCATTTGTTTTGGATACATTTCCTGTTGTCTGCAATAGCTAAAGACAAACAGACCTGTAACTGTCACTTTTTCTGTCTCTTTTTTTGGAAGGGAAACAAAGAGTACTGAATTTCGAGAAAAGAAAGACAGAAGTCACTCATCAACATCAGTGAACCACTACACAAGTTTTTTGCCCTTTGTTTTGTTTTGGTGGGGTTTTTTAAAGATTGAAATAATACCCTTTATGCTTTCAATAGGAGTGTGCCAAAGACACATTAGAATACCACGTAACATACCTCTCTTCTTTTGCAAAAACTTACCTGACTATACTGAGTCACTGAGGATTGAATAATAATGGTCTTTCCTGAATCAGATCCAGAGCAAATGATAGCATGGGATCCTTATTGGGAAGTCAAAGAAAAATTGACTTTTGAGACAACAGAGTTTTTTTGGGGTTTATGTTGTGGGTTTGTTATTTTTTTGTTTGGTTTTCTTTTGGGGTTGTTTGGGGTTTTGTTTATTCTTTTGTTTGTTTGGTTTTGGTGTTTTGGGGGTTTTTTTTGTTTTTTTTTTTCCTTTATGGGGATACAGGAGAGAGGGTATGTGTCAAAACTGCCCATGTTGTGTAAGTCTATAAAGATTTGTCTGATTAAGATATGTGCACCGAATTAAAGGGCTCTAACTGATGAGTGTCTAAATGAGACTTTCAAAGAGTTGGGTTTTTAGAAACTGCTGAGTGCCCACCCTCAGAAAATCTGTTTTTTTTCAGTGTATTCTTAGGGCTTTGATTGACAAGCAGGCTAAGACTGTGGTAGCTGAAAAGGATACTTGTGTCCCTCATCCCTGCTGTTCGAGTCAGATCCTGAAACAAGGCAGACAAACACTGTCAGCTCAGCCTCCTCAGTTGACTAACAAGCAACTTGTGCGGGTGAACAGGTCAGGCAGAGGACATGGTAATGGTTTTCACTTTTCCAGCCCACACTACCTCTTGCCATACATTAGGGAATGCCTAAGAAGTTAAATTTTCTAAGGGTGAACATTCAGCAAATTCTGAGCTCCTTTTGGGATTGTTGTTCAGATAGTGAAATTTGTGGATACTAAGCAAAAATCATAAGTGATAAAACCCCAGATTAGAAAGCTAAAAGATTGCTTCCTAAAATCCCAATTTTAGACTGTAGAATTTGCATTAACAACCCTGTAAGGTAGTCTGCCTTACTGTTTCACTATTTACACAAAGAAAGTGTTTTTCAAGAACTGCCTTACTAATGTACTTTTCTTAAACACCTTAACTTCTGTATTTTGTATATTTACTACATATTTTTTGGCAATCTTCACCGTGTTGTCCTGTTATTTCCATATTTTTGTTTAGCCTGTCTATTAAACTGGTATAAAGTTTTCTGTAAGAAAAGAATTGTTTAGTGAGCACTAGAAACAGAACAAAATAAAACTTTTAATTTTGTGAATCTGCAAAGAGCACAGAGAACTGAAGTGCCTACCTCTCAGTAAGTAGCCCATACTGTTCAAAGTTCAGACATCTATAAATTTTCATATGCATGGCCTGTGACTAGATTTATGATCCTACCCTATGTTGAATGAACTCTGAGACTGTAAAAAACTTAATTTTAAAAAACTTGCAAATTCAATAAGAAAGAGCTCCTCTGTTGCAGAGCAGGGAGTAGAAGACACTCTATCTCATCAAAACACTGAAACTTCCTGGCTTTGAAAAGAGGAACACAATAAACTTTGAAAGTATTTTTCCTTCCACACCTAACTAACTTGCATATAAAACTATGGAGCTGTGCTTGTACTTTCACCATACATTTGTCTTATTTTGGCTTATTTTTCTCTTGCATTTTTATCAACCTTCAAAATCAAGCCCAGTCCTACATTTTAGAAAATATGTGAATGGAATAATCTTTGCCAGAACTTTCTTCTTCTAATTTGTCCAGCCATATAAAGGGATCTACTCAGGGGACATAGGGATGTGCTAGTACAGTAGAAGCCCAAGTACTTTCATGTCCCTGGCCTTCACGCAGAACTGAGGGGACTAAGAGAACATCTAGAGAGGGATCAAGATTTTTTGTAGGCAAAGACTGCCTGGACTCCAATCCAGAGTATTGCTGTCCAATCCAAGGACTTGTGACAGAAGGGTTTTGATGAAGAGAAATACCTTTCCAAGTATTCAACTGATAGGTCTATGCTTTTTCATAAAGCTGGCTAATTCAGCAAAGAATGGATTTTGGTTTCAGAGATACATAGGGTTTAAACATGTATTATTCTCTTTCAAATTACACTTTATAGCGTATTATACCCTGAGAGAAATTATTCATAAATGGCACTAATGAGTGTCAAGCTGCATTGCAAGGCATTTTGAAAATTGTCCTATTAATTAATGGAGTAATTAAGCTTTTGTCAGTGACATATCATATTTCTGACAGAAATAGATGGCCTGTGTAAGTCTGTGCTAGGCAGTTATCCAGACAGCCACTGTGTTTAATGAATGGCAGCAATTTAGTCCAGGTTTATGGGGATGGGACCACCTGCATAGGGGGAGCTGGCAACCTGCATACACAAGCAGCACTTTGCACTTTTCCCCAGTAAAATCATCTTAGTTCTAAATTGATGTAGCCCTCCCTAGGATGACACATTAGCTTTTTACCATTAAACCATAAGTACTGTTTCTCCGTGCTTTTGTGACAAAAATGTCAATTAACTTTCAACTTTCATTTCCATTTAATTTTGTATTCTCCTTCTATTTGCATATTAATGTGAACATGGTGCAGAACTGTTAGATTAAAATACCTTGCTAAGGCTAATAGCATGTAATGCATACTTATTGACTGTAACAGTTATGAAAACATAAAACTTTTAGAAAGATAGGTTTTCAAGTTGCCATCTCCTTCAGGAAAATTTTTTTTCTGACACCTCTCCCATCAACCACCACACACACACTGGGTGGGTGACACACAAATATAAACACTAAAAATAGGAAGAAGAGCAGGAGAAATGCTAAGTGAATATCAACATAAAAAAAATATGTGTATATATACTTTTACTCCCTCAGCAACAGAGCTCTGTTTATTATTAATTCTAATAATAATTTATAGCCTGGTTTCATTTAACAAGATCTTAGAATTGTATCCAGAAGAAAAACTGCATGAAAGGGTAAAACTGCATTGGTGGGCTGATTTTACTTCCCTGTGGTTACACAGTCATATGCTTAGATTTATGAGTTGCATATCTTAGAACACATCTGAGTATTTTCAAATGTAGATGAGCAAAATTATTGAGCCAGCTCTGACATAATATATCCACTGTCTTGCTTGCTTAAAAAGCAACTAGCTAGCTTCAGCACAACAATCAGTGCAGTAAATATTGATTTGTGGGTGACCACTCCATCAGTGCACTTCTTGCAAGCAAGACACTCACAAGAGAATAGCAGGAAAGGTTCTTTAGCTGATCAGTTTCAAATTTCCCCCCCCTCCCAATTTCAAATTGTTGAAATTCTGAATTTTGTCAGTTTCATGAAGCTGTGAAACTCAGCACAATCTAGACACTCAGGACTGCACAGCATAATTGAGATGTCTAAAGTGTTAAACTCTTAAATTTAAAATATTGGGCCAAGTCTACTCCTGATATACCTAATTGAAACAATTGGATCTATTATTAATGATTAAATTGTAAAAGATGTTATATAGTAACTAAGCATCAATGTATGTAAAACAACTACTGTCTGCTCCCATTCAAAACACATGAGCCTGGACTGAAATTTCATTTGTCTGCTGCAAAAATGAATGTATGGAAGCTGATGCAAGAGATGAAACATATATGATCCTCCTCATGGCAGAGAAGACTGCTTGAATATAGGCTTCCAAGATAACTCCACTGTCCTGAAAGACTCTGGATTTGGACTGCTTACATTTCAATTGTCAGAGGTTTTAGAATATTCTTTCAAGTACTCCCAGCCTCACTTTGGGAGGTTTGGTAAGCGTCCAATACATTTAAATTAAAATGGTGATTCATTACAATGTCTAAGACACAGAGTTACTTTGTCATAAATTATAGGTAATCTGCACTCTTACATTAGCTCAATTACCAGTAATAGAGTTTTAATGCAGTACTTACATGGTGTTGGAGAGAAATCTACGACACTACTAGATTTATCTCAAAGAGGAAATGAAAACTAAATTGGAAAGGCTGGTACAGGAGAAATGCTGATAGGGCACTAGGGAATGGAAGTGGGAACAGAAAGTCATGTCAGTGTCATGAAATGGAGAAAGATAGCGTAAATATAAGAAAGAAAGTTTGAAACATACCGTGTGAAGGAAAAATGTAGTGCACTAAGGACACTTGTAGAAGAAGAAACACACCAACAGAAACTGGTAGGGCAGAAAGGATACTAAAAGGGGGATAAATAAGGAGAATGAGAAGAGTGAGAAGGTCAGTTACATGTAAGTGGCCTGCCTCTAAACAAAGTCTGACTAATAACATTATAAATATAACAGAAAACACAGAGAGAAAATGCAGATTGTGGACCTTCTGCAAAACTCAGATCAATATGGAGAATGCAGAAGTCAGTTTCTAATGATTCCCATTTAGTCCCTGCGTTTAGGTAGCTCCTCAATTGTTGGGCACTTTTAACCAGGGTTTAATAGGTTCTAATTTTTGCAAAATCAGAATGCTTTTCTGCATTTAATTAAATATCTTTTAATATATTTAATATAATTAACTTTAATTAAATATCTATCAGGTTGAAATCTGTTAATATTTCAAGGTAGAATCATATTTATGTTCTTTAGACATAGTTCCATACATTCATGAACTGGTTTTTTGAAATAAAGATGGGAGGGATATGAATTGGGACACCTACATAGCTAGAAAACTAATTATGTAATTGTTTTGGTTTTAAATTAATTAGAGTGCAGAACCTGGGATATACCAGTTCTTTATGAAAAAAGACAATAAGGAAGTACAGTTGAAAATACAACTTCAAAATGTTTTGAAACATACACTCATACATTCTCCTCTCCCCTTTCAAAATAAAACAGATAAAATTGTGCTTGAAAAATCATCACAGGAAAAAGATAAACCAAAACACAAAAAAAGAAACATGTGCCAAAACAAACAAAAAAAACCCACAATCCAACAAACAGGCAAAAATAAAACTTTCAGAATCAGAAATGCAGGCCTGCCTCAGGGGGAAAAAAAAAATAAAAATAAAGTAAATCCCAGAATCTGGAAAACCCAGAGTCAATGTTCAGGCTGGATTGTACTCGTTACCACATGATTAACTTAGAATGGCATACAAAGGGCTCATTAAACGGACTTTAATGAGATTATTCATCTGTAATATAAAAAACTGAGATTAAAATCTTTCATCTCTTGCAGACAGCCCAAGGACATGATTCAGGTGTGGTGTTTTCTCCCCACCTTACACTGATCACAAGGTTATTTGTAACCCTGGGATCCTGTACCTGTTCTCCATTTGACTAGAAATTTCATAGTCTGAGAACCTTTCTGTCTGAAAGTTCTATAAAAAAATTTATATTCCCACCATCAAGTTCCACAGTCATAGAAAATGGTTGTCCTGTACCAAGACCATGACATATGTCAGCTCTTTTTTTAGGTCAATCTTCTTTATTGCTCCTCTAAATTGCCTATACTTTACTCTCTGACTCATCCAGGCCTTTTTGCTGCTTTTGAATCTTCAATTATTTCCAAAACTTCTTTTTATTTTCCCTTCAAGTAACAAGTAACCACATCAAGTAAAGCTTTTAGGGCTTTCTGGAGTCAAATAGCCTACTATTGGCAAAATTATTTTTAGCAAATAAACTGTAGAAACAAAAATACTCTCTTGTATATTTGAATGCTATGAATCAGTTGTAGAAACAATACTACTGTCCTTTTCTGTTGTTCTTTTTTAATATAGAAGAAAAAAAAAACAAGAGAAAGACTGAAAATGTATAAATCTTAGAAAAAAATTCATCTTTGCTAAAACATTTTACCATGCTCCTAGTTTAGTATATATCACAAAACAACTTGTTAGAAAAAAAAGAAAGCCAACCAACCAACAAACAAACAAACAAGCAAAACAAAAACTAAACAAACTAAAAACAAAAAAAAAAAACCATGTACTTTTAATTATTTGCATAAGAGACTAACATATTAAAGTCACTCTTTTGGTGAGAGAAAACAGGGATGAAGAGGACTCAAAGGAGAACAAGCCACTAGCCATGTGATCTTTTCATTGTTTATTAGAAACGCTTAATATTCCTGGATAAAAATGAGGAGCATATGAGTAATAAACCAGTGTCATTTTTACAAGGCAATGTTTTCTGAAACCACCTGTGCTGGTTTCAGCTGGGGTGGAGTTGTCTTTTTTCAGAAATCGATGTCTTTTTTTCTAACACATTTTAAACCTGCCACTAAAAGCTATGATGCTAGATTGATAGTAGTAAAATGCTTAATTTCAGGCTTTGTCATGCAAAGGCCCTTCAAATAAAAGTCACTCAGGAAGATGTCTTGGTGACTTCACTTATTTTGATCCGTGGTTTTCCAATTATGCAAAAAAAAAATATGAACACATTGCTTTGGACTAGCATTGAAACAGTATATAAGCAAAGCTGAAATGCTAATGTACTTCATAAGTCTCTATCTTTTGTTCACAGTGTTGAATCTATAAGCTGAAAAGTAGAAAATGTGCCTAAAATGAAGTGATCTAGAAGAAAATTCTTAGTTGCTGCCTAGTGTTTTGGTGAGGTACAGAGTACTTTCTGTAGTGAGACATACTGGCTTAATTTTATTTTATTTTATGCTTCACTTATTTTCACTACCTCTAAAATCTGAGAATGGTGAGAAAAAAAAAATTCTCAGCCACTGAATACATATGATTCTTTAAAGTTCTTCAAACATTTTAAAGTTTTCTTAGTTAAAGTTGCTAGATGAGCTTATCTTCCCAAGATAAATCCTATAAATAACAGGAAGGGTATACAAAATGAACCTGAATATTTTAGATCTACTAATTTAGATAATGCATGAGGATCTGCACACTGCTCACAAACATGCTGCATTTCATTTTTATTCTTCACATAAATCTCAAGCACAAAGTTGCACTGTGAAGCGCAAGTAAGCAAATACATCTTGCTATAGTAGGTGCTTTGATTGCCGTCATGAGAGATGTTCTTCCACAGAGGACCAATTTTTCCTGAAGACTGAATTGATGGGATATTTTTATAGCTCTTGTGAAATGGCTGAGAGTATAAAATGTCTTAAAAGTTTTCTTAATTACCTCAGTAATCAAATGCTTAACACTAATATAATGGTGTTAATACAGTATAATAGTCAACTAACATTGCAGTTATATGAGATAATATACCTGACTCCTGAATTATACTTTTGATTATGCATTACTTAAGTACTTCTTTAAAAAAGAACACAAAATTAAAGGTCATAGTTTATAAGTACCACAGATACTGAAAAAAAATCACTCAACAAAATCATAGATGCTGCAATAGTTTGATTGTTGATATTTCAGTTTTACTAATTCCTTCAAACTTTATTCAATAAAGATCCTCTGCTATGTTTATGTTAACCTACTTTCTACTAATTTTCAAACTCACTAGTAATTCTTAATTTTCTAAAGTAAGTAAAAGAACAATGTTCCATTTAAACATTACATGAATTGCTGCATTCGTATGTGCCTTGTTTGCAGACTTTCTGGACGCAGTGTGTTCATTTTCATTGAACATAATCAAAACTGGGCTTTTTATTTTATTTACTACTTCTTTATTCTGCTCTCTTATTTTTTAAATGTTCTTTATATTTATGACTTGTGAAGCTTTTACCCCTTCACTTTTTTCTAGTGGTTTATCATCTCTGTCTATCATTCAGACTCTTCTACAGCACTCTAGGCTTTTACTGCTTCCAGGAATAAGTCTGTTTTCCCTAAAAGCACTAACTTGAAGAAGAAAATATGCATACTAAAAATAAACCAGTGGAAGAGCTTACCTCTTTGGGTACTTACTTATTTATCTTCTCAAAAGTGACATCTGCCTCCACAGTAGCTTAAATTCTAGCATGTACCACACAGGATCACTACCATGTTGGCATTCTTGGCTATAACGTATTGATATTTTTGAACAAATGTTGTTTTTTTCTGCAGCCATATTAATGTACCAACGAAAAAAACACACAAACAAATTCATTACTAGACATGTTTGCCGTTATCTTAATAATGACAAGAAATTGAAAAGTGTTTGATAATCTGAAGGTGAAATGGCACAGTCCATTATTAGCTGGTGAACAACTTTTTCTATATTAGGCTTGGCTCAGAGCAAACAAGCTGGAGTAGCTGTAAAAGTAATCTGATAGTGCACTACCAGTTCAACAATGTGCTTGTTCTTTGGACCTCTTGCATTCAGCAGGATGAAAACATAGATAGTGTCTGGAATATGAAGTTCCCTTAGTCACGAAGAACAGGGATTTAAGACTACTCTCTCACACCTCAAATGAAACCCCTAACTTTTGTTTACCTCTTGGACAAATCTGGATTATGCAGAATAACCAATTTTAATTTCCTCATCTTTTTTTCTACAGAATAAGTTAAAGATTTTTTTTCTTTGTCAATTAGCATTACACACATGCACGCATATGAGCACATATATACCATGTATGTAAAAGCATGCACAGAAAAATGTAGACTTTCAAGTGTTGACCAAAATTCAATACTCCAGGCTACTCTAGGGACAATGGGGAATGAAGGAGTGCTTTGTCTGTGCAAGCATAAGTTATGGATAGTGAGATTTATCTAACTAAATGTGAAGGTCCTTATTGGATCTGGAAGTTGGTCTTTTTTTTTTCATAACTAGTGGAGAGCAATAAGCATCACTAAGATGTGGTTAATTTTAAAGAAAAACAGTTCGAAATATATCATGACTATTTTTCCCTGTAAGTGATTAATTCTCTCACTTTCCCATGAGAAGAGGTTGATGTGATTGGCTCTGATATAATAATGTAGTTTTTAGGTGAAATGAACTCTATATGCACTGTAAGAGTAAGGACAGTAAGGTGTCCTTGTTAATGACTTTGCTATGTTTTTCCTAGTTGTCTATATTTAAAGTTACAATTTTTTTAATAGAGTTTAAAAACTGGTTTACTTCCATTGTTTACTAAAACGAAGGGGGGGGGAAGGGGGAAAAAGAAGGTGAAATGCTTCTTGTTATTTAATGCTAAAAGCTTGAAAATAGACTGCTTGAAATGTGAAAGGGCATAGAATCATCTCACATGATCTGTCTCATGCACCAGAAAAAGAATTCAGTTCTTTCAGAAATTAATACATTAATAGTGTTACAGCTATCAGCATTATTTCTTTGCCTTAAACAGAACTGACCAGAGATGATGTCTCCTGAGAAATGGGAGAAATTTTCTAACTCATATATTTTTCAGTATGCAACTGTACCTAATTGTTCAAAATATATGCAAGAAAATATTGTTTTCTGTCTCCAAAGCTCTTAAAAATTTTATATTTTCAAGCACAATTTAGAACAATAAAAACCAAGAGCAATCTCATATCTCTACAGTAACTGATTAGGGATAACTTTCTCCTGACAAATGCATATCAAAACTCTCACTGCTACTAAAAGCATGAAGAATAATTCCATTTGCTCTGCTACTTTCTAATTCTGAGTCCTTACAAATAATACTACATTTTAATAAAGCATTAAACTCACTTAGACAGTAGTGGATAGATTCTGATGCTCTCTAGCTTAGAGCAGGTGTTGACAGGGGGATATCAGGATATTCATTTTGTTTGTCTAAGTGTTCTGTTAGCCAGGGAAAATATTCCTTTTTGCTGAATGTGGAAAGATGTTTGACTTCTGTGGTATGTTCAGCACAACATACTTAGTTTTAATTCCTGGATAAAGTCAGCAGTGATCAAGCACAAAACTGCCCAGTAGGTATCCTCAAACAGTACTCATTACATGTTCGCATAACACAGGATCATATTATCATAGAATAGTTTGGATTGGAAAGCACCTTAAAGATGAACTAGTTTCAACCCTTTTGCAATGGACAGGGATACCTTCCACAAGGCCAAGTTGATAAAAGCCGCGTCAAGCTTGACCTTCCTCATTTCCAGGGATGGGACATCCACAACTTCTCTGGGCAACCTGTTCCAATATCTCACCACCCTCACAGTACAGAATTTCTCCTTCATATCTAATCTAAACCTCCCCACTTCCAGTTTAAAGCAGCTGCCCCTTGTCCTGTCAATACATGCTCTTGTAATAAGTCCCTTTCCAGCTCTCTTGTAGGCCCCCTTTACATACCAGAATGCTGCCATAAGGTCTCTCCAGAGACTTCTCCCCTCCAGGCTTAACAACCCAAATGTTTCAGCTTGTCTTCACTGGGGTGATGAAAGAAAGCTGCTGCTTCTTGACTTCCATCAATAGTTCCATGTGGAATAAGATCTGGCTATCTGAATGAATTCTGCAAAGACTGTTTCATTTTCTGTAATATTGTTCACAAACATGTATTTGCACTACAAAAGATACTGATTTTGTCACAGAATTGGTTGTTCTGTGACTCAGCTAATCTCTGGTCCCCACATCTTTCACTTTCACAGCTATCCATCAAGTTTTAAGTAAGTCCCATTGTCTTTGATGTGCTAAGGATCCAGTCATTTAACCTAGAGACATTATGTATGCAGACAAAAACCCCAAACATGCAAGACAAAGAAAACTCCCCTTATTATAAATAGATGCAGAAACATAAATTAAAACAGATTTGATGTACCTTTTTGTGTAATTTGTAGTCCAAGGTTAATTAAACCAGTTTGGTCACGGTCAGTGTCTGGTTACATTTGTACAAAGTAAAAAGTTTGTTCCTTTACAGTCTTTTTCCATTTCCTTTGATGCTCCATCCCTTGAGAGCTATTTTTATGTTAATTTAGTTAAAAGTTTTAAATTCCAAAGCACTACACAAGAGGTTAGCCAAAATTCATTAATATTGCTATAGCTTTTCTGTAGTTATTGCTCTGTTTTCTGTTTGCTCATTAAGTCAGGAGTGTTTTTCTTCCTGTTTTTAAAATTTCTTTTTGGCACCCAATGTAATGTCTGCTTTTCCAAGGTGTTTATAAGGATCTTTAGAGGTGAATCATACAAGACAGGTAAAGGTGACACGATAGACTAATATCTTGCTCCAGATTTATACATTTTTACAGTTGAATTAGATATAACTTGAAGAGATTTTTTAGGAGAGAGCAGTTATATTTAAATAAAGACATCTTTCCATACTTAGGGATTTGACCTGCTCTTTTGGTTTTCTACCTTCAGGTTGTAATCTATATATGTCAGCATAACCTGATAGATGTGGCATTTCTCCAGACTTTGCTCAGGGTTAATGGCAAGCTACTGTTTCTACAGTTTATCTGTACTGTCTTTATAGAAAACATCTCAAGGTCTGTCTACCTAGGCCTCATGGAAGGTCAGCCTGCCTTTATCTTTGTTTTACCTCTGGACAAACTCTTTAAAAAGCAGAAGTTAATTTTGTATCCCTTGAGTCAAATTCTAAAATTAAGATTTGAGGTTATAGTCACAGAGTTTATAAAGTTACTTAGGGCTAAGTAGTTTGAAAACTTCTGAAGACATATTCAAGTCCAACAAAACAGTTTCTTAATGTTATATTCTGTTCATATTTCAATTGTAGCATTATGGATATACCTTTTATTATGAATCTTAAAAAGTTTTTTTTATCTGCCTTGAGCCCTTTTTCAACAGTGTGTTTTCACTATTTATAGCTGTCATATACATACATACATGCAAATACATATACATATACATATACATACACACACACGCACATATATATATGTGTTTGTGTGTGTGTGTATAAACAAGCATTTACAGAACTTTTGTCTTGTAACAACCGCTAGACTTAAGTTCCTGCTGGCCAAATTTTTTAATTCAGTAGTTTTCTCAAAAGCCCCTTCAGAACAGAGAAGCAGTGGTTTACAAGCCTCTGACATGACTTGTTCTGCTTTCAGTAATTGTATAGAAGTTCAATATAAATTCTGGAAAACTAGTAGGTAGCCCTTACTGTGTCCTTACTGCCCAAAGATTCAGAGTTTGACCTTGGGTTGGTTTACAAACTCTGCCCAGCTTCCTTTATCATACCTAGGTGTTATATTTTTCTGGTTAGGATTGACAAAGCCAGAAGTATTAAACATGGTGCATATTCAAATTTACTAAATGAGGTGCTATGTCTCTAGATTTTGAATATCAGTTGCCAAACATATCTGGCTTTCCTCATGTCTTTCAACAGTTATTCTTCTCCCAAGTCTCTAGCTTCTGTTATATCAATCACATTTAACCTCACAGTTGTAGCTACTTCCTTCTTCATGGAAATCTTTCTTACTCTAATCTCTACTGCCCTGAATCTTTCAACTTCAATATTCTTTCTGTCATACTGTTTGTGGCAAAAACATCATGTCACAGACAGAAAAAAAGCATTGCTGCCAGCTCTCTTTTTAGTGAGTCTACTTAACCTAACCTCAGACAACAAGATTCCTACAGGGCAACCTATTCCATTTTTTTTTCCTAAACAGTAGCAGTCAGCCCTTTCTGTGCACACAAGCTTGGCAGCTGCTTCTTCTAGAGCCTATCATAACTCATGTCTATCTACTAGCTTTACCCAACATAAGCTAACTAATATGCTCATCACTTTCAATGTGAGGAGTCAGTGCACAGGCAGTTACAAAAACTCCCTTAAAATGCTTTTGCAGTTATTCTAAAGCAATTTGCAGCCCTTCATTGACTCACAGGGGCCCCTTGAGTATGACCTTTAATGAGCACATCTAAATTAGGTCAGACCAGATATGCCCTAAGAGTGTCACTCTTTTTCCATTAGCTATAAATGGAATTTAGGATGATGAGCTTAAACATAGCCAGTGTCAACACCCTGGGCTCAATTCAGTTGCCTACATATGGGCCACTCTCATGTGTCTGGGGTTCAGAGTTTCTACCTGCTGCTTCTAAATGGTACAAGAATTCTACAACGTATTGTGCCATATCTCCCAACCTGAGTTCATGGCTTTGTTGCATAAACTAAACTAAGCATTCTGTTTATATGAAAAAAGAATCCACTAAAAATTATATTTAAACTGCTCCAGCATATCACTTCTGGCCTATGCTCCTGATTTAAAGTCTCCTTTAAGTCCCCTGTGTCATTTCTACCAATGTTATGGGGATGGCTCAGATATCCTTGAGTTCCTCGTACAGTGCCAAATGCCATATTTCAGTAAATAAATCAAAATCTAAGTGGGATTCAACATGAAATTAAGGTATCCAAATTCATAAATTAGGTAAACCACTTAAATTAGGTGTCTAAATGCAGGTATCTGTATTAAGGTTGATGGCTAGGTTTCCATTACTGTCCACAAAGATCTTGAACAGGATTCATGATATCTATGGCCTTTTGAGAGTTTTGGGCAGCCAAATACCCATGAGATAGGATGAACCTACAAAAGACCTAAGGACTACTTATGAAGTTGTGCAGTGGAACCTGGAGGTTAGCCAATATACCAGATTTCAAATAGTACTGAATTGCTCTTTTGTGTGTGTGTGCATGTTTGAGTGTGTGTGTGTGTGCATGCGTGTCTGTGTGTGTGTGTGTGTAGTGAAACTTTACAGCCCCCAAAACAATAAAATCACATAGTCTAAATATGAGTCTGAAACGTTGAAGAGACAAACTAAATCAAAATCTTAAACTAAAATCCTAAAACAGATTACTAGAGTGTTTAATTGACTGACTGATAAAATGATTAAGAAGTCAAAGAAATATGATTCTTATATTTATTAGCATCTCTATAGAATAGGGAATGATCTCAGGAAAGCAAAACAGTAAAATAAAGTTTTTATGTTGAAATAAAAAATTATAAAAATTGATTTTTCATATAAATTATTTAAAAGGCACCAAAGCAGGAAAAGGTTCTCTTAATCCTTGTTTTCTTCAGAGAATAACGAATTTTATTTTTTTTTCCACAAGGAGATAAGTAGTTGCTGTAAAGAATTACCAGATTTCTTGCAGGTCTGTCAGTAGAATATAGTTCATGATATTTCTTCAGTGTACACTTTATCTTAATCAAGTTTCCAATGCTTTTGGCATTGTATTACTTTTTTCCAGATTTATAGCAACTAAAAAAACTCCAGAGCTTAAGGATACTGTTGGGGTCTGAAAAACATATCTTAAAAACTAGTTGCTTCTACTGGAATTAAAAAGCTAACACATCTTCCCTGTGGAGAGACTGAGGAGCCTTAAATCTCTTTTGCCTTTTTGCTTATTAAATTTAAGTATGTAACATCCTCCATGGTTGATTCTGGGCATTTGAAGACGTGTTATTCATCTGAACCAAAAGTACAGCTATATCAAATTCTCCAAAGTGAAAATAAAAACCACTGAAGCTGATAAACCTTTACCTCTTTTTCCTAATACAGATCAAAGAGAAGGATGCCTTTTTATGTTTCCAATGTTTATATTGTAAAAGAATCATAACCTCATTTTTAAATACTTCTTTATAAATTATCTGACCTAATGCAGAAAACAAAGTGTCTTCTCTTCATATTATCATTTCTTCTTGTTGATATTTTGAATATTTTTGCTGATGGCTCAGAAAATACTGCAGCCAAATATAGCTACAAAGCAAAGACAGAATTTAGCTTAAGTAACAAAGGAAAGGTTTCATAACCGAGAGAAGAGGCACCACCTTACTTACTTACATTCCCAAAAGGAAAGAGGTTAAGATTACCAGTGTAATAGGAGCATTTCACTGAAACATCACTCAGGAAAAACAAAACAAAACAAAACAAACCACAAACCCCAAATAAACAAACAAACAAACAAACAAACAAACCCCAAACAAACAAAAAAACATAAAAACAAAACCAAATAGTATAAACCAAACCCATAATATAAACCAAAACAAACCACCCACCACCACCACCCCAAAAAAACCCCAACAACAAAAAAACCCATATCAACGACAAAAAGCCCACAAGACTGCAGCTATCCCAGCTTTTTCCTGTTCCCTATGCTCCTCCTAACAAGGACATCTGAGTGGTTTGGGAACTTATTCCTTATATAACAAAGAGTGGCACTTTTTCTGAGCTTTGAAATTTCATAATCCTTAGGGCTTATCTCAAGAGTAATTAACCTCTGTGGCAACTAGGCAGATAAAACTCCATAAATCTCACAGAATCTTCAACCTAGAAACTAATTTATTTTTTCTTCTTTTGAGGAAATTGAAAAACAATCTTAACTTTAAATTTAAGTGACAGCAGAGTAATACAGGAAATTTTTTGATTAGCACCATATTTTTTACTTTTCAAGTAAATATTCTTGAATATCTAATAGCAAGATTATATAACATAGAAAACTTTTGAATAAGTTCTTAAAATGTCAGAGTAACAATAACATTATAATAAGGTGAGGGGAAAAAATAGCTTTCTTCTTTCTCTGGATATTGTAAAGTAGGAAACTCAAAGAAAAAATACTATGAAAAGCAAAATGGATTCATAGCAGCCCTTGAATTTTTATATATTTCATATCAGCAGGGTAAAGAATATGTCTAAAGACATTCATGTCCTAAACTATTTATTTAAGTATTAGTGGGAGTTGCCATCTCTATTGGTTTTGCATGGCCTGGTTTTTGCTTTTTGGGCCACAGATGTGGCTCCTGTGAGGAGCTGCTGGAAGTTTCCACCAAGTCCTGCAGAACCAATCCCTGATGGCTCTGAAGATGGACATCTTGGCTGCTGGCCAAGGCTGGGCCAAGGAGAGAGGCTGGCAATGCCTCTGTGATAACAGATTTAAGGGGAAATCAAAACAAAGGTTGTTGCACAGTTTTTCCTAGCCAGAGAAGAGGAGGAGGTGAGAAGGAAACAACATGGAGATGCCAAGGTCAGTGGAGAAGGAGGACAGGAGATGCTCCAGGCACTGGAGCCGAGATTCCTCTGCAGCCCATGGTGAGACCCTGGTGGGGCAGCTGAGTCCCTGCAGCCTTGGGGATCCATGGGGGATGCAGAGATCCATCCACAGTCCCTGGGGATCCACGGGGATGCAGAGATCCATCCACAGCCCTTGAGGATCCACGGGGGAAGCAGAGATCCACCTGCAGCCCATGGGGGAGCTCATGCTGTAGTAGGTGGATGCCTGGGAGGAGGCTGTGATCCTGTGGGAGACCCATGGAGAGATAGGCCCTTGTCCCATGATGGAGCAGCCTGTCTTGCTGTGGAAGAGTTCCCACCCTGTGGAAGAGTGACCCATGCCACAGCAGTTTTGGGAAGACTGTGTGCCTGTGGGAAGGACTCACACTTCAGCAGTTCACAGGGAGCTGTTGCCTGTAATCATGTGGCTGTTGTTCACACGCCTTGACATATGTCCCAGCATTTTACCAAGCACAGAGGTGAGATTGAACTAGGAATCCAGTTTACCATAGTCATACCCTACTAGAGAGGACAGTGAGAACACTCCAACTGAAAATTGCTATAGGATCTGTAAATCTGCTGCTCACCGTGTTTACCTTGCAATTAGTAATCAGTGACAATGTACATAAACTCTTCCATTCTTTGCTTGTAATTCCTACTGATTAGTTAATTTCAGCAAATTCAGATCAAGACCTTCCATTTGAACTGAATACAAGGTAGAGAAGAGTTGCTGAGCAGGGGACAACTGAAGGACGAAATACTGTTTGGGCCTTTTGAGTTGACCTTTGAAATGTTCTGTTTTCTGAAATGTTTTCTGTTTACTTCTCCTTACCTTCCTGTAAACTCTTGGTATTTCTTTCAAGTCAGCTCTGATTTTTATTTGTATTATTAGAGAACTGAGTCAACTCATTCAGATTTTGGGAAAACTACACAGTCAATGGAAAAAAAAATCAAACAGGAAATATTTTTGTTAGTTTGCTGAATTGTATGTATTCTGGAAAGGGTGTGAGAAACTCCAGATTTTTTGACAGAAGGACAGCCTAGATGTGACAGAACCAAATAGAGAAGCGCAGAGGATAAGCAAGGTGAGGAAGATAAGTCCAACAGTTGAGCCATAACATGCAAATGCAGCCTAACATTCACTGAATGAGAGAAGAAAGATTAAAAGATAAAAGAAAAAAAAAAAAGAAAAATTAAAATGTTAATAGGAATTTTACACTAGAAAAAGATAAATGAAGAAGAGGGGCAAGAAGATGCAAAAAACAGCTATAACAAAGTCTTTATAACTAATTTACATGAAATAAAATGTATCGAGATGGAAAAGTTGAAGATTTTAACATGTTCAAGACAAGCTATGGTTCCACTGGTAGATAAAAAATTCTGAACAGTTGCACACACCTGAAATAACCCAAACTTATTTGACAAATAACTTAAACATATTTGACAAATATGAAATGCATCAACTTTCGGAATAACTCAATTCAATTTGTGAAATAAATATTATTTACTGTGTGTTGGATTTAATTTTTTTGTGGTTTATTTTTATTTTTATTTTTATTTTTATTTATTATAAACACAGACTTATTTTGTGTAGGGAAAAAATAAATTTCAAGATTAATAGAGCCATTAGTTTTGGAAATACAAATTTCCTCTATTTGTGCTCTTTACCCATCTGAGACCTGACACTATTTGCCATGAAAAGAAATGTGTTTGAGGGTTTAATAGGCTTCAAATACAAATATATGAAAGTCATATCTTCTAGCTAAGTTGGGATCTGAAGGTTTTCACAGTTTCTAAGATGTGTAAGACCATAGACAATTGCTAGTCCAACAGTCAAACTCTTAGGGAGACAAGTTTATAGTCTCCACATTTTTCAAGACTAATAACTTTAGTAAAAACCTGATGAATTTCATCTTAAAAACTTTGAAAACTCCAGGTAAAGAACTTAGAAGTAGGATCATTGCATACTAATTACATTTAATTATAAAAGAAAAGAATTAAAATTAAAAAAAACAAACAAAAACAAGCAAAAAACTTGAACCCCAAACAACTTACGTAACAGATGGCTCTACTAATTTGACAGTTAAGAGCATACGGTATCTCTCAGCTGCCCCTCATTAGAAAAGACAGTCCTCTTTCTAGACCCAAATCTCACACCAACCTACTCAGACCTGCTGTTCTCACATATATTACTGTAAATTATTTACATCAGATAAGAAAAATAATGAAAACAGGACTGTTTAAAAATCTCATTTATTTACTTGAGATACTGAATTTCTAAAACCTCTCAGAATCCTACAACATGTCTTCTAGTACATAAATGATGGTCATACACCCAAGAGAAATCAAAATTGACCAATTCTTCTTACTCTCACTTTGAACTAGTGGGCACACAGGGATCTTGTACCTCTGATCAATTTCATAGGGATTGTACTGATAATGATGCCTTCTGGAGGCTGACCTGGAACAGAGACTAGACAGGGCAAAGGATAAAGTAGGTTTCAATGGGAACTCTTGGGCTGCGCAAGAGTCCAGCCGGACCACACCCAAGATGCACCCCAAAGTGGTCACAAAATGGACACCTGGGTCACAAGGTCTCATATTTTTGTAAGCTCTAGTCCATTAACATATTAGAATCAATTATCCAACCATAGCTTTAGGTTATGAAGCTCCATCCTCTTTGTTTTTTCTTCTCACTTTACCGCTGTTTTTGTTCTTCGGCCTGAAAGTTGTCCTTGGTATAAAACTAGAGAAGGAATTGTTTTGTCTATCATGAAGATATCATGAAGATGTCTACCATACCATGAAGAGATCTTAGCAGTACTTAATATGAAACCTAAAACTATGCACCAAAACAGCACAGAGCCTAAAAAATATAGCAGCTAAAACCTAAGGCATCAATATCACCAAACTTAACTATTTGTAGCATGGATGCCTGTGTCTGAGCCAATCACAAAACATTTCTTCCATACATAGTCACAAGAGAAGGATACCTCTAAGAGCACAGTTCAACTGGGTTGATGCCAAGATGCTAACAACTGTACCCAAGAAGTACCTATTCTCTACGTTGACCAGTCATGTAGTGTGACAGCCTCAGTTGTAAATATTCACACTGCAGACAAGGAAAGTTAGGTGGCTGGGCATCAGTCAGTTTGTCATAAGCAATTTTTTTCATTTGCATCACTGCTCTTTCTTGGATTTTATTTCTCTTTTTTGTTTTTGTTTTTTTTTTTTTTCCTTTTCACTACAAATTAGTAGTAGCAGTATTAGTAATAATATTATCACTCCCACTATTATTATTATTATATTTTTAAATTGTTCTTATCTCAACTGATGATAACCCTTCAAATTCTCTTTACCCCATCCTTCTGAAAGCACCTGTGTGGTGCTTAGTTGTTGTTGGGGTTACACAACAAGAGATGATTGTACACATATATACATTTTTTGTCTCCTGAAACACCCAGTCAATAATATTAAAACAAGTGTGCTGGAAGATTTTTAAATGATATTTATCTTTCTGCTTTTCCTGTTTTGAAGCATGCATTATTACGAGCTAAAGCATAGGCTGTCAGTCTGAGGGACTTTTATCCTGTTCTACATTCAGTTCCTGTATTAACAGCCAACACACCATTACATCTGACCATATGAGAAGAAGTAAGCAAGTTGATGTATTTTCACTGAGGCTTTTTCTTTCATAATATACATTTTGTCCACACAGAGCTCTTGTATGGAAAGACGTGTTGCAGTTAAAAAAACATAAAAATAAAAGTTTTTAGAATATATTAGAATGTTGATTATTTCACATTTAATAGCCTGATTGAGGTTGCACATAATTTTTCTAAAAATTATATCAGGCATTAGCAATTTATTTCTTTCATGATAAACATTTGAAATGCTTTCTTTTTCAGAATTGTGTCCCTTGACAAACAAACATGTTGCACCACGTGGGCATATAAAACATTAATGCTGCTATAGTGTATGCTCCTGGGAGTCAAAACAATGGCAGAAGGAAAGGAAATATGGATTGCAGAGGAAGATGGAGTGATCCAGTTGTATTGTCAACTGCAGAGGGATAGGGGGACACTGAGTTACTGATCAAGTGATAAGGCTGGAGACAGAATTTATAGGATGAAAATCACCAGTGTGTGCAAAGCTCAGCAATGATAAGGACATAAAAGGTATTATACCAGGAATTTTTAAAAGTTCAGCTAAACCAGTATTATTTTTCCTCCAGAAGCAGCCCAAAACAAAAGACTATGGTAAATAAGAACAAACCTAATATTTCCATTGAATATTCCCATAGTTTTCAACTGCATGAGAATGAGATAGTTTATGTAATCCATAACCTTCAGAAGACTTCCTTTCTATGAAAGTATCCAGCCTTCACTTATATCCATTTTAGCTTTAACAGTCCAAATTTCCCTTTGGTTTTCCCACTAATTCTGACGCTATCAGAAGAAACACATCATTTCGGGAAAACAAACAACCCAACCCAATTCACACAAGCAAACAAAAAAATCCGTAGTAGCTGTCAAATGCTGGCTTCAATGGATAGTTCCTGATTCCACTACACAACTAAGGAGTAGACAGCTGATTCCTCATCAAATTTTCATGTCACTGATGATTTTTTAGTCATATCCATCTCTCGGGATTATAAAAAATATTTTTTTTGCTTTTGTCTTTCTGCTGGTCAGCTGTTTTTCTTCTCCTGAGAATGTACAATTTTGATTTCACCAACCAGAGTTCTTGAAAGAAAAGCTGTGAGACTTTTCTTCTTGTGTTTTCTACACAGTTTATTTTTTCTTATGACATTCTGTTCCTGACCTGCAGTGTTCTTCATTGCAGGTCAGTTCAAGGCACAAACCCCAAAATCCAAATATCAATGCTTAATGCTCCTACCCTCAGGGTGGCGTGGATATTTATATTACAATCCATGTAATCAGTATTTATAATTCTACTCCAATAACTATTATCCATGTTAGAAGGTTAGACTCTATTCTAAGCCAACTATAATGTGCCACCTCACAGCAAAAGATGGAGGCAAGGAAGAAGAAGGAAGAAACCCAAAAGCCATGTGCTTCCTCCATCTTGTCATCATCTGTCTGCCATCCTAAAAACCCCATATAGCTAAAATTCTCACCTTGTGATAAACCCACACACTATTCTACTATTTAATACACACTTTTGAAAACTCAGCTTCATTCCAGAGCCTAAAAGCCCTTTTCCCATGAACAAAGGTTAAAAACAGTGCTTGTCAGAGATCTTAAAATCTCTTAAACATGCAAAGAAATATTTCTCATATTTCCAGACTCCGACATACATCATAGTCTCTTCAGCTGCCCATTTTCCAGAGTGAAGAGTTGTAACTTTGGAGTTGTGTTTAAGGAAGCCATTCTGTACATCTGAACATCCTTCACACCCTTCTGTGAATCTTTCCCTTTCTGCTACACCTCTGTTGAGAAGGGATCACTGCACGGTGTATGAATGGTACTAATATAAAAAGTAATTGCATTATGTGTAGAGATACTTCTACTACATACTATTATATAATTTGTATTATTAAAGAGATATTAAGTTTTAAGGTTTGCAGCCTTTATAGAATAATTCTTAGTCCTCTAGAGATAAAATGTATTAACGTGTTGCACCTAAAAATAGATTAATAGCAGAGGCTATCATAAATCTTTGCATGAACATTGGTGGAAATGTCTGGATGTATGAAGTAAAATTATTTCCTGTGATTGTATATTTTACTTTGATAGAAAATCCAGCAACCAAGAACATATAAAGTAGTTCTGTCACTTGATTGTGCTTACTTAGGATAAATGAAGAACTAAAATAAAGTTAAATTTGACCTACAATGATTAATGATGAATGCAATCACACAATACTGTATATTAAGAAGATGTTGAGAGACAAAAGAGGGCAACAAAAGTTAATGGGGACAGTGAAGTAACAGAAAGTTCTCTTAACCTAGTGAGAATGTAACAAGATGTTTATAGTGAAAGAATTCAGCATACACTGTTAATTGCTACTCTATTCTTCATAATCTCTCTGTTTTCTGTACTAGTCTTATGATGCTATTTCATTTTATTTATGATTCTATATACTCTCTCTTTGTTTTTGTTTTTTTTGTTTGTTTTTTCTTGTGTTAGTTTGGTTTTGGGTTTTTTTGGGTTTTTTTTTTTTTTGGTTTTCAGCTGGATGTTTTTTCATTTGATTCTCTTCTTTCTTCATTTCTGTTCATACATATACCACATATCTCACCTCTTCAAATACTGTGTTTTGAATAACATATTAGATGCCTTTTCACCTGTTTGTGTATTGATGTACCTTAGCATCTTTTACATAGCTACACCTCTCCCATGTGCATTCCATTTTTGTAATGCTTTGACTTTTTCTGACTTATGTGCTCTTCCATTCTCATTTTGCCTTTAACAAGTTTTCTCTCTCTCTTTCTACTCTGGATATGTCATATACTTTTTACTCCCCCATCAACTAATTTGTTATTCAATGAATTTTCTAATGAAACAATTTCTTCAGAACTGATATCAATTTGGTTTGAGACATTTTATAATTTCAATATTTGCTGTACTAATTTTTCTTTCTCTCCTAGCACAAGATTCTCTTTTTATAAATGAAAAGTATAAGCAAACAAAAACCAGAAGAGTGTATACAGTTTTGGGTCTCTGTCACATCAACATATACTGTAAAAAAGCATATTCAAAAAGGTATTGTTGGAAATCTGCAAAAATGAAAGAAAAGAAGAGAGTTATTAAATTTATTTTATTTTACTATATTTTTACTGAATGTGTGAAGAATCCAAACATTCTACAAACATAAGAGTCTTGTGCGACAGGTTTCAGTTGATAGTGGATGTGGACCAAAGATGAAAACTGATCCAAAAAGAAAAATGTATTTTTTAAGCAATTTAAAATAAGTGAATATGTTTTAAGTATTGCTCTGCTAAAAGTACAGAAACTTTACAATGAATGCAAGTCAGTCCAATAAATTTGACATTTACTAGTATCTCTTTGCTGCCACTGAAAGTAATAGCAACAGGAAGAAGAGCCAGTGCCTGTAAAAAGCTAAGGAATATTGCTAATTAAAGCAATTCAAACTGCTTTTACACTGGTCACTCTGCATAAGTGGTCTCAAACACACAGTGGATCATGAAAAATTTATGCAGATGTCTTGTTTTGAAGCCAAACATATCCTTAACTGTGAACAACAGAAAGCAAGAGCAGAGCAGTTTAGAGGCAAAGTATAAATTAACACAGTGAAAAAAATTGCTAGATTTACATGAAAGAAAATGTTTTTAGGCTGCTGTTGTTATACTGTACAGGCAAATGATGAAAGTAAAATCTTGCTTAGCATTGTTTTCTGAAATATTTGTGTTAATATGCAAGACTTCTCAAATACTACCATGGAATAGCCTTTATCTAGGCCATATTTGTTCAGGAAAATTATTCATTCAAAGAGATAGTATAAAATATAAAATATAGGCCTGAAAAAGAATTTTAAAAAGATGTGTAATAAGACAATGCCCTCATAGAGAAGAGTAAATGTTCTTTTAAAGCAGTATCCTGTCTCCAGCAGTGACCAGCTGCAGATGCTTCAGGAGAGCGTAAGAAAAAGAGCCTGTGTTCTTTCCATTCTTGTACCAGATCCATATCTAGAGGGTGCACCTGCCTGAACCATCTTTGTATGGTCAGGAGTCATAATCAATGTGGCTGATCATTGTTAAGCCATGCAGTGTTTGACTCCTACTGTTTTTAAAGGTCATCGTAACTTTGTTGCTTCGCTCTCCTATATATCTTATTTCCTCCACTGTGACTTTTAAAGACACTCTTTTGAAAGTTTTTACTTGTATTCAGCCTTCAGTCTCTGCCAATACTTGATTGCTTAATCTGGGAAGTTTTCTGGGGTTTGTTCTGTACTATTTAATGGAATGGAAAATAAATTGGCAGACTGCATAGGGAACATGCCACTTTTCTGTATAAACTCTATAACCATCAGAAGGGGGTTGTCTATTACATCTCCCCCAAGCTGTCACCATCTTATTATTTCTCATCACAATATCTTCTTCTTGTCCTTACCACAGCAGTTTGTTTCCTATGTTGTTCCATGTATGTTTTCCAGATACCAAAACCATCTGAATTTGGGATATTTTAGAAAAATCTCAGACACCTAAACACAATTTATGACGAATCCCTCATGTAATTTATGATTTTTAGAAACATATTGAATCAATGTACAGCTAAACTGTGCATAATAGCTGTATAAATTTTATTATACATGAATATAACTCTTTTAGCATCTGAACAATATAATCAGTTGCCTCATGAGAAACAAAATGCACCATTCTTTACCAACATTACTGAATTAAAAATGGAGAGGATTCTTTTCAGCTTACTACTTTAAGATAAATGACTCTTAAAATTTTTGAGGAAAAAAAATAAAATATTGGAACCTTGAAAGGCAACAGCATTTTCATACTTCCAAATTTTTTTTCTCCAGTTGACCTATTTTTAAAACAACTTTTTGACTAACTGAAACTTTGCTTACTATATTGTTTTGATTTCATACAATAAATTTAGAGTTTCATTTATATATACAGATAAATCTATATATGACTATATAGAGACATAGAAATTCATGTAGAAATACTTGTGTGTGTGCATAACACCTATATCCATAACACTGTACATGTCCATGTCTGTGTCTATGTTTATGTAAAACCTCCTTTTGACCTTTGTCTCATCCACTGAATCCCCTGCAATTATACATGGAAAACAAGGATTCCCTGATGACAATCACAGAAGATGGAAGTAATGGATACAGATACAAAGATGAGAACAAGTTGGTTTTATTGTTGGGTGGGGGGCAAACCTACCATGCTGCCAACAATGGAGCGGGCAAAGAAAGGTCTGAAACAAGGAGTAGTCTGCAAACAGCCTCCTAGCAGGAAAAGTCAGCAGCTTTTTCCCTACCAAGCAGAACTTTGAAGCACTGATATCTGAGACTAATTCACTAAATCTTTTTAAAGCAGCTCTTATGTAAAATGAGGGAATTAAGCTCACAAAAATATTTCCAATTACTGTATTAGTCCACGAGAGCCACATATTTCAAGATTTAATAGTTGCTGATTTCAATACAGCGGAAAAACCAAGAAGAGATTTTTGAGACAAAATATTAGCTAAAAGAAGTGAATTTGGTGCAACACTCAATATTTTAGTAATATGCATATATTGCAAACATATAAAAACCTCTATAAATACACATATATAAAAATAATGTTACTTGTGCAAGCTGAAGGTGGAAGAAAGAACTTGTTAATTGCTTTTTGTTAAAAAAGGGATTTCTTTTTAATCATACCACATGCACTCATTTTCCTAGAGTGGTTCAACACTTTGCACTGTTGAAACTGCAAAGGCACAAATAAAAAATCAGATTTTAAAAGTAAGTTACTGATTCAGCCTAACTGATGGATCACTGTGTCACTGGTAATATTGTCTTGTGGGTTTTTAAAACTGAGCATCATGTTCTTTAAAAGGCAATTATATTAACAAGTATTATTCCTCTGATAATCACACAAAAAATACTGATCTGATTAGTTTCTTGATCTGTGTTGGCACCTGACAACGGAAAGTGAAAATAGAACTGACTCCCTTGCATTTGTTTTACAGTTATTGTATCCCAGATATCAGTCACACAGAACATTTTGCCCAGGTACTTGATACTTATGCAGGCTTCTCTGTTTGTCAGTCACTGGTTCTAGGACTGTGCTCCAGCCATTCAGTTCTGTTTTTCCTTTCTCACAACATATTCTGTGAAACCCTGTGGACATTCTGCAAATTATTGCACTGCATAAACTGAACTTTGTCTCAACTCCAGTTAATTAAATCAATAGCAAGCCCTGTGCTTTGCACAAGCAGTACTGATGGGCTTTGACTGACAGCATCAGCTTTATAAAGCATCACCGTGTAAGGCTTTATATGGCAAGTGAGTTCTATTTCCTTCTCTTCATCACAATTGCTGACATTTTGGCTGTATCTAGTGGGTGACATGATTCAGACAGGGCAGTAACATGGAATTTAATAAGAAAGTAAGAAGGCTTTGTCTATGACTGAAAGCCCCTAGTGAGAGCTGTGGTGTGTAAACAATCTTGCTGCTGCTAACATGCTGGAATTATTTTCAATTTAACAACAAGAACGAAATTTTACTTTTAAAATCCCTCAGATGATGCTTTATAAAGAAACTTAGGTGCCTAAAAATGCAGTGTAATAGTGATATTTTTCCTTTAAATATCAAAAATTCATTATTAATGATCTTTGCGTATAACATTCTGGAGATTTTTGTATGTATATATATATGCATATGTATATATCTATTCAGACTTGCGAAAGTGAAATAATAAACAGATTGCATGCATTCCCCAAGAGATGCATTACAATTATTCAATTATTTTTCCTAGACACAAAAAATTACTTTGAAATATGAAGTTTTCAAATTCTTTTTTTGAAATTAAAATAAAAATATAACATACATACATACATACATATATATATATATATATATATATATATATATATGTTCCAGGTAGAAATAATAGCATGAGAGCAGAAAATTATACACATATATTATTTTCCCATACTACACATGTCTCCTAAGATTGTGTAAAAAAAAAAAATTAAAGATTTAACTTGATAAAAAAGTGCACAAAAGAAAAAAAAATCATAATTAAACTATACTGGTTACAAAGGTCCTATCATCACCTATGGCAGTAGCAGAGCTCTCGAAGACTACACAAAAGAATGTTTAAATGGAGTCATCTGGACTGAAGAAACAATAGACATTTTTGCTTCTTAAATATTTTATTGTATGCAATGTTTCTACTTTTAATGTTTACAGAAAAACCCAACACTCCTCTTTTGAAAGGAGTGATTCAATCAAAGTTTATGACCCTTCCACTAAAAGACCTTATTTTCAGTAGGTGATAAATGGCATCATTTAACCTCTTTTTTTCTGTGTCAGATTTTATTTGTTTAGTGTTTCTGGGAAGATTTTTTACTCTCAGGATAAAAAAAGAAAAATAGATTGTTCAAATATAAATAAATTTTAAGTCACCGTGACAATTTCTTTGATAACCCCATTTCTCTACACTTTGAAAAAAAGTTTGTTGAGAAACATTTCTGCACTTTTAACTTTTTTTTAAAAAAATATTATTTTTGTACTGCAACTTTAAATGATATCACAATTTAAAATGAAAGACACTTTTTAAAATTTGAAAGTTGAATTTTAGGAAGTCTAATATTTTTCAAAACAGCTAGGGCTTTCATGGCTGTACCTGTAGCAAAAATCAAGAGATTTCCTTCACAGAGTTTTAGAATATACTGCAAGCTTCAGAAATACAGTTCATTTATGCCTTTCCACAAAACACTTGGTGGTGTGTTCTCCTAACAGGTAAGTGGTGCCAATCTCTGCATTCTTATATCACATCTACGTTGTTCCGGATGAAAAGAACAGAAAGTAAGTGCGTGTTTTTCCAATGACCATGGGGCCATTGATCCACAGGCAGCAGGGATGCTGTAGACACCCAGCTGAAAAGACAAAGCCTTTAAGTCTTCTGTTGTACAGAAAGAAGGAATGTAACAAGGAATTTTGAAAATTGTATGCTTTCTAAAATGGGGTCTGAAAGTGGAGAAGAAAGCATATGAGAGGTTTGGGACTAAGAAATGGTCTCAATATTAACAAAAAAAAAAAAAATAAAAGCAATTCAGAAGAGAATGGACTAGTACTACATATTCCACAAGAAAGGATATTAATTAAACTACACAAAGCCCCCACACACCCTACAGATGGACAGATATTTCCCAAAAAAGTGATTCAAGACTGTGATTCAAGACTTCCTTCAGAAATGGTGGATTTTTTTTTTTTTTTGGTGCAGGGACGGAATGAAGAAAGAAGAAAAATTATGTTGAATTGGAAATGAAATGTCTCTGAAAAAGTGACACATTCAGGAAGAAATGTGCCATTCCTGTACAGTTCTTCTCAGCCTATTCATACTCTACAGAACTCCACAGAACTCCACAGTTCTTTTTAATCCAATTTAATTTGGATGATTAAATATATTGAAATAGCAACTGAGAAGTAGTAAAAGCAGACTGTCAGTCATATTTTCTCTGTCTCTCTAAGAAAAGCAGGAACTGACGGATAAAAGGACACCACAGAAGTCTGTGTGGGAGTTCGGAGTGCGGGAGCGCTCAGAGGGGAGATAAAAGGACACGGAGGTTGTGTGCACAGACTCAGCTGCAGGCATGGGGCCCTGCTCCTGGCAGCACTGACTCCAGCTGGGGAAAGGTACTGCGAGCTGCAGCAGCTACAAGAAAGCTGTCTGATCCTTTCCTGTCTGATCCTTTCCCCACAGGAGTCTTCCTCAGGATACCTGAGGACCAAAAAGCATTACAGGAGGAGACTTCCTGTGCTGCTTTGGCCCTTATAATGTTTTGTCTTACCTGAGACTGTCCACTATGTCTCTGCTTAGCTTTTTTCAGGACATAGAAAAACAATTTATTTCAGACAGCTACTTTTTACCCTCAGTAGCTTTATGAAAATTATTAGTGAAAGGAGTTCAAATGCATTTTTCCTAGGGCTTTCTCAAGGAACCTACTGTCCCCCTTTGCCCCGTAAATACAATAATTATCAATATAATTACACAGATGAAGCTTTTTTTTTTTTTTTGGTTAAATATTTCATTGCTTTGTGATGGTTGATGGAAATTGAGGCTGCACTTCAACACTGTTTGTGGGCCAGAATCTTATTTCTTATGAGCAAAATTCCTGGTGATGTCTCTGGTAAAAGCCTTTGTCACAGGTGATGGAGGTAAGGGAGCAATGGGAATACAAATCTGCTGCAGTTTGCCTAAGATGCAGAAACATCTGCTTGAGTCATGAGTGGCTTGTTGGCTGAATTCAGCAGGGGAGAATCTGGCAATTAATCTGAAGTGTCATCATATTCAATAAAAATTGTTGTAGAGGGCTTCTGGGAACATAAAGGTAGCTCTGGTGACCAAAGATTGCATGTGTTTCTGTGGTTTATTCATTTTTAAAGACTGCACTGCACTCAAATAGTAAACTTTTCTAAGGATAAATTCTGTTTAGTGACTTTCTCCATAAATGATGACCTACTTTGTGAAAATAGGTATGTCAGGATGGATATGGAAACTTCTAAGTATATTCATATATGTACAAACTACAGTTTATGGAAAAAGAGAATTTATTAATTCTTTAAAGGAACGGGCTCTGAGATAATAAAATTTAATCTGCTTGAGGCCAATGTCGCCCTTTGGATTAACTGTACTAATTTTCATATACAAACTGAGAAGCAGAATTGCTATTCTTGATGTCTTCTCTTCTGTTTTTCTACCTGTTTGAAAATATGATTCTACACTGAAATAAGCCTTTAGTCCCTGGACAGGCACAAAAACTTTCAAATACTATTTCAGAAATACTGCCTAATCTGAAATACAATAAAAATTATGAAGTGCAGAAAATAATTCATGGGTTACATAGGAGCAATAGATCTTTCTAAAATTTTAATTTCTCAATTGTTCCAACTTGTTGTGCAGGATACATCATGTATCTCAATATTGTTATTTGTATCCACCCAAAGGACTGATTCAAAACCCACCCTAAAATGTAAAACTAATTTAAAAGGATTTGGGGTCAGGCCTTAAGAGACTTCCAGATCACAAATGATTTCAACCCTGTTCCCCTTAATTTTTTTAATTTTTTAAAAATACCTTTACAAATGAAGCTTGCCAGCTGAACAATCCTGATGATATTCTACTGTTTCTATGGATCAAATATTTTTGAGTTAAGTTTCTTCTATTTTTATCTGTTTGTGAAAACTTTCAATTCCACCATGTTCCTACTGCAAACTTTTTCTTTTCTTTTCTTTTTTTTTTTTTTTTCCCCAGCTAGTCTTATTATAAAGAAAATTCTAGAAAACTTACAATTTTTCTATCCAGTTAATTTATGGACTCTCTTACCCTTATGTAGTTGAAGCAATAATAACAATAATAAGCAGATATTTCAACTAATTGGAAAGGTCTGTCTACATGGAAAGTAGTAGAAGAAACTTTGAAGATACCAATATTTACCTCTTCGTTGATTGGTTTATCTATTAGTTTGTTTCTGAAGCGCACCATATAAAGTAGTGGGCCACCACAAACAGTGTTAAACTTTGAAGCTAGGAGAGCAAATATATTTCAAGGTTTTAATTCTGTTTCAGTTCTTCTGTATACTACAGGTATCTATAAGCTTTAACATACTCCAGAAAAATTCTTCATGCAAAGCACTTATGATGATTTCTATACGTTTAGAAGTTTCATTTTTAAGTGAATATACAAAGGTGGAATTTTTCCAAAACCAGCACATACAACAGACGCAAGCTGTGGTTTTAAAACAGGCTTTGGGACCATTATATGTGGCATGGAATAAGACTCATTTGGTGGAAAGGTTAGAATGCTGAATACTCAATTACTCCCACACAGTTACAAGTAAAGAAGTTAAAATAATCTGTCATTGCACTCTTATGTTTTGAATACAATGAAAGACATGAACTTATTCCTTTTGCGACAATACACAATGCCATGTAATATATTTTTCAGAAATGTGGACATGACTTGTTTATACTATATAAGTTAATTTTAGAAGAAACCAAAATCCTCATAATTTTTTTTTCCTACTTTGTTAAACAATTGTTGAAATTGTTTAAAAAATGGTACTAATCTCTTTTACATTCAATATTGGTCTTCAAGTTTTCAGGTTGTTGAATTTTCCTTGTAGCTATTTTAAAATCTTGTTTATTTCATTACAATCCTAAATTGTACCATCAATAGCTTAAGTTATTAAAGATTTGGATCAAGCAGAGAAGAATATTGGGAAAGTATTATAGGTGAAAGTCAGGTCGGATATGTGAGAGCCATCCAGACTCCTGAATTTAATGCTATTATTGAGTAATTTTTAACAATCAGAGGAGTTTCTGAAACACCAGCCTCACACTGACATCACATCATAATTCCAAGAAAAGAAAAAAATATATGTTCTAGCATCTGGAAACAGGAGTGGTGAACTCTCCATTAAAATTCTGTTCTTCACTGGCTAATTAATCATCCTTGGAAGAGATAGTGGCAAAGATGGGGCAACACTGGATGTATGGACAGGCTAGGGAGGTGGTGCAGTTCTTGGGGTGTCCTGAGCAAGGCCCGGAGTTGGACTTAAAGATCCTCTTCTTTAAGGAGGACATTTTATAATTCTATATTCTGAGACTGATACAATACATTTGACAGATTTTAAAATCCAGATTCACATTACAAATTTTCTCTCAGTTCATTTGCGGTTTCCCTTTTACATTTCCCTGTAGGCAATATGTGTGATATTTATTCCAGATGAAGAGCTGTAGTAACTGTTCTTCTCTGTCAGTCATGGAGTAACCATGCTCAGATCTCATCGCAAACACATTAAACATTGAAAGGTGGTTAAGAAAGTTCAGGTTTTCAAACACCTGTTTCTCCATTCTGAAGAGGAGTCCATTTAGCTTGATATTTTGCAACTTCTTGTCTTAATCTTTGTTGCTTCTGTTCAGTGCTGCCAGCAATATAATGTCTGCTGAAATTCTGATGCAATTGGGGGCTTTATTTAACAGGGGCAGCTTCTAGCCCCGGCATATTCGGCCCCTGTGTGGTACATACCAAGGTGGCCTGGTTTTGCTAAGTCTAGCATGTCTCTTAAATGTTTCATAAGGATAAAATCCCCCATGTAGTGGGAGCTCTACTTTTGTTCAAAGGGTAAATTTTTTCAGTTTCTACCAATGACTCCAAGACAAGAAGGGAGGCAATTATGCATTTTACCTTCTGAAACCAGCAGGACTAGTAGGAGTCTTCACACATTTTGTTTCTTAAATTTCAGTATCTTACCAATACATAATTTAAATTTTTTGTCACTTTCTTACTTGCTTTTTACTTATTCTCTTCCTAACACTTACCCCCCCTTTTGGCAGAAACAATATTCTAATCTTTAGTAAACTTTAAACTTTTTAGTTTATTTTATTCTTATTTTCTTTTTATAAGCATTAGATGACTCAATGTCTTTTTGTTTGGCTTGTTTCATTTGGAGTTTCCTCTGATCTGATTAAAGACCATGACATTTTCAGTGCTTTCTAGAAGAATAAAGAAGGGAATAATTATTTAATCAATAAATGAATAAAATATATTATTAAGCTATCATATGCATAACAAAACCCTCATTTCATATTCATAACTTTTCAAGTTTAAAATTTCCTTTTTAAAATTTGAAACTGTTTTTGAGAATACAGTTCCTCAAGTTATGCATTCATAATTTTTTACTTGCTTAATAAATAATAATAAATTTGTTAATGTTCATACTATATGGAAGATAAGGAAGGTACATATGAAGAAGTTACATATGAGAGGAAAGTTTGGGAACAGCTATCCTGAGAAAATCTGCGAATATACTAATTTTGAGCTTTAAAAAATTACAAAAACCCCCAAAATATAAAAATCATGTCTCTTAAACTTTAATTGATAATTTTGAGGTTTTTTTCTTGTTTTGTAGCAACAGCAAATGTAGATAGATATACTTTTATGTACTTATATGATTTAGGATCATTACAATTTCATGCCCATTTTGATTTGACGTGACTTTTTATTGCAGTTCATTGAAGTCTTGATTCTGGAATGCTTCTTTAACTAAAGTAACTGACATGTAGAGGTTGTCAATCATAAAGGATCAAATCAAACCTTCCTACAGAGAAAAGTTATCTACGAGCCCCCAGAAGTCTAATATTCAATACTGAAGTCTCAATTAATTTCAAGAAGAGTATGATTTTTTTTTTTTTTTTAATGTTATTTTGTGTGTCATCTTAGGAGCTGTGGTGGCTTCTTGAAAAACTTAGAACAAAATATTCCAAATTGCCACACATTTACTTTCTGGAAAACAGGGTAGTTAAATATCATTCATAGAAATATATAAACTGTCAGAGGCCTTAAAATAGAGAGCTCCCAGCTGTGTCTCTTCCCAACTCTTGTGCAACCCCTGGCTACTCATTGACTGGTAATTGTAGGAAAGAGAGAAGAACCTGATGTTGTGTAAATGCTGCTTTGCAAAAGTTGAAACATTGCTATCCAAGCAGTTTTGGTTATAGCACTATATGGGCTGTGCAATGCCCCAGTCTGCTTGGTGGGTTCAGGGGAAGGCAGTTCTGTCTACCCTGGGCAGTACATAGGAGAAACAACAAAATTGTCAGGACGTTCAAAAAAAACCCCACATTTACTGGCAAACTTTGGAGCATTCCAATGGAATAAGTTACTTGGCAAAGTTTAACTTGTCAAGACACGAGGGATTTCTCAAGCCATTGACTGGAATTTTTCTTGGTCCAGCTTATAGTGTATTTTGAAAAGAAAAAGTGAAGAGAAAAAAGAGAAAGAGGAAAAAGAAAAAGTAGAGAGAAAGTTTACAGTGCTGAACAGTTCTCTTGCAGTCATTTGTAAAATGTGTAATTCTCCAAAGAAATATGTACATCTAGTAGCCACAACTGCCTAACTCTTAATTAAAGGACTAGAAATCTGAGATTTAGGTAATGATCAAAGAGTCTCTTAATCAGATTTTGGTTTATGGACACAGCTTGAATACAGTTTGGGGGGAAAGAGAGAGAAAGCAGTAGATGCTAAGACCAAGGTTAAAGCATAAATTGCATCAAAACAGGTGTTAACCTGGCCTCTTTTCTGGGTTATTTGGGGCAGACATTAGGAAGGAATTAATTGCACTGGAGACAATGAAGCACATAGATGAAATATCAAGTCACATTTTTTGAGAAAATTCTGGGGATTATAGTATTATTGTGATTGAAAAGAGGAAGGATTTGGAACATATGTCTGTGAAGCAATTTGTGATAAAACTTCTGTAGTTGGAACCAAATTCAAAATTTCATTTGATAAGTACAGTTTAATTTACTATAGAGACAGGAATTAAGATCTCCTAACTCATACCTTCATCAGGAGACAACTCAGATTCAACATACTCTGTGTGTATGTTTACAGATTGATTATGCTGAGCAGTAGAAGAGAGATTATTGTAGTGGATTGACCTTATCTGAATGCCAGATTCCACCAAGCCACTCTATCACTCCCCCTTCTCAGCTGGACACGGGACAGAAAGTAAGATGGAAAGCAACTCGTAGGCTGAGATAAAGAAGTTTACTAAAGAAAAAAAGGGTTGTGTGTGTGCAAGCAAAGTGAGGAAAAAAAAAAAAAAGAAAAAAAAAAGACGTTATTTTATTTTATTATCAGCAAGTGATGCCTGGCCGCTTCCTGGGAAACAGAGCTTCAGAATTCACAATGGCTGCTCAGGAAGGCAAGTAAATAAAAAATGCACCCTTCCTTCCTCCTCCTTTTTTTACTTTTTATATCTGAGCTGATGTCATATTCTATGGAACATCCCTTTTGTCACTCTGGGTCAGTTGTACTAGTTGTGTCCCCTCCCAGGATTCTGCCCACCTCCATCCTACTGGTAGGGTGTGGAATGCTGCAGAGACAGCACCAGTGCAACTCCAGTGGTGCTCAGCAGTAGCCAAGGCACTGGGGTGTTACCCACACCTTTCCTACTAATACTGCATATTAAGCATATACTGCTAAAGCATAGCACTGTAAGACTGCTGTGGTAAAATGAATTCTATCTCAGCCAGATCCAGTACAGTTATCCACAACACACAGTCTGCCACATATACTTGAGGACTGTTTTGATCATTCTCAGCAACTGACTTGATTGATAATTCTTGTATATTCTTAGAAGAAGAAAACTGCTAACTTTGAACTTAGTCCAGCAAGACACAAAAATTTTTCAGAAAAGGAAAGAACTGACCAAAGGAAAGAACTGACCACTGGACATGAATCCTCCATATTTTGAAGGCCTGTAAATTTCAAGTATTATGTGTGGAGAGAAATCACAGAATTACGGGAAAAAATGGAAAAGGTTGGAAGGATCTTCTGGTGATGTTTCCAACCAAGCTCCCACTTGAAGGAGTGATAGTTTAAAACCTTAAATAAGAGTGTTCATAACTTTTAAAGCAAAATTTTAAATATCTCCAAGGGTGGAGATTACAGATTTTCTGTGTCCTGCTGCTTAACAGCTGTCATTTTAGTTAAACATTCAGCTTCCTAATGTGCAGTTTGAATTTCCTTTGCTGTGACTATTTATTTAACTTTTGTCTGTATGGGTTTTAACATAGAGTTAATATCTTCATTTAGTTACTACAGCGTTATTTTGGATTTGTTCTGGAAACTGTGATGATAACACTGGGATGTTTTAACTATTGCTTAGTGTTTACACAGCCTCAAGGTCTTTTCTGTTTCTCATCCCGTTAGCGAGGAGGCTGGGGGTGCACAAGAAGTTGGGATGTTGCGGCCGGTATCTGTTTCTATTTGTTATTTTATGTTTAATGTTCATATTGTCAAATGGTTTGTTCTCTGTTCCCCCGTTTTTCCCCCCGTTGGTTTGTTCTTACTTTGTATCCCCCCAGTTTGTACCCTATATGGGTTCCAGTAACCCTTCTCCCCTTCTCCCCATTACCCCATTAGTCCAGGAACTGACAGCGGGGAATCGAGCTCTTTTCCCCCCTGTGCTCTGGGCATTGGTTGAGCAAAATGCACACTCCCCCCTCCGTGTAACCCTGGTATAAAACCCGTGCCCCACGGGGTTCGGGGCGGTTCTCTCAGGTGTCCCCTTCAGCGGCGTCTCTTTGAATAAAGAAGCTGTTGGAACCTCCCCAGAGATCGCCTCTCCTGGCTCCTTTATCCTGTCTCTCTCGGGAGCGGACCCGAAGCTCCGAGAACGCGCGGTTCTTTGAAACCGCCGCTGCCGCCTGTACCCGCGGTAACCGCGATTGTGCAATCCCTTCGCGGCTCCGGGGATGTTCGATCCCACTGAGCTAGCCGAGCCCCTAGCGTACCGCGAAATTGGGAGGGGACACAGCTGGGTCTGCTGACCCCAATTGACCAGAGGGATATTCCATACTATATGGCATCATCCTCTGCAGTACAATACTGGGGGAACTTTCAGAGTGGTTTGTCTTTTGAAGTAACTGTCATGTGATAAATCCCTGCTTTCCCAAGATGCCTGAAAACTTCCCCAATGATGGGAAGCAGTGAAGAAATTAATTTTTCTGCTTTCCTTGCCTACATGGCTTTGGCTTTACCTATTAAATCATCTTTATCTCAGGAGTTTTCACTGTCAGTCTTCTGATTCTCTCCCACTGCCCTTGAGTGGGAGATGACTGACTGGCTGAACTGTGTTTAGCTGCTGGCTGAAGTTAAAGAAAGGCTTTAGTCCTTTTTGGTACACAACGTAGAGCTAAAAAGAGTCAAGATTGTGACAGATTTTAATGGAATTTGCTGGATCATAAATATGAGCATAAACAGCAGGATAATTTTTACAATTTTTAAATAAGTTGAAGAATACTCAGTTGATATTTGTCATAAACTTCTCTTCAACAACAGGAAAAAGCAAAAAGAAAAAGTTTAAAAGCCCACAGAAAACTAAAACAAACCCTCAATGAGTTTCAAAGCTCTTTAAGTAGCAGAAATTTGTTTTTGAAATAATACAAACATGACGTTAGGCATAGTTACTGCTCTTGTGCTATGTCACCTGGGATTAATTTATATAATATGTTGGCAGGCAAGCTTGTTAAGCAATTCTGTACATTGAGAATTTAGTTATCAAATCCTCAGATAACCTGATAATCTGCTTTATTAATGTGCAACAAACAAAATATCTTGGAACATTGAATAAAGGAAAATTGCACTGGGGATTACCATGTTAATACTATATAATGCCAAACATAATACAGAAGTAGACTTTTTTTTTTTTTATTAAGTACTAAATACAAATAGAAAAGAAGGCAGAGTATTCTCATCATTTCTGTCTTGCCAAAGAACATGAGTTTTATTAGCAAGCTACAAAGTGAGCAGCTGAAGTTTAAATATTAACATAGACAGTGCTCAACATCAACTGCTTTTCTTTATCTTCAGAAATCTGATTTTGTCATAAAGAATTGCTTTTCCTTTGTTCATAGTTTATGTTATATTTGAAGCATCATGCTTAGTTTTTTGCCATGACAAGATATGGAACATTTTAAATATTCTGTTCCTGACCTTGAAAAAATGACCACTTATATTCTTCTCGTTGAACCTACAAGGTTCTTGCTGTGGCATGTAGTAGAAGAAAAGTTACCTCCTACAGTACAGCATCATTGAAATGCTGTGAATATATAAGGCTGTCACTTCTGCTTCAAAACAACCTAGAAAGTGTTAAGAAGTGCTTCCCTGTCAGGCATCATACTAGAAGAGTAAAGTATTTCTATGAGCTTGTGAGGGAGGAATACAAAACTTGCTCTAAATATAGGCAGCATTTTATACACTTATGAAGCTATAAATGGAGTTAGGCAAAAGGAGGGTGGGGTGGTGAGGAAAGGATACATTTTTAGGGGTTGTGACAGGGCTCTGTGTCTGTAATGTGTTTCTGTCAAGAACTAATCAAAAGTGCATACTAGTTATCTGCATAGGTGTTTTCACATTGAGCTTTAAAATAAGTTAGAAAATTTATGCACAATTTAACAATTGCTTATCTGGGATCTAGAGGAGCAGTGTGATTCCAATAAGGGAGAATAACTACTACTTTGCAGTCAGCAATCTCAGTGGCAGTATGCTACCATCCTGTACCTCATCCCCAGAGGCCAAATCTGTACTATGCCCTGCTGTAATCAGCAAATGATCCAAACACCTTAGAAGGGCCATAGCCTCATTTGTTTTTGATATTACTTTTCTTGCTCCAAACATAAATGTGTTTGGTCACTGTGGAAATAACCAAGAATTTAAAATTCATTAAAAAAACCCCAAATTAAAAAATATACTGTTTGTGTGCTAAAAGGCTGTGATTCTTTTGAATAGGTCTAGACTAGTGAATCGCATCAAGTTACCTATATCTATATATATACACCTATATAAAAGACTCTTCCATAGTCTTTTGCTATCTATCTGGTCTGCACACAGATCATCCTGATCTTTTGTTTCACTGCATTAAGTGAAAAACCTCAGTAACAGAAAGAGAAATAGACCATAAAATAAAGACAAATTTCTTTTTCTTCAAACTACTGTGTCACAAATTATATATGGTGAATATGAAAGTGGATAGAAAATCAATTTTCCAGCCTGCTCCAGATTTCTGGTCTGGATTAAGGTCAAATCACCACTTTTCAAAGCTTTTCACTGCACATCAAAACACAAGCATTGACCATCTGATTCTTAGTGTTGTGTGTACTTCTTGTCTCTCTGTTGCAGTTTTAGAAAAAATATTTTCTAGACCTCACTGTCCTCAGAAATAAGTCAGAAATGAGGAACCTCTTCCTGTAACAGAAATTCCATATCTATATCTCTGTCCTGTGAATTTAGTTCAAAATAGTATACTAATAGGCAAAGTTCCAAAGCAGAAAGAGGAAAAAAAAAAACTTTTCTAACAAAACAGCTCTTAAAAAAAGAAAACTTTTCTTCCCTTCCTTCCTTTTTTCCTTGACCTCAAATGTCACACTTGTCAAATGTCATTATTTGTTCCAGGAATTAAGCATAACCCAAAAAGCCAAAATTATGTTGTGTCTGAATTGGTAACAGATTAAAGGACAAAGCAACTCAGTTTTATATTTGATAGTTGCTGTGTACATAGGCAGTTCCTTAGCATTTTTTACAGCATAAACAAAGAAAAGAGTGACCTTTGAAGGACATGTCTTCAGTGCTTTGCAGACATCAGTGGAAAATAGAGACATGCTAATTCTGGTTTTTGCAAAATAGCCACTAATTTTGAAACATTTTCATAATATGGACACTCAGTAATTCTAAATTCAAAACTGATGAAAAAGCTCAATTTTTATTCCCTTGTACTAACTATTTTGCCAGTCCTTTATGGATAGGTTTGGCTTTTTTTCTCTAGTTCAAATTTACACCTGAAGTTAAGTTTATGCCATTGTATGTGTCAAAAATGTATTTACTATTCAAATGGCAATTCTGTTTTTCTTTACTATATCAGAAATATTTAAATCTGGAGTGTTTGTGACTATGACGGGCTGGGATTTTTTATGCAGAGACCTCCATTGTCTCTGCAGTTTTTAGGACCCATCAGCTGAAATTTGCTCATGAAAACTGAAAACTGACAATGTTATTTTGGTTTAAGTTTGTTTTGGATTGTATGGACTATCAAGAGGGACTTAAGAATTTTCTTGTGAAAATTTTGGAAGGGAAAAAACCACTTTTACACCTCTATTTTTGTGTAGAGTGCAGTTATACATGGATACTGATATAAAACTTACCTCTCCCATGCTCATTTTCTATCTTTCTTCTGTCTTTCTACTAGTCTCAGCACAGTATTTGTCATTTAATACAGGAAAAAAACACATTTGTAATAATACAGGAGTGTGGTCCTAACCTTACTAAAAGTGCGTGTGAACAAACTGACACAGCCCTAAATAGAAAATAGTGTAGACAATGTATCACTTCAGGATACATATGACAACTAACCTTGACCCAGGATTTTTTTTTTCATGATTTCTGCTGCAAATTTGAAAGTCTTGTTGAAAATATTTGCTGTTAAATTCTTCTGCAGTACACCTTCCTCAAAAGGGCAAAAAGATCTTTGGACAAGAGTTATAAGAGCTCATTGAAAGAACTTAAAACTAGATTTGAAGGGGGAAAATTACAGAATCAGGTTCACTATATATAAATATGGTGATGACAGGGTAATGTTTGGGGAATGGTGTGTGAGGTTTTTCAGTCTGACACCTCAGTAGAGGCAGGAGATGGATATGGCATTAAAGATGCAAGGATTATTGATGTGTTAGAAATCACAGATGCACCTGGGGGTGAACATGTAGGAATTAGGGCCTCTTTCCCCCAAAAGATAACAGCACAACGGAAGTGAATCTGCCTTTTGCACACAGTATGGGCAGCAATGAGGAGAAGTTGGAAGCCATTGTATAGTGGTAAAATGATGCTATAGTGAGATATAGTGGGATGCCTTGCACTACTGGAGTTGCTGTAATGGATGGCTATAAACTCATCAGAAGGCATTGGCAAGAAAGAGAGAGAGTGAGGTAGCCCTCTATGTTAGAGTGTGCTTTGATTGTCTAGAACTTAATGATGTTTAAAACAGGATCGAGTGTTGGTAAGGATAAAGGTGAAGGTCAACAAAGCAAATATCACAGTGGGAGTCTGTTATAGGGCCAACCAGGATGAAGAGGCAGATAAAATATGCTTGAAGCATCTGGGAGAAGTCTCATGATAGCTAGATTTTGTACTTGTGTGTAAATTCATTTTAGCAGATGTCTGCAGGAAATGCAATTCATCAGATAGAAGGACACAGTCTAGGAAGTTCCTAGCGTGTGTGAAAGCTAGATTCCTGACATAGCTGCAGAGTGCTGTGTCCAGATGTCCCACTGGACCTGCATTTGTGTACAGAGAAAGACTGATGGGCAATGTGGTTGTTGGAGCTCATCTTGGGCACAGTGATGACAAAATGATAGAGCTCAGAGGAGTGAGGAAGGGGGTCAGCAAAACCACTCTCTTGGACTTGGAATCTTGGAGGGCAGACTTGGGCCTGTTTGGATTTTTGGCCTTGGGATACAGTCCTGAAGGGCAAAGGGATGGCTGGACATTTTTCAAGAAGAGGATCTTAGAGGCTATTGCCATGTGCCAAAAGGCAAGGCGGTGAGATAGAAGACCAACCTGGCTGATTAGAATGCTTTGGCTTGATCTCTGTGAAAAATAAATGTCTACAAGGATGTTGTAGAAGTTATGCAGGGAGATAATTAGAACAGACAAGGCCCAACTAGAAATTAAACTGGCTGCTGCCATGAAAAGCAATAAAAAATGTTTTTGTTTATACATTAGCAATAAAAAAGATCTAAGGAAATCTCCATCCTTTATTGCATGCAGAGGGAAAAAAAATGACAAAGGATGAGGAAACGTCTGAGGTACTTAACTTCTTTCCCTCAGTCTTTAATAGTAATACCAGCTATTCTGCAGGTACTCAGCCACTTGAGCCAGAACACAGGGATGGGGACCTGAGTGAAACCCCCATAATCCAAGGTCAAATGATCAGCAACCTTCTACACCACTTAGACACACACAAATCAATGGTGCCAGGTCGAATCCACCCACAGATACTCAGAGGTCTGACAGAAGTGCTCACAGAGCCACTTTTCATCATTTTCCATCAGCCCTGCCTACAAGGGAGGTCCCAGGTGCCTAGAAGTCAAAAGGAGTCTCAAGGCAGCTCTTATTGTCCCCTACAAGTACCTAAATTAGACTTTTCTCCCAAATCATAAGTGATAGGACAAGAGGAACAGCCTGAAGTTGCACTAGGGTAGATTTAGGTTGTCTATGAGAAAACATTTTCTCATGGGAAGGATCATCAGGCATTAGAACAGGCTGCTCAGGGCAGGGAAATGGTTGTCACCGTCCTTGGAGGTACTTAAAAGACATATAGGGACACTTAAGGCATTTAGGGACATAGTTTAGTGGTGGACTTAACAATGCTGTGTTAATGGTTGGGCTTGATGACCTTAGGGGTCTTTTCCAATCTAAATTATTCTATTATTCCACAAACTTGACCAGTTCCGCTGAGGTCAAGGAGGCTGCAGCCTCTGAAGCATTGTGCCAGGTGTGTTGTTTACAACCTTAGAAAATCTGTTACATTAAATCTTTGTTTAAAATACTGGCTTTATTAGAGGTAAAGGCTGGTTATTCTGTTATCAGGGATGGAATTCTGAAAATTATCAAGCAAGGAAAATTAATTGCCTTACATTGCTCATTTATTTGGTAGGTATATTTTTGTTTTATTGTGCTACAATTATTCATAAAACTTTTAAGTGTTCTGTAGTATATTTTGAAAAAGTAATATAATATTAATAACTTAAAATATATTACAGGTTTTTGCTATTAATTTTTTATTATGAGGACTTCATTTTGGATATGAATTAAGAAAATGATAGCCCTCTGAAATACAAAATATATCACTGTATTGACAGCTTTGCAAAGTTTACCTTTTATTTGGCCATGTTATTTTTATTTTATGGTATATGTCTGGGAATAATAATTATTCTATTGTCATGTGTTGGCTAATCAAAAGAGAGTCAAACAGGCCCTCATGGAAGGGCAAAGAAGGCTGGTTTGTGTCTGGGAGCAAAGGAGTGTGCTCAGTTGGAAAAAAAACTTGTGAAGTGCATCATGCAGCAAACCATACATGGCTGAACAGAGAACCCAAAGTTCTATCTCTCAGAAGAGCTGTCCAGTATTAGATGATAATATCTGCATTTATTTTGCCTTGGTTAAACATACAGACATTATCTGTTAAAGCCTGAGCAGTCAAGGAACCTCGCTGAAAACTTTAGAGGGCTCATTTCCATTTGAGAACTTTTATGATATGAACTAGTATATATTTCAAGGTCTGTGGACCTTAAGAGATGTGGACCTGCTGTAGAGTATAGCAAAAGGCCTCCAAGATGGTTGAGGGACTGAAGCATCTCTCCTATGAGGAAAAATTAAGAGATATGGCACTGTTCTGCCTAGATCACCTCAGGGATAGTTTATCAATATATAAATACAGGATGGATGGATGTAAAGAGAATGGAGCCAGGCTCTTCTCACTGATGCCCACTAACAGGAACCAGAGATAATGAACAAAGTCTGGAACACAGGAGGTTCCATCCTAGCATCAGGAAACATTTTTTTACTGTGAGTGTGACTGAGCACTGTCACAGGTTGCCCAGAGATGTTGTGGTGTTCGTATACTTGGAGATATTAAAAAAAACCCTGAACATAAAAATCTGGGCAAGGGACTTTAGGTGACTCTGCTTGAGTAAGGTGGTTTAACAAGAGATCTCTAGCAGTCTCAATGATTCTGTGAATCTGTCATATGAAAGGCAGATCTTGACACCAAAATATCATACTTTATAAGAAAACCAAAAATATTACTCCATTCCATGAAGAATTTTATCCTTCTTTATAAATTAGAAGTATGCAGAACATGTAAGCATTATTTCAGAAAGATAGTCTAAAACTGTACAGGAAATGCTGATAAATAATGATGTAGATAGGACTTTAGAAAAATTTTGGTCCCTGTAGCCATTTTCTCCAAGTAAGATTTGGAGGAGGGAGCTGAAAAGGGAACGTTCTAAACACAAGCATGGCTAGCCCTAACATCTTTTTCCCTCTTGATCTCAGTGTCACAAATGTTTGTGGACATGGAAAAAAAATCAAGCAATCAATAGCTTGTGGCATAGCAGTGTCAATAAAGCTAGAGCTTCTTAGTGATTAACAATTTACTAAATATAGCACAATGCAGTAACTAAGTAGTGAAAAAGACCTAAGAAATGTGAAGCTTCTCATCTCAGGGAAGATTGCTTAGGGTTTTTTTTATGCTTGGGTGATTTTATTTTAAAGGGCATCTGACAATATTCAGGGCACCTACCTCTAAATTCGTACCAGCCAGGTTCAGAAATGTACGTGGCCTGCCTAAGCTAACAGTTCAGTTGCCCTAGGTTTCTTAGCTTCTATTGCCAGTTGCAGCTTCCATTTCACTTTGCTTTAAGTTAAGTTAACCTTAGCAATGTTGATAGATGCCATGTCCCTCATTCAGTGTAAAAAACCCATCACCCTGTCTACATCCTTTATAGCTGAAACAGTAATGTCTGTTGACTGAAAAAAGATACAGACAGAGCTGGAGTAAGTTTTCTGTGTTTTCCTATGCTTTGCTATAAAGAGAGGCTTCCTGTGATCTGGTGATAAACTCAGATGTGCAGGAGTGACTAAAGCCCTGTGTGTGAGAAAGAAATAGCAAGCTGCAATAAAATTTAAAAAACAAAACAAAACAAAACAAAACAAAAAAAAAACCCCCCCCCAAAAAAAAAAAAAACAACAAAAAAACAAAAAAAAACAAAACAAAACAAAACAAAACAAACCACCCAAAACAAAACAAAACAAAACAAACCACCAAAAAAACCCAAAACACCACAGGAACAATATAGAGAGATACATAGACACAAAAATATTGTTTTCAGTGTCATTTCAAAATAGAGCTTTTTTGAGCTAAGTGTTAGAACTATGCGGAAAATGGTTAGAAATTGTGACAAAGGAAAATGTAAGGAACAGTGGCATTTTGTTTTCTCATTGATTCTAGCCTTTTGTGACCGTCTTCAGAGAAAGATGTTGTATATCCCTGAAATAACTTTGGGACATCTCACTCAGCAAAATACTTCAAAATATTGCTACCGTTATACTTGCTAATCACTTAAATTTGGAAACTACTTAGAGGTAAGTTGGAGATGGGGTTGCTGGTTTTTTTCTTTTTCCTAGCACCCTTAACATTTGAGACTATAGGATTCAAAAAACACTTAATTCTGTGACAAAAAGCTAACACCACACTTTCTCATTAAGACACTAAAAAGAAGATATCTGAGAACCAAGTTGTTTTAATGTAAAATATAGTTTTAGTTTATAGCAGATATGCTAAGTATATTGAGTTGTTGCAATATGGTTGCATTTTTATACTACCATAAAAGGGAAAAAAAACAAGACTGAAAATTAATGAATATTCTCTTTCCCTGCATTTATATTTTAAATTTTTTTCTTAAAAAAGAAGAAAATATTTAAAAATACTCTTCAATTCTTGCCACTTCGTTGAGATTATGACAAAGTCTGCTCAAAACATTGTAATTTGTACATTGATTTTAGTGGGATTTGGATGAAAATTTACTTCTGAATGAAAGAGATAAGGAATCTGAAGTTTAAAAAAAAAGGGAATGTGATTCTAAAACTCTTTGAAAACAAACAGTAAAATGATCTTTTATCTTGGTGTGAAATATACAAGTAGTATGAGGTGTATTATTAATAAATGCAACACACAGTTACTAAGGATGCATTGTAAGCAGTTATGTAAATAACAAGCCCATGAAAGATTATTCACTATGATTAGAAAAAGAGCAGACAGGCCTGAAAGATTTAAATAAAAAAACCAGAAAATCATATCAGAATGTCTATATTTTCCAAAATCACATAAACCTATTGAATATTTGATTCCTTTTCCTGTTATTTTTAAAGCTTTCCTGTTATTTTAAAGCTTAGAAAATCTTTTTTTTTCCAAACAAAAACATTATGCAAACAACCATTTCCCATGAAAATAATGTCACTAAAAATCTTTCATAAATAATATTTGATTTTTTTGACTTAATTCTGTCTTGATAAGCACAGACACGCATTCTCACCTGCTATGGTCACACTTGTTTTTCTAACCTGTTTTGCTTGTCCCTTTCCTTTTCCAGAAATGCCACTGGCAAATCACTGCTGCTCAGTGTGCTGAAGAAAAGTTGGTTTTCTTACTATGTGTTGCTCACACTGGTAAAGTGTGCATTAAACTGCAATTTCTACCATCTATTACAGTGTCTATGTCATTTCTCAGACTAGGAAGGTAAAAATCCCTTTATTTTGATATTTTCCTTACTAAGCTTAACATCCAGAATCACTCTTATTTTTATGAGAGTGGATTGAAAACAACTTGGGAATTAATGTGAACATATATTGGAGTGGGAGGAATGTCAGTTTCTGAGTTAAGTGTATCAGGTGATATATGTCAATTATGGCAAACATTTTCTTCAGGGAAAAGGAAGAGCTGTATCAGTCATATAGCAGACTGAAGCTGAAGCAGTCTGTGTAGAAAATCACTTTGCTTGTTGGTGTTGGATTAACTTTATAGATGTGTATGTACATGGCAATGATCTTGATCATTTCTATGGAAAAAATTGTGGAAAAAAGGCATCTAAATTTTGTGGAGATCAAGAATAGCAATAAATAGGTTTTTGAAGGTAACTGCTGTTTTGTCTCATTTTCTGTCTTTTTTAATAGTTCTGAAACACAGGAAGAACTGGAACTTCACTTTAAACACATCTGCTGAATTATCTAATCCCAAAATGAAGATTAGGCTGGAAAATAATAAGCATTGTTTGGGTAAGATTTCACCTGAAGTATTTCTAAGTATAATGTTAGAATGCCTCTGCAGTTCATCTCATTCTGCTGATGAATTCAGAAACACACTCAATCTACACAGTTGTACGTCCCTCCATCCTTAGAGAGATTGAAATAGGGGACAGAATTAAAAAGAAAAAAAAAAAGATACTTTTATAGGTTGAGATTAAGGCACTTTAAGGATGCAAAAAGAAGGCAAAATAATTATAATAGTAAAAGAATACACAACTAAGTCACGTAAAATCTAATTTGCCAGCACCCACTGACTAAGCAGTATGCTACTACCCTCTGGCAAACTCCCTGAAGTTTTATCGTTCAGCATGACTTTCTATGCTGTGGAATATTCCTTTGGGTCAGCTGTCCTGGATACACTCCCTCACAAATTCTTGTGCACTCACAGCTCTTTTATGGGTAGGGTAGCATAAGAAACTGAAAAGTCTTGATTTAGTGAAAGCACAGCTCAGCAGCAACTAAAACATCAGTGTGTGTTATTAATAATTATTATAATCCTAAATTCAAAACACAGGACTGTACCAGCTTCTAGGAATATTAACTCTAATCAAGCCCAAACCAAGACAGCTTGCATGTCTCCTACTACTTTTAGAAGCCTCTGTTTTCTTTCCTGTGTCCCTCATATTTAGCAAAATGTCATTCAGATTCACTTATCCATGAATAAGAAAACAGTCCTTCTTGACCCCACTGAAGCCTCAGAAAAATACTAATATGCCACTAATGGAGTTTTCTTGTTACCAGTTCAGATTTCCTTCTTTAACAACCCTTCAACATCTGAATGCACATCCATTAGTCACCTTGAATTCCTGTTAAGAGTTGTGTACTCCATTAACCCACAAAACATTTTCCTCTCTACTCTGAACAAATGTTATTAGAGAGTTGCAAGAAAAGTGACTCTAGTACACTGACCATGTAACAGAGTGTGCACTCCCTGCACTTCTTATCTTCACAGTGGTTTTATGACATGAAGAAAACACAAATCACAAATCTTTTGTAAAAGCTGATTGCATCCTTGACGGAAAAGTAAACAATAAGAAATTCTATCTACACAAAAGGATAAGGGCTAATGTGCCAAAGGTTCTTCAGATTCCTTCAACAGGTAAATTAACTGAGCAAGGGTGAGAGATTTTTGTAAAGGATATCAGTAGGTCACTGCTAAACCTTTTCATTTAGGAAATAGAACCTCATGAAGAGCAAGCACAAGACATTCTACCTATAGGTGAGTATTCACAGCATTATGTAATTTTGATGTAATTTTGATTTCACAAAAGTTTTTCACAAAGGATTGCATGATTTCGTCATTAACACTGCAGTGAATACAGCTTGGTATGTTTCCAAACAAGTTGTCAGTGTTTGTAGTCCAGCCAGAATATTCCGTATTTATAGATACGTACCAAGCTGGGCAACCCACTGATATACTGGGTGTTGGCAGCTGGGGCTGTAGGATGGTCTCTGTGAGGAACTGCCAGGGCTGCCCTGTGCCATACACAGATGGTTCCAGAAGCTCCAAGTAACCCACTGGAGGGCATGGCTGAGCCCTGCAGCCAAGGCGGTGGCTCCTTGGGGAAAATGTGTTTAAGGACAGAAAACTTTTTGAGAAAGAGGAGGCAGAATAGTCAGCAGTGACACTGAGCCTGGGAAGAAACAATATTGAGGGGGACAGTGGTTTTAATTTTGTGATTGTATTTCACTGTCTTATCTCTTATTAATTGTCAACAAATTAAATTCACCTTTCCCAAGCTGAGTCAGTTTTGCCCACTATAGTGATGGTTGCAAGCGATCTCCCTGCCCTTATCTCAATCCGTGAACTTTTCCAGCTTATTTTCTCCCCTTCTGTATCCAGCTGAGGAGGGAGAGTGAGACAGTGGCTGGGTGGACATCTGACAGCTGCACAAGGTCAACCCACAACACATTCCACTAAACGAAAGATAAATGAACAAAACAGGTTTATTTTTTTGAAGAAAGTTTATTGCTACATGAAGTGTAGCAAGTATAATAAATGCAGGAAGAAAAAGCTGTCATTGTTCTTAATTTACACATTTTTTATTAAGGATAAACTGGAATAGAAGCCATTTTCTCTGCAAGTGATGACAGTCTAATACTGATTCTAATTATTTTGCTTGTTTGTAAGTGTTTTCTTCCCTTGCCATTTATAAGATCCTGCAACAGTCATTTCTGTTCCCTTTGTTTTTTCCTACTGCAATATTACTCTATTTGGTTTGTGTGACCAGGTTTTGGAAGTGGAGGCAAGGGTGTCTGTGGGGAGCTGCCAGAGGCTTCTCCTGTGTGCAGTAAAGTCAATGCCAGCCAGCTCCAAGATAGACCTACTGCTGGTCATGGCCAAGCCTGTTAACAGTGGCAGTAGTACCTCTGGGAAAACAGATTTAAGAAAAAAAACCTAAACCATGCAATCGTAGCTAGATGGAGGAGTGAGAATGTATAGTCACCTTTCAGAAACCAGGTCAGGCAGGAAGGCAGGAGAGAATGTGGTCCAGGCATTGGACCTGGGATTCCACTGCTGCCCACAGTGCAGCCCATGATGAGGCATCTCTGATCTTGCAGCCCACAGAGGTTCATGATGCAGCAGTGATCCACCTGCTGCTGGTGAAGAAACTCATGCTGGAGCAAGTGGATGACTGAAGGAGGCTGTGACATTGTGGGAAGTCCATGCTGGAGCAGATATCTGGCCAGAGCTTTGGGCTTTTGGAGGGAGGAGTCTATGCCACTGGAAGGACATGAGAACCTGCAGACGATCCACTCCAGAGCAGAGGAAGAGAGAAGAGTCCTCCCCTAGGGGAAGAAGGATTGACTCAGAACACATGTGATGAACTGACTGCAGCCCCCATTGCCTGCTCCCCCGCCTTGAGGGCCAGGAAGTAGAGAAAATTGGGAGTAAAGTTAAACATGGGAAGGAGGGCAGGATGGGGAAAAGGTGTTTTTAAGAATTTTTTTTTCCTTTCTCTTATCCTACTCTGATTTGATTAGCAATAAATTAAATAAATTTTCCCAAAATAGAGTATGTTTTGCCCATAATGGCATTGGTGAGACATCTGCCCCTGTCTCTGGCCTTTTGCTGTATTTCGTTCCCCTGTCCAGCTGAGGAGGGGACTGATAGAGCAGCTTGGTGAGCACCTGGCATCCAGCCAGGGTCAGCCACCACAAACCCTTTTATGTTTTTTCACATCATTTCTTCTACTTAATAAAAAATAATATAATATATGAATAAAAAAAATATACATGTATGATTAAAGCCCAATAGCTTACGAATAGAGAAAGATAGCAATTCTGTGTTTGTTTCTCCATGCTGGATAGGTGGCAGATGTGAAAACACTGTTATTTATGTCAAAACATTAGCAATGAAAGACTTGTAAAAAACGACATCAGAGTAGAGATATGCCACAAAGGCACTTCAGTCTCAAAAAAGACACCAAAAGAGCCATTCAAGGATTAAAGACATTTTGAATATAAACAAGTTTATTATTGAAGTATCAATTATTGCATGCATCAAAACAACTAAATAAGGGTTACTCTACAAATGGTAACATCAAAGCAAAAGATAACTCTAATTTTGGTTGAATACTAGCATGAAAAAACATTTTAATGGAGTCTGTTTATCAGTTCCTGTGTTTTTTTCTAAGAAGTTTCTTTATCCCCCATGGTAATAGCTGCCGAGTGTCATGAACATTTTGAGTGATGTCTTATTCAAGATGGAGAAAAAACAGTTGTGCAGAACCATGTGCCTCTGTAAAATGAAAAATTGTTTTTAATTGTAAGATTTATAGTACAGTGCGTTTGTATGTAAAGAGTATATATGTATGTACCTGTGTACACATAATTGCATATACATAGCCAATGTGTCCATGCACAAATTTTAATATAAAAATCTTTATTTTTGAAGATAAATATGAAGACAGGGTGCTCACTTCAAATGAGCAATATGTAAATCAGATTGGGAATCACTTTATCAGGATACCTTTACCACACACATAACCCATGCCACTAATCTTAACACAGATGCCTGCGTCTGTAACTGTACTCCAAGTGAGGCAAGACCTGGTTGCTTGGCATTAAGCATGCACTTGTCATGTCATCTGTGCTACACTTTATAGGAGAGGGAATGTAATTTGACCTTTATTTCCTTAGTCTTTGAGAATAAATTAACATTAAATTTAAAAGATAAATGGCATTGCCAGTACAGGTTATGCTGAAAAGGTTTTTCATTTATGTCAATTTGCTATATACTGTTTGTGCATAACACCAGCACATAAAATCACACAAGTCCTTCTTCCTTTCTATATTCAGACTAGATTCCAAGTAATGTCATTATAATGCATTCTGTTGAAAAATGCTTTCATCTAAACCAAAATAAAATTAATATTGATCAGAGAATACATATCTGATATTCAAAAGAAAAAAAGGAATGAAGGGTAACATCAATTAACAAACATAAGTTATCAATGTATTGGATTTTCTTTCTCCTAGCTCCAATTGTTGTTGCTTGTAAGAAGCCCCTAGACCTTATCAAATTTACAAGCCAAGTTCACTGGTTTTCTTTTCTACAGACTTATTTATTTCACTTATCATGCCTGGTCCCATGGGAATTCATATCTTAAATGACAAAAGGGTACCATTTGAAATGACGTCTGTGCTACAGACATCCATATTTTTGAGGTCAAAGTGAGTTGATGTAATTCCCATTTAGCTGTATTCTGGTACTATCTTTGGCTGATAATATTTATGGAAGGTTGTTTTTTGTTGACTGAAAGTTCCATGTATCTGTTCTTTTAACTTGTCATTATAAAGATTATCTCTTTCACCTGTGAGAAGTATGATTTTGGACCTTTTTTTTTCTTATGGGTTGTGATAGCATTTCTGTAGCTGCACTTTTCTTTTTGGTATGTATCTTTTATTAGCCCTCATAACAGAGATGCTCATAACTGCCAGTGGGTGTCTGTTTTGTATGTATTGTTGAATTCACACTCTCTAGGAAATACTGAGATAGAAGGGAACAAATCTGTAAGAAAATAACCAAACATTTACTGAGTCCAGCCAATGAAGGGATAGCAAAAGAAAACAAACAGGGATAATGCTTTTCCATTCGTATATTTGCATTCATTTACTGTAGGGATGCAATTTGAAAGTCAGACTTTTTAAATTGGCTGGTCCTAGTTCTGACTAAACTAGGGTGTGGGTTCAAGCAACTCACAAGACTGCAACTCATAAAACTGCTGAGTCTTGATATATATACAAAAGAGAAAATGGTGCTCATAAACTGTAAACAAAAACATCTCTATCAAGCATTGACTAAGTATTTATTTAAAATGTTTTGTGTGTCTACTTGAAAATGACTATGTTTATGGAAGCTTTGGATTCTCATTCCTTTTTTCCAGATTTGTGGTGTCTTCTCTACTTTTAAGTTCTGTATTATGCTGTTACAGGATATGAAGAGATTTTACCACCTTATGCTGTGTAAGTACTGAGAAGTCAGAAGTCATACTTAAGTACCCAACACTTAGAAAGATAAAATGTTTAAATATGGTTTGGGAATAATGCATATGCTATTTTTCCTCTTTTAGTGAGAAGATATCCTTCACAAAGTAGAATAAAATTCAACTTTACAGATTTCTCATATTTTCTGACAAAATGTACTTTTAACAATGAACACTATATATTTAGCTTTTGTGATATCTAGAAATTATCTGAAAATATTAATTTTCCATATAAGGGAACCACAAATGATTAAAATTTACGATAAATAAAAGCAAGCAGTTGTAATAGAACATCTCAAAAATTATTTGAAAAAGAAAAATACTTGCACCTGATGCTACATTTTTAGCTTTTTCTTTTATTTCTATCAAAATAAAATACTTTCTTGTACTTAGATTGTAGCATACCACTTGCATTTAGTTTGTACAACTGAAAGCAAGCCATACTAATCTTTATTAAAGTAATTAACATAAAGCTAAGATACCACCTACTTCATTATGACTAAATTTCAAATCTGCTATTTTGAAAACAAAGAGCTCTATTAATGTCTTTAATATCATTCTATTATTTTAAATTGTTTCAGTACAAGACTGATTTACATTACAGTACTTTAAAAAAGCAAAATTAGTAAGTTTTCCAGTGCATTTTTTCCACTGATAAATAATTGAATGATTTCTATAGAAAATATTCTAAGAGAATACAATTAAAAAAACCAAAACCTCCACAATGAAGGAAAACAAAATAACCTCAACTGCGACAGTCTGAAAATATTCTCTTTGTCTTACCGCTTGTTAATTACCATCTATATTTCCTAAGTTTTAAGTGCCTAATTTTAGGACCTATATTTAAAAAAACAAACAAACCTAAATTCAAATCTAAACGAAGAAAATGATCACCAGACATTTTAGTCTTTTGCAATCTGTGGGGAGACAAGAACTTTTATAAGGTTTGCCAGTACAAAACCTGAAATATCTTCTGAAGGTCTTAAACCCTCTTCATTTACTACTAAGAAACCTAACATAAAATACTTCTAAATTTACATACCATATATTAGCATATAAGGTTGGATGAGATTAACCTAGACCCTGATAATGAATTCCATTACATTTTTTATAGTTAATTTAATATTAATCATATAGAAAAATATTCAATAACATTTGATAACTTCATTACATTGGGAGAATTGGGCCTTTCTTATGGACTGTTATGGTACAGATCAGAACATGCATGCATAGTGGCCTTCTTTTTCAGTGTTTATTTTCAAATATATAAATTCAAAACCAAATAATAAAGAAAACTGCATTTGTTTATGTCCCTGTATCTTCACATATAGTATTAATTATTCTCAATTCTCTATCCCAAAATGCCAACTTTTATGTGCTTTATTTTTAGACATATTTGAACAAACAAATTTCATGAATTTTCATTTTCAATTTCCAAGAGTCAATTTATTTCCACCTTATTCCTAGTTTAACTTAAGGAATGCAGACTGCACTTTAAAGAGCCTAAAGAATTATGAGCAATAAACAAATGATCTCACATAAAATCTGGCAACCTGAGTTCCCCTTGATTTCTTGTTTTTATTTTTCTGTCTGTTTAAGAAGTAAACATCATTCTTATTTATAAATGTGATCTGTTGATAGAACAGGACATCATTCCAACCCAGTCTTATAAACAATAATACAGAAAGTTATAATTGTTTAGTACTTAATAAGAAAAACCTTTAAAAAGAAAGAGCTGGCCTTCATATAGGCATAAACTTTTTCTAGAGCTTAATCAAGAGTGTAAAATATGTTAAATTCTAATTCATAATAAGTAACTTTCTTCTCTTATGTACCTTGCCCTTAAGTTTTACATCTTTATTTTATGCATGAAAAACTTAACAAAGACCAGGTTCCTATCATTTTGGTGTATAGATACACAGCTCCTAAGGAGTTTGTATTTTAAATGTACACAGGGTAAATTTGTGCTTTCCTACAAAATGGCTTGTTCTGTTCAGTAGGAAAACATCAACAAGAAATACCAGAAGTCTTAGTATGCATGTTTGTCTCCCCAGCCATTGGTGCCATTTTGAGAACAATACAGCTGCAATCTCTGCACTGAAGCTGATGTGAAATCTGCAGAGGAGAACACAGAAAGAAAATATGCCATAGAACAAATCCTCATGTGGTGTAAACTCATTTCTTTGCTGAAATAACTGGAGTATGGTGTTTTTCACCAGCTGAGGGTCTTCCCTCAGTATTTTGGAGCTTCTTGAAGAGGAAAACAAACACTCATCACATGAGGAACAGCTCTAATTGAATGTTTCTCTGCTTTTGAATGTAGCACCAGCACACAAAGCAAAACAACAGTGAAGACTCAAATAAATTTTCCTTCCTTTTCACTAGGAATAGTAGATAGATTGCAGCAGATGTACAGAAATACTTTGGATGCATCTTTATGAGGTGGCCAAAGCTAATGATAGAGGTTAAGGGAGGGTTATCCTTTGTTCATAAGTATTTTTTGCTTTGTGATTATTTTGAAATCTTGTGTATTCAATTGAAATCAATAGAATAATCTTGTTTTTAAAGTTGGAATAAATTGTATACCTGATTTGCTAAAATGTATATTATACAATGATTCCAAAGCATTTGCTAAAATTTTGGGTGCAACTTGGTTTTCATTTTGCAGTATTGACTAGTTAGTTAATTTTCCAAGACAAAATAGACTGCTGCTGTCCATTTTATGTGTACTTTATGCACAGGTAGAAAATTGATGTGGAAAGAGACTAACTACCCATTTTCAGGGAAATATGGGCTTTCCATAGCTTTGTAGTTTCCTTACATGCATTCACCACAATTGTAATTTTCCTTCATCATTAATTAGCATTGTCATGTGTAAAACATATATTTAACATGTTGAATTTTATAAAATATTATTGATCCTTCTTAAATTATTCTGAGACCAATGGTGTAAGTCTCCTTTAGATATTCTTCCTTTTCTATGTCTAAAGTATACTTCTTTGCCTGGGATAATTTGTGAAGTTATGGCTCAAGGAAACATGTTTACCAAAACAACAGATGTTTTCAGGCCAGATTGCAAAACAGAATTATCTTTCTTTATTCAGAGTCTTCGATTAATACATTTTGCCAGTTACTATTCATGGATATCTTTTAGCAAAATTTTTCAGTTTCTACATGCTCCAAGTGCTTCTTATCATTGCAACAATTAAATGATGCTGGGATTATTTTATATAGCTACAGATGGAGAATGTAGATGCAGACAGAGAATGTAGATTAGATGTAGATGATGATGTAGATGTAGATGCATCCATATGTATACATATTTTCTTAAACACTTGCTACTCCTAAAACTTAACTTGATTTCTTTTCTAGACGTGTAGGATAGAAAAAATAATAAGTGATTTGAAAAGAAACAGATAAATATTACATTGAGTAATTTACTAGTATGCTGATATGTTCTGTCATCAGGTTTGATCAAGCTCTACAGCTGCAGAGCACGAGTTTCATCCCAAATCTCTGAAATATTCTGTTTATTGCAACAGAGTACCCACCATTGCTCCAAAAAGGAAATACATACCATCTATACAGTGACAGAAGTTATTACAGTTTTTAAATATGGGCTTTTTCTAAAGCTATTTGATTAACCATGCAAAATACTACAGTGGAGAAATTTTACATTTATCTTAGTGGTAGTAATCATCCGTTGAATGATCCCAGAATTGATCCCAGATTGCCTTGTCTCTGGACTTGTCCCTAAAAACCAAACTGGAACAGCAACCCCAAGCTTCCTAGCAGATGAAACAGCTGGATATATGAACCCTGCCACTGTATGGATTTTTCAGATAGATTTTACCTTAAAACCTACTGCCATATCTCAAAGGCTGTGGCTTTTGTTAGTCAAAGAACATCTTGTTTAATTTCTTTCCATTTAGCTTTTCTTTGATCTCATTCTTTCAGAGATCACTGAAACCCCATAGTTCACAGGGTACAATCTGTGCAGGTATGAGTGACAGCTATAGACAAGAATCAACTCCCACTTTACAAGAACAGTTGTCTTTCTCAGAACTAGTTTTCTCTGTTACCATGACATTCAGGATCACTTGTATGAAAGATGTTTCCCACTTGAAAAAAGATGTCCTTCAAGATGGATCTTACTTCTAATTTCACTGCAGCCAGTATTTGGTGACCTTGAAGACTTGCTGCAAAGCCCATCTGTTTTTGAAGTTTTCCCTTCAAAAAAAAGTAATTTGATTGGCAGACTGATTAAAGTTACCTATGAGTAAAATAAGGACCTGTTGTTTCAGTGGTAAAGATATTGCAGTAGGTACAAAAAGAAAAGAAAGCATGATTTATAGACTTCTTTAAAGCTTCTTAATTATTTCTGTTAAATTGTTTTATATACTTTTTTCTATATGTATGGACAATGGAACAGGTACTGAGAACAAATCTAAGTTAGCAGCACAATCAGTTTAGAAGAGATTGACAGTATTCACATCAAGGTGTCTGTGTCTTTTTGTCTTTTTGACTCTTTTTCCTAACTAAAATATCTTATTCTACTTGATTGGTCTAAATAAAAAATAAAATGAAAATAATAATAAAAAAAATCCTTAAACTCTTAAATTTTGAGTTATTATGACTTAACCCAGCTGTCCATCACTTTGCTTCATCAAAGACTTCACCTCTATAGCAGATAAGGCACCCTGATGGTCTCTTTGTTCGGAACAAATCTCTAAGCCAGAATTTCATAGTAAAAGATAAAAGTACATATTTCATTTTTGTGGGAAGATATTTCCCACATAATGTTTACAACTTTCTATGCCATATTCATTCTTTTCTTTTTGGGGACTCTTGAATCTGTGGATAGTTTTGCAGTTTTAAGGAAAAGAGAATGTCTCTCTGCATTTATTCTCAAGTATCAGTGACCCATATGAGAGTCAATTTGTAAGGCTTCGTTCATCACAAGTGCTATTTTAATCTTCTCTTACCATTTTTGGCGGTAGGAATAACAGTTTAAATTTCTCTTTTACTCCTTTTTTTTTGTTGCTTACAATTCCAAGCTTGACCAAGAAGATTCTCCCTTAAAAAAAGTCTGATTTACCATATCTGTACTGTAGCTCACTACAGTCAAGAAAGAGCTTATCCATTTAGCCTAGAGAGTACATATGAACAGGAAATTACTAGGTCATTTTTTAACAACTAATGAGAGTATCTTAAATATTTAGAGCCATTTCAAGTTTTCCCAAAGACTCAGTGACATCATAATAATTTTTCAGATTTATTTTACAAAGCTCTAAGTACCCCACTTGCTACATACTCACATGGTAGCAAGATAGCACAACACAAATAGCTGCCACTCCCTTGCAGCCTTGTGGCAGACGACATCACACCATTTCAGGAAGAAATGCTGTGATTGTTTGTTCATTTGATGATTACTGCATGGACTTCACAGAATCTAAGAAGTTTTAAACAGTTGGGCAGGGACACAGGCACATTATTAGGAAATGCTTGTGCCCGAGCAACCAGACAGAGCAGAGACTCAAACAGACCTAGATGTTCTAACAAAAACTATTCATATTCTTCCATAGCACAGACATCCCTTTATTCTAAACACAGTGTATTTGCTGTATAAGCTGTAATTTCATGTGACTTACAAGATTCCTTTTAGCTTTATATTTTAGATCTTCAAAGTTTTCTAAAAGCTTTGTCTTTCACATTAACATTTGTTAGGTATCGTATATCCTTACATTGAAGCCATTTTTTGATAGAATGTCAAATTATTCCCCTTATTCTTTTCCCATTCTAAGATAGATAGACTAAAGTTATTAGCCAGAGTGTTATAACTCACTTTATTGCACAGTCAAGAAAATGCATAGAATTCTGCAGAATCAAAGAAAAAAAAGTATAAGTAGAATGTTACCTGAAAAACCACCTTCTTAAGAAACACTATCTAGACCAGAATCAACAAACAAACACACTTCTCTTAAAAAACAAAAAAACTCACAGACCTCAGTATACTTCATATGAAGTTTAATATGCAAATAATAATTGTACCTACTTCAAATTTAAGTTTATATAAAATTTATATTTGAATATCCTCTTGAGAAAAGTCATATTCTGAAAGTGTTGTTTATTAAGCTGCATAATATATGAATCAAACAAAAGTATAATTATAGAAAAAGCTGAATTAAGTTATCTTCAGACAACTTTTAGTTAAAAAAATGGAGAATAATCTTAGAATCATGGAACAACGCAAGTTGAAAGGGGCTGGAAAGATCAATCATATGGCCTAAACTCTCTTAAAAAAGGAAGCCAATTGCATAATATGGAAAAAAAAACTTGTTGTATCGTATACAAAAAGCAGTACTCCTTGAAATACTTAGAGATCTTCAACCAAAGTAGACTATAAGAAGGATGCACTGAAAAAAAATCACCTGCAATTCGGAGAATTTCCTGCTTTTTCATACCTCACAAGTGCAATTGGTCTCAGCCATTTATTGAGGTGCTTTTAAAGAGGTGTAGCTTGGGTGGACAGTTTATACACATCACTCTTACATTCTGAACATGAATATACTAAAGTTTCAATTCAATTGCTTACAAAGTAACATATTGCATTATTTGAGAGGTCCTACTGTATCTGAGGCAATCACTTGAGACTGTACTTAAAGACATTAAAGCTTACAAAGAACTGCCAAATAGCGCAAATCTGCTTTTCAAAAATGTAATGGCTATGAAATGAATAACAAAATGGATACATAGTGACTAACTGGCAAGTTTTAACTTTGAAATATTTATTTGTCCTCCCTAACAGAAGTTTATAAAGTAGCAATAATTACATTTATTACATGTCTAAATTATGTCTGTAAATTATTTCTAAACTAGCAAAAAGATGTGTAAATCAATTTGGAGTTTTTTCACCTAAATTTTACATATTGAATGCAATATAATGCAATTGTACATTGTAATTTTCTTCTAGCTATTTGTCTAGCGAAACATTATTAAAATGAATACAGTTTTGACAATTGACAGTTAGGAATCTGCCATAAGTGTTGATATGGATAAAGCACTGGGAACACAAACAATTTTTGTTTTATCTTCATTATAGTTATTTCTGATAAATATTAGGCATAAACACCTTTAGAAATATGAGGCGTATGCATCCTTAGATTATTTTTAATGTCTTGTTTACTTTAACAAAACTACATCTTTTCCTACAGCAGTAGGAAACTTTCAGACTCATTCTCCTATCTTTTAGAAAACATACAAACTCCAGGGCGTGCTATCATCCTGTTACTTAAAGAACTGCTGTGTTGCAGGAATGTCTTTCACAGTCAGACCTTGAAATGGTCATTCACGCTTTTGTTATTTCAAAATTAGATTCTTGCAATTCCCTATTGGCTGTTTGCCCAATAGGATGCTGGATAAACTCCAGCTGGTTCAGGATGCAGTTGCCAGGTTTCTCTTCTGAAAGGGACAATCCAAGCACATTTCACACTTTTTGAAATCTTTGCTCAGATTTCTGGTTTAAGAACATATTGATTATCAAGCAACTTTTCACATTTTCCAGCAGAAACATGACACTAGTCTAATGCACTTTATCAATATTTTATTTTAAGCCCATGCCTATGAAACAATATCCAATGAGGAAAGCATCCAGGTTGTCCCACGGTCAACTTACAAATTGTAGTGATGTCCTATGCGATATCAGTAACACTATTTTTCTCACTTAATGTAAATGATGCTAAGTTTCAATATAGATTTTTACATAGAACTACTCATTTGTATAAATGGATTGTCACAGGCTTTCACCAGCTGAGAATGTGGGCCTTGGTTTTAAGATTTATTTTTAATTGATTTTGTGTTTTGATTGAACTAAATACAGCGTCAGAGGGTTTTGACGTTTTCTCTCAGAGTTATGTTCTTATGTGCACTTTGGACTGAGATTCTGCAAGCGAACGATTTCTGTTTGAGTTCATCACAGAATAAATTCTCACAGATAAAAAATAAATTCAAAAGAGGAAAAAATGTTGACTTATTCTCTGGTAGCTTACACTAGTTGATGAAGCTTGACATACTTCTCAGCTTTTTCAAATTGAACAAACCTCATTTCAGATATAAGGGACATCTGGAAAAATTTAATGTGTTACTGAAACTGCGTTAAAACGTACCAAAAAAATGAAGACAGAGACATTTAGTAATTAAGAAACAACTTCCAATAAGCAAGAATTCTATTTTTAAAGTGCATGAAATGTGATTTAATTATAAGTCAATCTACCAAAATTAATAAACTAGTCAGTTCTAAAACTTATAATGGTCCCACACACAGAAGAACAGTTTTTAATATTGTTTTGGTTTCTCTTTTCTTTTTTTTTCTTTTTTTTCTTTTTTTTTCTTTTTTTTTCTTTTTTATGAGCAGAAGTGGAGAAGTAGTAATTATAAGGGAGAAACTAGTGTCCACTGAAAGCCCTGAGTTTCATCAGATGCTGTCACCTGGAGCAGCACTTTGTAAGATTATGCACTTTGAATGCTGCAGGTCCTTTCAGAACCAATTTTTCAAAAGCATTAAACTTCCTAGCAGAGGTGACTGGTGTCATTTCCAGAAAGCCTCAAAGATACTAAGGGCAGACTATAGAAGGGAACTGAAAAGCTGATCTACGCTCCTGAAATACTTATCTCAGGAAATGACCTTTAACATTAAACCAAGTGATCTGTGATATCTTATGTTCACATGGATATAGCATGTGTCATCCTAGGACTAGGACAGGCAGGTTGTGTTCACAGCTGCATACATCACAGGTTTCCTCTGTGTCCAGCATGCGGATCCTACAGCTTCATTATTGTTATTTTTCTAATCTTTTCAATGCCTTCAGTTTCACTTGTTATGATAGTGAGGACTGTATGGCCCACAGAATAGCAGCCAGTATGGGACTGGGTGCTCCAAAGACAATAAATGCTTTGTAGTGATTGTGGAGTTGTGCAAGGGTGGCTAAAAAACAATATTTCATCTAGATAGGAAAGAAGCTATGGATTTATGCATGCTTTGTACTGAATTTATTTTCAAAAAAACCCCATTAAACATGCCATACATTACATTATATCTGTTCTGAACCTACATCCATGGTCCCAGTTGTTAAATTAGTTTAGCTTCTGAGATACTCAGATCATTCAGAACAGTTTGGTTTTGGTGTGGGGTTCTCCCTCTCTCTCTCCCCCAGTCTCTCTCTCTCTCTCATTATGTCATTTATGAACTTATTTTGGTTTGCTCAATTTTGGCACTTGAAATAGGAATAGTTGCCTATTCTCTGTGCAAGAACTTGATATTGCTTTAAATTTCCATGGCTCCCTAAAACTTTCCTTTGTGCTGCCCTGCTTTGTTGAAATTAGTCTGGGGTAAAAAAAAAAAAGGCAAAGAATAAAATGGGCTCCCTGTGAGCACTTAATTTTCTTTGTGTTTTGATTAGCGAGGAATTCTTTTCAGGATAAGATTATAATCATTTGTTTCAAAACAGATTTTTAAAGACAAAACCTCAGCAACAAATTAAAATGACACTGTTACACAGTTCATTGCACACTATTATAATATCTTGCACTGCTGGTTTACAGGATCTCAGATACTAAATACATATTCAAAAGGGGACAATTAGATTGTTGATTCTCGTCAACAAGGCAAAACATAAAAAATATATACATAAAAAATGACATATATTGCTAATACCATTCATTTCTCTAGGCAAATTAGCAGTATCAAAGTTTTATTTACGTCCCATGAAACTCCCATTCTGTTTAATATTCCACAATAAATTACACCATGTTCTTTAGTAGGATTATTGTAGTGAATTAGAATTAGAGAAATGAACAGGCTTTTCACTATTTTCTGCATACTGACAATAGAGAATCTCTTATATTATTCCCCACTGGCAGGAAAGATGAAATTTATTTCTTCTTTTTTTTATTTTTTTTTTAAAGTTTCTGGGAAGGAGGGCAAAGACATATGATGCACTATTTCACTACTTTCTGTACATTTTTCTCAATAACTTAAACAAAAAAAAAAAAAAAAACTTATGAAAGTGAAAAGCAGAATGACTACTAAAGGGTAATGTGTTATTTAATTATGCTAAAGAAAATATATAATTGAAGATACAAATGAGAACAAAAATTGTGGTGTGGAAATGTTATGCTTATCAGAAACGGTAAAAGTGGCAAATGCAGATTGTTCTTAAAGTATTCTGTCTATCTGCTTCACGCTCTACACAAAGAATGCAGCAAATACATATATTTTTTTCCTAGTGTTCTGAATTAGTGGTATATATCTATAAATCATATGATAGAATTTAATCAGATTGTCTGACTATTTAACAGTCACATATAAATGATTATGCAGAATATTTTACATTGAAACAATGAAATATCCTACTAAAACTAAAACTAAAAAAAAAAAAAAAAAAAAGGGATTTTGTATATTTTTCATGGTGGAAATACAGAATACCAAATAAGAAAAATCTAGATATACTAAACAGGTAGTTTCAGTTTTTCCAGGTTTTGATAGCTGAAGTGTAACAAATCTATTCTGAAAGGGCTGTGGCTATTTAGGACCTTAATTACGTGATTATATGCAAAATGTAAATTGAAATGTTCTCTTAAAACTTGGGGTTTTTAAAACTGAAATACATTTTCAGTTAAGGTATCTTTTGTGGGTTTTTTAATACATGAGAGATTTAGAGTACTGCAGTAGGAAGCAGTAATACAACATTGGATCTGCTTTTTACTGCATATCCAAAGTAATCATTTCCCATATATTCCGAATAATTTTTGGTTCTTCATGAAGTATATTCTCAAATTCAGGTTCCTTTATAGAGTTGAATTAGAAACAAGAAAGACTTGAGGACTTGTGGAAGAAATCAGACTAGGTGATAACAGTGATCTTTTTAACCTTATATTTTTTTCAGATTCCTAAATACCAGAGACAATTAAAAGTTGTTTTCACCCCACCTAAAATTGGTCAGCAGATAACTAACTATATATGAGCTAGACATCCTTAGTACTTGCACAACTGAGAATAAAAAGGTGTGTTTCAGGACAGTTCATCTTTTGTTTAGAAATAGCTAATTCTCTACAGAGACTATAAAGTATTGTAGGACCACCTATTCAAATGTAAGCATCCATTTTGTAAGATTCACATTTATTTACTCACTTTAACCTCTGTAAAACAATGAAGAAGTAATTAGCAATACTAGAATAAGAATTTCTGGAGTGCTTTTTTTTTTTTTTTTTTCATCTTATTAACAATTTTCAGAGGAACAAACAGACATTTATCTGAACAAATAGACATTTATCATCATAGACTTTTATTTACCTCTCTCTCATCTGTTACTCTAACTATCTGAAACTGGGGAATTCTGCTTATGGAATTCTAAAAAGATAATAATTATTGCTCTAGCTTAGGAACTACAAGTGCAGATCTTTACACGTATAAAAACAAACAAAAAATGTAGCTGTACCTATACTTTGCTCATTTTTTCAATGCATAGAAAATATTGACATCATTTATTTGCCTTAACATCATCTCATTTTTAGTCGCAGATAATTCACATGATATTTGTCAGATTTTATGGTCTTAGCTTTTTTCCCTCGGGTGTACCTCTTTGAAAGAAAACTGTAGGGGTTTTATTTAGGTTTGGGTTTTCTTTGCCTTCATGATTCATATCAGTTTAATTTTATTTTTTTTCCCCCAGGAAACCTGGCTAAATGAAAACCAATTCTTCTAGGGGAATAGAAGGGAAATGCCTTCCTCTTACAATATTATGAGTGATTGAAGTAGTCAGAAAACAATTTATTATCCTTAAATTTGTTCTTGAATTGGTCAGTTTCACAGTGATTGGCAGACAACAAAATTGTATGTACACTTCGCTACTACAACACTCGCTTTTATATGTGTATTACACAATACCCACAACTTTGCTATGTAGCACTTCAATGTTTGACGTTATTCCATTGTTTCTACCCTCTTGTTTCATGGTAATTACATTAACTTTAGACATCTGAGAAACCATTCAGGAAAAGTCTACAGAAACGTAACAGTTTTGTCTGCTAAAACAGATGTTATCCTCAGTCTTAAATTATTCATTTCAACCTATAATCTTTATGGTTCAAAATGACATGGGAACACTCACTAGGAAGCTGTTAAATTAGTCAGGCATCTCACAAATGCAATGGACTATCTCCTAGACTGATATCAGAACTATTAGTCATTTGGAGAATGAAATATTAATTTTTTTTCAGTAAAACTATTTGTAGCAGAAAAAATAAATTGTCTTTAAATATCATACTTTGACAGGAAACTAAGAGGAAAAAAAAAAAAGCCCCAAAACTTCCAAACATAAGCAGAAGCAAAATATAGCATGGAAAATTGGTAGAACTACTTAAATATGCACTTTTTGTATGCTTTTTGAATAGGAGTTCATACTGTCTTTTCACTTTTCAGGTATATACCTTTGAAATACAATGAACCACATAGATATTACTTAAATCTGATTTCACTGCTGAGAATATAAGGTTTAAGTTGAAGCACATCTAAACCACCACTATATACATATAGGTGTATGTATTGTCAAAAAGATACAGGTACAGATTAATAATAATACACAAATAACTGTGATCATTCTCAGCTGGTGTAGAGAGCAGCTGTGAGCATTTGAAGACAATCAGCCATCTTCACCAGTTTGCATTCTGGCCAGCTGTACTCCATGTGTATAACATTTATCCATCTCTCTCTCTCTCTATTCTCTCTGTCAATCTCTGCCTCTATATGAAGGGCAAACAGGAAAGTAGTCACTTTTTATTAATGCAATTTCCAACACCTAGAAAAAGCATAAAATTAAAAATATCAGGTTTTTTACAGTAAATATCTAACAGAAAGAAAGAAAGATCAGAATATATCTTAGAGGCTGGAGTTTTCATTGACAGTTTGGAACTTGAATATTTTTATTGTGTTGTGTGCAATAAAATACTCTTTGGTCAGTCAAAGAGGATAAACCTTTAAGTCAAACATAACTCTATGTCAGTTGAGGATTTTTCTCTTCTTTTTTTCCATTAGTAACTCAAATTTAAAAAATAGTTTTATTGGTGGAGAGGTGTTTTTATTCGTGGAGAGAAGCTTCATTGCTCTGGGGGATTACTTTCCCAAAGAGTTAGAGAATTAAAACTCAGTTTAAAGAATTTAGTTCAGCTCTGCATTATTTGCTATTTTCCAACTCACAATTAAATAATGTGTAGAACTATAACTGAAATGATGCCAGGTGCTTGTCACCTTTCGCCAGGAAACATAATTCCATATTTTCCTTTAATTGTGCTCTGAAACCTATTATTTTCAAGATTCTAAACTAGGTCTTCTCTGCCCAAGGTAGCTAATTAAAAGTATCTAGATGCTGCATGCACACAGAAAACTAGTGAATAATACATGAAGATTGACTGAAGTCAATTTCTTTACATTTTTTTCCTTTATTCATTAGGTATTTTCAGAAAAACAAGAGTTGGTATTACAAAAATAAAATACCACCATACTTATAGTCTTCTATAGTAGACCATAAAGTGTTGTGAAGTAGAAGTGGCTACATATGAACATGTGGAAAGCTGAAAAATATATACTATTAAATATTTTCATTCATTGTACCAGCTACTGCACACAGTCTTTATTTTGATACACTGATTTTAAAGCAATAGTATAAACCATCCTCGTGATATTTTCTTTCACAATGCAGATCACTTGCCTTCAAGAAAAAATTAAGCAGATTAAAATAGAGATGATTTTAGTGTAAATTAACGAATTATCTTTTTTTATTCTACTGTTGTTGTTTGAGTTTGGGGTTTTTTTTCTGTTTTGGGTTTGGGTTTTTTTAAAAAGAAAACTTGTTTTTTGAAGTGTCTCTCAACAAATTTTTCAGTGTTTTATGTCTTTGAGTTGTTAACATTTTAAAGATGTACAGTTTTTGTACTAAGCACCTCAGTTAGGCGAGTGTAGACAACAGAAGAGTTTTGCCAGTTTAGAAATACATTGCGAAAGACTCAGAATTTAAGCACACCTATTTCTCACATAGTGTAAATTTCAAGTTCTCACCTTTTAGAGGGCCAGCTTACTATTCCTAGACTTCACTCAAAGAAACATCAGCACTCCTGCATTTAAGAGATGTGATCCACAGCAGTGTAGTTTAGTATTCAGCAGCAAATATTAAATTCACCTTTTTTGGACATATTTAGTGTGCTCTGAGCTAGGTTACTGGACTGATTACATTTTACATTTCAAGCAAAGTTTTAAAGTTAAATATTTGACTATTTAACAAATCTGGAAAGCAGCTGTATTTTTTTTTTACTTTCATATGGGATTTGATATTTTCTGCTGATGCATGTGCTACCATGTATTGATGAAGACTGAAAGATAAAAAGTGCCTTAAGTTTGTTAATTTCTGGTTTTGTTTGTGTACTTGGACTTTAGAGAGAAAAGCTCATATGTAAAAAATAACACTTTATAATACACCAATTTTTTTCATTTAATAACAGCTTTTATAAAAATAACAAGTGGAAAAACCAAGACTGACTCATGTTGTTATTCATACAACATAATTTTGCTTAAAAATTCTGTTCCACTTTTTACCAATGGCCTAAGCATTCAACAGAGCACTTGAATGATTATGGCTGATATTATTAGATAATGCAAACTTCTGAAATGTTAAAGACAGCAATTATTATTGATTAGCATAATCCTAACCATGATCAATTGTGATTATCACTTCAATGGCAGCAGTGCTAAAAATACATAGTGCAGAACACATTATTTTAATACTGTAGGTAGCCATCATTTATATAATGAATTTTGCAGTCTTGGAAATATTTGAATCAAGATATGGCGTAGTTCTAAAAGCCAATCCAAGGTCATCAGCTGACACAATTAATTCTGATGGCATTTACTCTATAACCGGATAAATCACATCGTAACGGTGTCTTTGGCTTGAAAATATGGGATTCTAGGAACATAGTTTTTAAGTTAATAAAACAAAACAACTTCCCTGTCAAGAGAAGAGAAGAGAAGAGAAGAGAAGAGAAGAGAAGAGAAGAGAA
>CM031857.1:63591697-63694506 GCA_018697195.1 Certhia americana | reverse complement strand
AGAAGAGAAGAGAAGAGAAGAGAAGAGAAGAGAAGAGAAGAGAAGAGGAGAAGACACAAATAAAACCCCTTACTATTTCAGAAGAGTTCCATTTAAAGAGCACTTAAAGAAAGGTCTTGCATTTCAATTAGTATTCTAAAGAATGAATGGAAAAGAAAACAGAAAAAAAGATCTAATTAGAAGAGGAGTCAATTGAACCTAGATTCCATTCTTTTGTTCTGACACATAACATAGACTTTACACTATCTTACTTTAGATATTTAAAGTATAGATAGCTTCATCTAAACATAAACTCCCTTTAGAGGTAAGGGAAAAAATGTAGAACTTGTGAATGGAAATAATTCCCTCTAATGCTGGTATTTAATCACATGAATAACACCTTAACCAGTGTGTGTTACTCCTTAAACTTGTGTAACTCCACAAGTTTAAGGGAGACACAAGGGACCAGATGAGATATCCACACTGACTGTGTAGTATCTAAAATTAAATAAAAACTATCACAATTAATATATTTGTGTAAGATGTTTTAAAACATATTTTCATTCATGTCAAAATAGATGTAAAATAATTTCTGTACTCAGAAATGACACTGAGGATTCGTGAATTCATGTTGTGAAGGGGTTTAGCACGTAAGGATGAGTGTTCTTCCTTTGTACTGAATATACTGAAATGCTAAAGTTTTCCAGCAGTTGTTACCATGAAAAATAGTTGCAGTCTTGAAGGCATACACTACATTTTGCAATTTTGATACACTTTTTGCATTTCTTATTTTAATATGTGACTTACACTTAGATTTAAGCTTATAAAGGCTTTGTACACATGATTAGTTTCATTAGCTGAATTAAGAAATCCATGCAGATGTTCTTTATTCTCTTCTGCTTTAAATGAAAAGTTCAAGTAAAAGAAGTTAATAACATCTTCATATTTTAATAAATTTATTTGCATGCAGTTTCATTTAAAAATTAATTTTGCATTGTAGATGCATTTTAGCTAGTACTGATGCACAGTGTTCAGTTCTCAGCATAATTGCATTTTAAGAAATATTGATGCATAAATGTATACAGATTGTATTCTAGGTAAACAAGGAAAAGGTTTAATTAAGCACTAAATATGTTTTGAAATAATACCTGTTTGCTTTCAGATTTCATTTACAGATAAAATAATTATATTTTTATTAATGCAGCAGTGAAATACTGTTCTATATATTATAAAGCAATGTAGGCACACAGTTTGTGGTGATTGGGAATGGGGCTGTGGCCAAGCCTCATCCCTAAATGGGATACAGCTGTGCAGGACAGGTGAGCAGTGTTGAAGACCTGGAATGCTGAGGGGTATGGACCAAACACAGCAGGGTAGAGAGGGCACAGAGCTGTAATGCATGTAGGATGAATGGTTTTAAGGTTATATGGAAGAACAGTAGACTGCTGATGATTGGAGCCATTCATGGTGTCAGTTTTAGGTTCTCCTTCAATGCAATACTGAAGTAAAGGTAGCCTGTAATTTATTCATACTGCTAACATCTAGGAAATCCAATGATGCCAATGTTCTCTCTGGTTTTCACCAACTTTCTTTGTTTACTAGCCTTTTAGTATCAACACAATATCACATTTACAAATCCAGAAAGGATTAATATACTACATCCAAAATGAGTCCGAAAATGTAGACAAATATAGCAGATATAATAGCAGAAAGAAGAGTTTTGAAGCTCAAAAATGGAGAAAATTTTCTTTCTGCAACTTTTGGTAGGTTCATCATGCACAAAATAATTTGTTATTAATTAAATGAGTAATCTTTGACATGTGATCAAAAAAAAAAAAAAAGGTCATTGTAGAGCTATAGGACTCTGAAGACTCTTCTCATTAACATTTGTGATCTACCAAGATACATTGTATAACTAAACAGAGGTATCACACATGACTATGCAGGTGTTTAGACAGATATATAGATGGATAGATAGCTTGAGAGATTTGCTGAAGATAGAGGATGGTGTGTGTTTGTATATATGTACCTATATCACAATATCCTGATGCCCCCCCAAACTCTACTGGCAAAAAAAAATACCAAAACAATAAAGTGAAAAAAAAAAAAAAAGAATTCTAGCACCTGCAAAATAGTACATCATCCGTGTGTACTGGACAGACAACATTTTTTCCCCCTGTATTTAGTCTGAAAAGCTTTCTCAAAAGACCTAGTGATACTCCAAAAGTGGTCAGAAAGATTCTTCTTAAGCACTGAGATCTGACTAGATGTTTCACAGCTGCAATAACAATATTTTCCCCAATGATCTGTAAATCTAAGAAGCTTTTAATATTTACATAAAAATATGTCTGCTTCACCTTCAGTAACAAAAACCACTGCAAAAACCCCATGGGAAATAAATTAAATTAAAACTGACGCATTTTGTTTAACTCTTGTTGATTGTATTTCTAATTTTTCAGTTCTGCAAAAATAGTTTTGTACACATTAAAATCTTTCAGGCTTAGGCTTTTTTAAGTGATAAACCATACACATACCATCATCAATCTATTACCTATATTTTTCCTAGTTCATGAGGTGCCATGGTTTAAGGCCAGCAAGAAACCAAGCCCTATCTGGCTGCTTGCTCACTCCCCCCACCAGTCAGATCAGAGACAGTATCAGGAGGGAAAGAGGTAGAAAATTCCTGGGTTAAGATAAAGGCAGTTTAATAGGGAAAGCAAAATCCACATACACAAGCAAAGCAAAACGAGGAATTAATTAACTGCTTCCCATGGGCAAGCAGGTGTTCAGCTATCTCCAGGAGAGCAGGGCCCCATCACACATAGCGGTGACTTGGGAAGACAAACACCATCAAGCCAAATGTCCCATACTTCCTCTTTTTTTGCCCCCATTTTATATACTGAGCATAACACCATCTGCTCTGGAATATCCCTTTGGTCAGATTGGGTCACCTGTTCTTGCTGTGTCTCCTCCCAGCTTTCTGTGCACACCCAATTTCCTTGTCAGCTTGACAGTATGAAAAGCAGAAATGGCCTTGGCTCTGTGCAAGCCCTGCTCAGCAATGACAAAAACACCTCTGTATTATCAACCCTGTGCTCATCACAATTGTAAAATACAGCCCCATACCAGCCACTGTGAAGATAACTAACTCCATCCCAGCTAAAACCAGTATATGACACTATACAGAACTTCACATTTCACATGGACACTCTGTCCGTTTTCCCTAAATTCAGATTTTCTTTCCACAGTCACCTATTGTTTCTGAATTTAAGTCGAAAAAGTTGCAAAGATGATCCTTCAAATAAAAGAATTGACATTATGAATTAGGTTCAGTTTTTTCCTGAATACAAAATACTATTTGGAAACCATCAAGTTGGAATACAAATTTAAGAACACAATTAATGTGGATAAATACTGATACCTCTATGTTCTGTTACCTTTGCTAAGTTTCTACATATATGGTTATTATCACTGTCATATAAAAACAACTGTAACTGTAAGCCAGATGTAAAGTTCAACTATTTGATAAAACTTACTCCAAATTTATTTTATTGGTGTAAAATAAAATTTATTTTATTCTATTCCCTTTTGGGAAAACAGAGAAAAAATAAACACAGAAGAAAATGCAAAGTATCTCTGATTGTGGGGGATTTTTTATATATATACAGATATCGTATAAAGAAACAAAAATGATTTTAAAGAGGAGTTTTTGTAGGGTCTATTTTAGATAATATTTTCTTTGAGGTTATTTTTATATGTATGAATAGCTCATTTCACTGTTGAATTTGGGATAAATGAAATGCAAATGTTTCTTGTAATGATATTTTTGATGTTGTTTTACAGCAGGTGAGCAGTAATTACATTTCCATCTGTGCCGTTTTTCTTTTCTGTATACATTCTGAACTTGCCTTACAAGTTGTTCCATCCTTTTAAGAAATATTGCTTAAAAGAAATACCATTCACACAGACTGTTGGGGTAACAGATGGCTTTAACTCTTATCTGTAAAAAAAAAGTAAAAATATTCAACTAGGAAAGTCAATTAGAGAGAAGTTTCCAGTAAGGCTTTTCAAGGGTAAAACTTCAGATACTTTGAAATCTGTTTACTGTTATCTAGGTGTGGTAGTCCAGATCATCTTATATAACAATGCCTAATTGTTCTGGGTCACCTCTACTCTGTTAAATGCTCTGCTTCAAAGAGTAATTCCTAGCCTCCAAGGCCAAGTAATACATCATGACACACATCCATGCAGGAAGCCCCCTCCACAGGGCTTTCTGCATGTGCATATGACTGTGTGCCATACGTACTGGATGGTCAGAGAATTTATTTTGGATACATAGACCTAAACTGTATATATTTGGGTTACAGAAACTGGAAGATGAAATCATATCTGATATGATAGGGGATGAGTCTCAGTCCACCAGAATTTCCACTTCCTATGAGTGAGGATTTAAAGCACATGCCATGGTGTATACCAAAAAGACATCTTTGGGTGCTTGCAAATATTATAGATAAGCTACAATTAAATTGTAAGCCATGTAGTGTCATGCTTAAAGCTTGCTGAGAATGAATTAAACATTAATTAAAAATATTGTCCACAGAGGGCTTGTTGCAGGGAGAACTAGCTGGTTTAAATAAAATCAGTTTGGTTTTAGTACTTTTTCCATCATGTAAGGAAAATGGTTTACATTTTCAAACCAAATGCCCATCCACTAGGGTGTAATGCTAAAATTATCTTCTCCTCCTTTTTCAGTAAGTATCAGTTCCCAGAAGAGAATTCAATATTACTAAACTTCAGGGGGAAAAGCTAAAATACGCTCTTAACTATGCTAACATTCATCTGCTTGCTAATTTTCAAAGAGTCTTCTTAACATAAATTTCCTAGATTTCTACTACGTAGAAACCTCTGATATTCAGAGATTTACACTGAAAAAAAAAGCCCTGTAGAAAACTTCTGTAGATTATTTCATTATTATTTATAAACATTATTAAATGCTTAATATTTTGATGTTGCAGTACCTAAGTTAAATGTTTCTTTTCATAATGACTTAAGCAGGTTGTTTGAGTAAAAAAATCCATACATTGTGACCATAAATCCAGTTTAGCCAGAACTTTGTCTTAGCACCTATAAGTAAAACAAAATATTGTATCTCCCCAGTAGGGCAGTTTCAAGGTCTTCATATGATATATAAAATTAAAACCCACAAGAAATATCATAAAACATTAACAATGAAAATATATACTGGACAAGAACTGCTTTAAAAACACTTTGGCCTTTTACTACACTAAATAACAGCAATCTTCCTTTTAGCTTAACATAGGCAAGACATTGTCTGCAGAATTAAAGTTCATGGTTGTTTGGTGGGATGCAGAAGACTCCAAGTCACCTTTCGACATTACAGAATGAGACTTTTATTTAAACATCGAAAAAAGTATACCAGAATTAGAGCACAGTAAAATACAATTAATTGTGCTCACATACCTATAGATTTCTTGCATGTAATAAAGTTGGAAATAGGAGATAGTGCTGTATTGCAAGAACTTGGATTAAAAAGTGAGTTTTTTTGACTTATGCAAGAACTAGTTCTGTGGTTTATTCACAGGTGACAGCTCAGTCCTACACTGTCACTTCTTTACTCCACTAAAGTGGAATGGGAAAGAGAATCAGAATGTAACAGTGAGAAAACTCATGGGTTGAGACAAATCCAGTTTAATAGGTAGAGCAAAAACTGTATGCACAGGCAAAGAATGAAATTCGTAACTTCCCATGGACAGCCATTTCCAGGAAAGCAGGGCTTTATCACATACAACCGTGATTTGGGAAGACAAACACCATCATTCCAAATATTCTCCCCCTTCCTTCTCCTTCCCCCACTTTATGTTCTGAGCATGATGCCATGTTCTGTGGGATATCCCTTTGGTCATTGGGGTCAGCTGCCCCTCCTGTGCCCCCTCCCAAAGTCTTGTGCACCCCCAGCCTCCTTGCTGGTGGGGTGGGATGAGAGGCAGAAAAAGCCTTGGCCCTGTGTAAGCACTGCTCAGCAATATCTAAAACATCCTTGCATTATCACAATTTTCAGCAAATCTCCAAGACATATCCTCATACCAGCTACTATGAAGAAAATTAACTATTCCAGACAAAAGCAGAAAAATTAAATAGATTTCCACTGGCTAGATTCCACCAGAATTCCTAATTGCTCATGTAGAAGTTTTCTAATGTACACCATTTTCTAGTAGCAATAGTACAAAAGTCAGTGTCCATCAGAGATAGCCCAATTTGATAAAGAGGCTACTTCTCTTTTCTTACACAAAATTATACATACCCACATTTGAAGCATCAGACTAAATAAACTAAGTATACACACATATTTTCCTTGCATATCAAAATATTCCCAACCTATTCAAACTTTTTTGCCATTGTTTACAAATTTTGTCTGAGTTAAAAAAAGATATTTTAACACACAATGAAAATTTTCCCTCAGTATGAAATATTGTAGAGTCAGTAATAAGTTAGTTCTTAAAAAAAAAAAAATTCATGAGGTTATATGTAGGTTAATATGTAGGTGTCATGGCATGAAAATTACCTCTCAAAATTCTAAAAATTTGTTGAAAACAACTAGTATATTATTTATATAGAAATACAAATCTCTGGTATTTTCAGCTTTATTCTTAAAGCCAATTATAAGAATACTAGAGTGGAAGGCCCATGTACAACATACAGGATACATACTAGATATTTTTTCCATGTATTTTTATGGAGATTTTAAGCCATATGGATTATTGGTTAGATTTTAATTCATCACTCTATTTTCTTTTTGTGAAGATAAAATATATTAATGGCATGCACATATATTAAACAGATTGCTAAAGAATAAATTAATTTCACACTAATCTGAAATCATAGGATTTTGAAAATTTTGGATTTTTTCTGTCATCTGTTTATAAATGGTCAATGAAACTGTAAAAAGGTATTAAATGGTGCAATGCAACTTGATTGAGGAGTTTTTTCAAGTTCAATAATTATGGCCAAAAAGTGAATTGCTTTAGGAAGTACTTCCTGTATGCTAATTATTGTTCAATTTTTTTTTTCAATATGATATATAAACAAAATAAAATTAACTGGTGAAACAATGAGAAACAGTGAATTTAAATTTGTGATATAGTAGTATAAACTTATGTAAAGGGGAAGGAAATTCTGTGAATTCATACCAAACAATAACTAAAACTGAGAGGAATTTTGCTGACAATTATAAAGTAATACACACAGAGTTCAAAATCCTTAAATTAGCCACAGAATGAATTCAACTGAACTGCAGCATGACCTCCAGGTGATCTTGAGGCTTTTAACACTTCTTCTCTCTGTCTAGACATTGCAACAAATCATCTTTAATGAGTAGACAAAGCTAAGACACACACAGATATACATTAGTATAATGTAGGATTGTTTTTTCAAATCAGAATCATTTTATGAACTTTACATATTTTATAGAAGAGTACCATTCTACAAGAGCTCACTTACTGTGGAAATGACACAAAAGTAGCACTAAAACACCGGAAATATCTTGCAAATAATTGCCAGTTAAAATCTAAATACTGTGGAAAGGTGCATGGGAAAAATTTCTGGCTCACTCTGCTACTTTCACAAGAATATTTTCACACCTGTCTTTCTCATCACAATAATTGTAACCGCAAAAACTGGGTTGATTCCTAGAATAAAATTCTCAGACTTGAAAAAAACAGGGGAAAACCAGGATGCAGAGACCTGAGCTGGATTTCGTTAGTCATGTCCAAGAAAGGAGAAAACAAAACCTTATAATATTCAAATTTAAGAATAGAAAATTCCATCCACAGATAATAAATCTATTACCATGTCTTCTAACCTACACAAAAACTTCTACACTGGATTGTTTTGGGATTTTTTCTCCCATTAAGTGTTTGGAAGACCATTATTAGATACTGCAGTCTGCATCCCTCTTCCAAATCAAGAAAACGATGCTATTAACATACTGTCAGATTCTTTTTCTATAATTTTCATTGCTCATATTTCTGTTTCTCTGGTTTGTCTACAAAATCATCAAAATTAGAAGCAACAAGCAAACATGCAAGCACAACCCCGTAGGGGAGAACTTATGTGTCATTTTGCAATCAACATTTCAGATAACACATTCAGTGAGAGTATTCCCCCTTCTTGTGAAAACTTTGTTTTGGGCGGGGGTTTGTGTGTACATGCTCTGCAGAAGATCCTAACATCTTCCTGTTGTATTTCTATTGATTGACATATTAATGAACATTTGCAACCTATTAATTTGAGTTTTCCTTTTCAAGTATAACACCTTCCCCATTTTTATACTATTTTAACAATTTCAGATAGTTTCTACAAGACACATATTTTGAGTTTTATGTCAGAACCCTAGACACAGAAGATTTCAAGCTTTCTGTGATGACAGAGACTGATCCTCAAAAATACACTGCATTTGACATGAGGCCATAGAAAAGTCTTCCAAAATTGAATGATAGCACTAAGATTGCGAGTGTATAGTTAAATAGAAGTATGTTATAACACGAAATGAAAGATTTAAAATTTAAAGTTTTGAAATATAGTAATATATATGTAACAAGATAAAAATATTAAAACATAAATTATATCTTCTTCTTCTCCTTCTTCTCCTTCTTCTTCAGAAGTTTAAATAATTTTATGTAATTAGTTGAATAAGTCCACAGTACAGAACACCAGTATCTAGTTATTAAATTAAAAATAAAAATAAATTCATTAACATCTCATAATTAAATAATTTAAACTTAAAAAACATTAAAGACAGAACTCAAAACAACATTTCTACTCTAATAACTTAATATATAGAAACACAGTCAAGAAAGCTATAACATAAATAATGAATAATAAACATGTAAGCCCGAACAAAAATTCTGTCTCTCGCACTTTTAATCCTAACCCTGAGAAGAAAAAACAGATAAAACCAAAAAGTTCGCCTCACAGTAATACTGCCCTTATAACAGTCCATTATTGACTTTCTGTATTATCTTCCAGGCTTTGTTAATCATGGTGCATGATTTGTTGATCATGGTGTTACAGGGGTGACTTCTGTGAGAAGCCACTAGAAGATTTCTCCATGCCCAGCAGAGCCAACTCCAGACGGCTTCAAGCCAGACCAGCCGCTGGCCAAGGCTGAATCAGTCAGGAATGACAGAAGCACCTCTGTGATTTAAGAAGGAAGAAAAGGTTATTGCACAGAAATAAATGCAGCCAGAGAAGAGCAGAATGAGAGCATGTGAGAGGAATATCTATGCAGACACAAGGTCAGGGGATAAGGAGGGAGAGGAAGTGGTCCCAGCACCAGAGTGGAGATCCCCTGCAGACCATTGGGGCAGACCGTGGTGAAGAAGGTGTGCTCCTGCAGCCCAAGGAGATCAATGAGGGTGCAGAGATCCACCTGCAGCCCACAGAGGAGACCCAACCCAGAGCAGGTGGATACCTGGACAAACGCTGTGAACCCATGGGAAACCTATCCTGGAGCAGGTTTCTGGCAAGGCCCTGAGTCCTGTGGAGAGAGGAGCCCATGCTGGAGCAGGTTTCCTAGCAGGATTTGTGATCTTGTGGAGGATCCATATTGAAAAGGCTGCCATCTGTGGAAGTATGTTGGAAGAGTTTGTGGAGAACCATTGCCCGTGGGATGGACTCACACAGGACAAATTTCTGTAGAACTGTGTCTCATGGGACAGAGCTTACACTGGAACAAAATAAAGACTCTTCTCCCTGAGCAGCAGCCGGAACAACCTGTGATGAACTGACTGAAACTCTCATTCCTCGTCTCCCTGTGCCACTAGGCATTGTTTACAAATTTTTGTAAACAGAGAGGAAGTAGATCTTGGGAAGGATTGGGGTTGGGGGGGAAGGTGTTTCTGACATTTATTTTACTTTTCATTCCCCTGCTCTGATTTTTTTTAGTTATAAATTCAGTTAATATCCCCAAGCTGTATCTTTTACCCATGGTGGTATTTGGTAAGTGTCATCTCCCTGTTTTTATCTCAACTCATGAATCTTTTACTATAACCTCTCTTCTGTCCACTTATGGAGGGGACTAATAGAACAGCTTTGGTGGGTTTCTTCAATCAAGCCAGGGTCAACCCACTACATGGTGCTAAGAAAAATCACGCCCTATCTTCTCACTTATCCCCAGGCAAGTTACCCTGGTCAAGGAGGAAAATGACCCTGATTTACATGACCAAAGCAAAGACCTTTCGCACTCATAAAAGTGGAAGTGGGGAAACCAATTTTGGTTCCAATTTCCATCACTAAAAAACTTTCAACCTTGACCACCTTCACCTCAAAAACTTACATCGTCAGCAACTGTCACTGTAGGCATTAATCAGTGTCAGCTTTGTGGCACTGCACACTCACAGCCAATTTGGAATACACTTACTAAAGTCTAACTGCTTTGAATAACACTATGGGTGCTGTTAATGAATGACTACTAAAGTTCGGGTTCAAATTTTAAAATTGGATTGATTTATCAGTTTTCAAAATATTTTTATTGCATGGATCTGTGATTCCTTAATTGTTATAGAAATATCTATATATACCCACACATGTAAATGTAAACACACTTATTTATGCTCAGGTGCAAAATTTAAGAATACTTTTTGGTAAGCTAACTTTTTTTTTTTTTTTTTTTTTTTTTTTTTTTTTTTTTGCTACCTGCTCTCCACATATTAAAACTGACTGATAAATATTTTTGTAAAATCCCTAATTTCTTTCTTCTTTGTGAAGTAAAAGATTGGAGTGACAGACTCTAATCAACAATGCCCAGTTTTCTATCTGTTCATCAGCATTTAAAATGACTTTTAGTGTTTTTTTGACTTCTATCTCAAGCATGGATTTTACAGCATCACTTGTTCCATATCTTTACTACACAAGTTATCATATTAAAAATACTCTTAAGTGCTGCTGATATCACAGTAAATGAGAAAAGGTTTCAAAATCTTGACAGGCTTGGTATATTATACCTATCAGGTATAATATATTTACAAGAAAAAGCAAATGTTATGGAAAAATGATCTTCATAATACATTTTCAGCATTGGGTTTATAAGAAGATTTTCTTTGAGATGATCCTTGGAATATTTTACTACTTTACTTCCCCGATACAATCTTTTTTTTAGAAATAAATTTATACCTTTTGAAGATAGCTAAAGATGTAAGAATTCCATTTTAGAAATTGTAAATTGGAAGTAACAAAAGAGTTGCACTTAAATCAGCTTTGTGTCATACTCTTATCATAACTTACACCTCATTTCACTAGAAAGACCACATCGTATCTGCTATCCAGAAATGCTATGGCACTGCAGCATATCATTTTGAGCAAAACAGACAGAGTTCTCACTTTTCCCAACATAACAATACAAACTTCCAAATCTAAAAAAAAAAAATAAAAAATCCATTGAATTATAGTATTGGTAAAACTTTGTAAAACTCCTTCAGAGGAAAGATTATAGACTAAATGTACATGCAAACTTTATCAAATTAAAAATTTTGCTGTCTGAGAACAGGGAAATTATTACAAAAAATTCTTTTTTTATTAAAAAAATACTTATTGCACATCTATTTTTCTGGTGTTTCTCTCTCTCCTTTTTTGTCTCTTACATGCATACATACATTCTCTTTTACACTGATAAAATTCGAGGCATCAGTAACTGTAAAACTTGTAAGTTGTAAATATGTGCAATTAACTAAACGAACATTCCTCCTAAAAATACTATATGAAGTTAAATATATTATTTGTTTTATTGAAGCTAAAATATATTTTTGTTTCAGTACAGCAATACAGTGCACAAGAATTCCTTTTTACATGAAATTAAACCAAAAAATAATAGAGGAGTAAACTCTTCATATTTACAGGCATTCAATTCTCAGGACTGAGCTAAATCAAATTTAAAAGACAAAACAAAACAAAACAGCATAATTATATCTTATATTCCAATTTTGCTAAAATTTATTTCAGGAAAAAAAAATCTACAAAATGATGATATCGTTCTAAATATATATTAAAACATTTACTTAGGTCTCTACCTGTTGGTTTTTAAATTCTGCAATATATTTAACAGTTTAAAATATACACAGTTTTTAACAAAGACAAATATTAAATTCAAGATTACTAAATGGGTCATTTTCTGCTTAGCAATGAAACTAAGCGTCTCTATGCTTGTCAAACAGGAAAAACATCAAGGGCAAATTGTATTGTCTCTGCCAATATCTAGAATAAAGAGATAACTTTCAGCTTTATATCATATTTCTTACTCTGTTAAGAAAATGTTACTGGTCTCATGCATATTCACCCAACCGGTCAGGTATTTGCCAGAATCATCTCCTTTCTCTTTTAAAAATCTTCACATATGATCATGATTTAATTGCAGAGAAAGGAATCTTGATTGTGTGTGTAATTGCAAACAGCCCTTGAAGCTGCAATATTGGTGGCCCCTAGAGTACCACACAATTGGGAATGCTAAGGCAAGTGTAGGGAGTAAGGTGGAGTATTATGCTACTCCTCCTCCAATTTCAGTGACATTACTGCTTTTTTCAAAGCATGGTCTGCTGCGTATTTCTTGGTGATTCAGAAATGCACAAATGATGGTGTCCAATTCATTTTTTTCTCTTTAGTAATACTGATATCAATATTTGAGCTATTCACTGCTGACTTCTTTCCTAACCAAAATAGAAACAAGATTTTTTTTTAATAATGTAAGCCAAAACTATTTTAGACTTCTGCATATGGAGGAGATGAATCATTACCTAAAAAATAGCTATTGCTTTCAACTGATTGTGGAGGAGGTATAAAGTAATTATCCCAAATATAAACATCTAAAATTGTGAAAGATTAAGCTCTGGCAAACTATCAGGTAATGGAAAAATCACTCACAAAGTTTTATGATTTAATTTTTTTAAGACAATGAATTTTTCGTCTTTTGAGAAATGTTGATATAAAATAACCCAACTTATTTTCTCATAATCTTTGCTCTATTTAAACTCTTAGTAGTTCATATATTTGATCATCTTGTTTGTAAACTTCATTCCTTAAACCATTAATCACTTTAAAGAGATAAGATGGATAAATCTATTGTTGAATTCAGTTGCACATAAAATAAGTCCTTAAGAGGTCTTAAAATATTTTCTTAATTTATAGTTTTCTTTTGCATTTTCAATTCCTTATATATTAATTTCTCTAGGTCTTTATCATTATCTCACATCATATAAAGATAACAAATTCTTTTGCTGTTCAATAAGGTTGTTAAGTCTCCTGCTCATCCATTTTCCTTTCCAAGGTATCTGCGGTCATTTCCAAGCGAATTAGGTGACTTCATGCATATCCAAAACATAATCATACCCCCAGTCTTCAGTGAATAATAAACCTACAAAAGTATTTTTGTAAATAAAATTTTAATGACCGTTCATCACTGAGAAATTAATATATATATATATATAAATTTAAAAGATCATTTTTTTTTCACCAATGCCTGCATTTTTGTGGTATTTTATGCCTCTTTTTTACCTTTTCTTTCTCACAGCCTACAGCAAGGCATAAAACTCAATAAGATATTAAAAAAAAATATTGTACTGTGAAGACTGCAGTAGTTCATAGGACTATATGAGTTCTTTCACCTCCAAGTCACGGGCTAGAGTGCAGCAGAGGCTGATAAGGGACTGAAAGGTCACCATCTGGCAGCTGCTCTAAAGGTGCAGTACAAGTAACCAGCAGAAGTCAAATCCCAGTGGACAAGCATCTATAACACAAAAATCCCCAAAACACCTGGTGTTCATTGGCAATCTCTGATAACAGAATAAAGATTGACATGAAGATGCAATTGCATTCTCATCTTTAGGTGCAGCCCCCATGGACTAGAGCTGAGATACATGAGTTAGTATCAGTGGATAACTGACTGCAGATGTATCTGCTTGTGGCGATAAGAAAATAATTTCAATTTGTATGGCTTTCACAAGCTAATAGGCTTTTAAAAATCTTTTCCAAAGGAATAATGACTTCTCCTTTAAAAATAATTCTGTTATTTTCTGCAACAGGTAAACACTGGCAGTGGCATAAATTCTATGATCATGGTACTCTTTTCTTTCTTTTCTACTCAGGTAGATAGAGGGATGTATTTGAATGGAAATCTTTGCAATTTAGTATTACATTGTGCTAAAACTAGTGTGTGAAATATACATCTAACGGGATGATCTTGATGTATACTTGTAGGTTTGTCCTTGAATAGTTGATTGGCTCTGAACTGTTCTTGTTTTGTTTTTTTTTCTTTAATTTCTTCTTAATTTTGGAACTTCATTTCTGTTCCATGTTTTCTCTATTGTTTTTAAGGTTTAGATGGCTTCCTTTCCTCCTTAATACTTAGATTGCTGGTTCAGCTTAGAGTGCTGGTTAATAAATACACCGTGTTTAATAAAAGAAGGAAAATAGGATGGCCTCTGAAGAATTCCTGTTGACAGTAGTCCTTACAGACATCTTCTGGCTTTCAGTAAAACATGCTTCCTCAGAGTGTATTTTGAGTTTTCAAGCACATTTCAGACAGAATCATTAAGTGCTCCGTTTCATCTGAGATTTCCTATGTACATATAAAATTAAGACGTTGTGAGATTATATATCAAGGTGTTATGAACATGCATAAGAAACAGGATTCTGTTTCTTTCACATTTTATCTAAAGGCTCTTCATCAACTTCGTACAAGCACATTTTTTATTATGTAGTGTTTTAAACTGAAATGCCTGAAAGAGGCTCCCTTTTTGGCCCATTTTTTCCTCTTAATGTCTTATTTGTTAAGGATAGCATAAAAAAAGGTTTCACCATTTAATAGTGTATTATGATGAATAAACTAAAAGAAAAATCTATGAATTTAGAGATTTTTTATTACTTTCGTTTGCCATCTATCCTGGTTTTGGTATTTCTCCTTGTGCTCTCATCACAGATTTTCAAGGCTAAAAAGCTCTCTTTCTTCAGGAAATCATTTCTATTGTTCCGTCAGAGCCCTTTGATTTTTTTAAGTGTTGGCATCTTCTGTTACCTGGTAACTTCTAATCAAGCTGAGGATATAGAAAGAGCACTGAGACCAATATCTCTTCTGGCATTTCATGTCCCATTTATTCAACACTAAATGAAAATATGTTTCCCTAGATAGATGGGGTTTTTTTCATTTCCTCTTGCTTAAAATATATCATCACTGCAAAAAGCTCTTTGAACCTAGAAAAATGTTAATTACAAGCAGATAACCTCTGACATACAACTTGACTAGAATAATATACATTTGCATGTGAACAGTTTTATTCCCAAAGAGTATGTTTCATATGTTTGCTCACAGGGTCTGGCAGAATGTAATTTGCAGGTGGTCTGAACCATAAATCTATTCCTACTTATGAATCATTTTCTTATTACTTAAAAGTCTAATATATTCCATCTAATCTATGTAACTTCTTATAATATCTAGTCTTATAAGACCACAGAGTTAAATACAGCAGAGTGCAATACAGCAGGAACAACCAGATATTTTGGAAATGGATGTAAAATTTGATATCTAGATCTGAGTGTCAGCTCTACCACAGATTTCTTTCATAATTTGAAAATCACTTATAATACAACTTTAAAATATATTTTGATCCTAACATCCGCTGATATTGCTCAAATGAATTAACATGTTGAGAACAGACAATTAAAAGTGAGAATGAATAACAAAAATTTTGGTTAAAGAAAAAAAAGCTGTTGAGGCATGTGTCAGACTTTGATATTAGTATAGACTAGAAAAAAAAAGTCATAGTAATCAAAATCTTTCTTGGGAATCAACACATTCAGGTGTCCTTTTTGGCAACTTTCTACGATTTCAAACACTAGTAATTGAAATTTTATATATAGTAACTCCTAGAAACATGTAATGGGTTAAAACATAGAAATACTATTTTCTATTTCAGCAGTTAGAGATGTCATGTAGGTACACGAAAAAGCTACATTCAGAAAACAACCTCAGACAAATTTTACTTCATGACCAAAACCACCGGCCAAAACTATCACCTCAAACAATATTTACATTGCTCCTGTTGGAGAGATTATCACTACATGGACTAGGATAATGACCCAAAGTGATCACTCCCAATGGAATCACAGAATATTCTGAGTGGTAAAGGACCAACAAGGATCATTGGCATTATCAACACCATGCTCTAACCATCTCAGGAGATTTCACACATGGAAGCTTTTTATTCAGGGGTAGCAGCAGATAGTGTCACTCTACCCAAAAGCTGAAGGATTGCTCAGGGACATTAAGCAAAAACACAGTCACATTGGCTTGATGTGAGGCCATTCAGTGCTAGGACGTCTCTGTGAGTGCCATACAAGTTCCCAGGGAAGGCTTCACCTCCCTGACCTGCCATTCCCGGGGAAAATATTTCAGTCACTGTGTTTAGTGGAGATAAAAACAGAGTTAACCCAGTTAACAACTACTCCACAATTATTCCAGATGTCTGCAGTAGAATTCCCAAAGCCATATAGAATACCTACTTATTTTATGTTATCTTTACTGGACTGAAATTTAGACTAATTTTGTTTAGAAAAGCTTAAAATGAACTTGAAACCAATTATTGATTTCATGACACTTTAGCATGGAACCTGTTTGTCTCCCACCTTACCACAGATAGTTTATTTAATTTTATTCCATAAAAAAATATTATTAAAATTTTTAAGTGTATTAAAATATTAGCATGGAATATTCTGTGGAAATTCTCGGGAAATCAGTTCTGGAAAACTCTCAGGAGTAAGATGCACTTTTCTGCTATCATTCATTGTATTAATGGAATATATAGAAAAATATATTCTAACTGCAGTACGAATGAAACCCTTTCTCAACTTTGACTTTAATGGAAATTTTAAAGTAAACTCACCACAAAACCCATTTCATAGAAACTCAAATTCTAAACGTTAATAAAATTAATAAAATTATTAAAATCTGCTCATCAAGAATGAAAATTCATCCATAGACTATTGAAACATATCGTCACTCTCCAGTCATGAAATTTTTAAAGTTTATTTTCATGAAAATTGTTTTCAAAATTTTTCTATTTTTGCCTTATTAATAACCTAAAAACACTTCAAAAAGTTCCAGTCACACATTTTTTGTCTTAGAATACATTATTTCTTTGCAAAGTTACAAAGTTTGCATTATTTTTATTCACCCAAAAAATGTTAGTGTACTAACTAAATACTGAAATTTTAATGGTTAATGTTTTCAACAGTACTTAAAATCCCAGTAAAAAAAGAAGAAATTAAAAAGAAAGTAATCTGCAAAAAAGAAAAAAGGATCTGAAACTTCTAATTAACATGGGTTGGTTTCACTGGCAAGTAAGGTAAAAACCTAGGGAATTAGTTAAGTCAATGATGATATTGTTCATTATAACTACAGCAGTTAAGAAAAAGCTGGCAGTTCATGATGGCTTTGTCTAATTTAAATTTTCATATTTTCATTCTTCTTTGATTTTACTTTAATATGATGAGGCCTGGCATGCTCAAAACTCTTAAACTATTCTGGACACAGTCAGTAGGAGTTATAAAACTAATGATCCAAACTGAAAGGAGTATCTGTTAAATGAGAACATAAGTTGAGCCAAAATACATTATTACTACACTGTATATATTATATGCTGAAAAAGTAAATTTACTTCAAAGTACTGGCATAGATAAAAAGTCTGGACTTTTTTTGTTTGTTTGTTTGTTTTGTTGGCCATCTGGCTAATTTCAGGTAAACTTGATATGAAAACGCCCACTTAGCCTATTATTTGGTCTATGGAAGCATTGAAAAGAGATACTAAGGAAGGTATTTAGAATCATTTGACTTAATTGAATACTTTTAAATTACTTCTAAACTTGTTTACCTCATAGTGCTAGCCATGGAAGATCTTTGCTGCAGATACAGAATGTTAATAGCATACTGAAAAGAAGCTGCAGTTGAGGCAGTAACTTTGAAAATGAGAAATGAGAGGGGGCGATTATGCAACCTTGTCAAATATAAAAATCCTGAGATGACCCATCCTGTGTTGGCCATGTATGTTTAGAAGTCAATGAGGATTAACACATAGGCATTAACTCTCTGAAAGTGTGTAGTTTGAGGAGAATGAAAGAGAGAAGGCAAGAAGAGATATCTGACAATGACCTCATTGTAAAATCAGCACCTATCTTATGATTTATTCCATTTTTTTCAATTAGTGAGAAAGTGTCATAAAAAAAATGTGCAGTTTCAAACTGCTTACAGGTTGTTATATTTTGGTCTGCTTGTATGGTAACACATAGTAAATGCGGGAAAAAAAAAAATCTGTTGTTATTCTGTCATCTGCAGTTGCCTTGATTCTATAAAGCAACTGTTAACTACTCCTGTAGCATTTTACCGATACAGAATTTCCTTTCTAAATCATAACATCATAGAATAGTTTGGTTTTGAAGGGACCTTTGGCATGAGTCACTCAGTAGAGGGTTCATTATAAAATCTTATCAGGCTAACAAAGACACCAATCCATGAGTCAGGGAATTCCTATGCTCTTACCATATTGTCACTTGAACTCCAGCAAAGACCTCACTGTTTAGTCTAAAGCTAACAAGCCCTTAATTTTTACAACACACTTCAACAAGCTCTTGGTCCTCACAACAAACCTCAGTACAGAGTTATGGGTACAATATGACAGCTGTACTTTGCCAAGACAAAAATGAGAGAAATGAAGGCAGAAAAGGGAGAAAGACAAGAAAGGATCACCAGTCCTTAGGTGCTGTGTTGATCCTGCTGTGTAAATGTTCCAGATCTTGGGTCAATGAAGAAGAAGAAGAGAGAGAGAGAGAGAGAGGTAAAAAGGATGTGAGAGGTATTGACCCAATTTATTATCTCACTATTGAGAAGGTTAAGGGTTGTTTGTGTTTTTGTTGGATTTTTTTTTTTACTTTTTTCCCAGGTAATTTATGAATACAGCAAAAACTCCCCACAGAAAATACTCAGGTAAAATTTCTAATATGAAAGATCATTCTAATATGAAAGGTCATTTATCCTTAGCCTTAACTTCCAATCTTTTCATCAGAAGACTAATATTTCATAATTTTTTTTCTCCTTAAAAGACTTTTTGTCTAAAAATTTCCTAAAAACATTGTCAGGTTTTGTTTTCAAGCACATTAGATTAATTTATCTGCATAAACACGCATTTCTTAAACAATAGATTTGTTGATGAATCTGACCCAAACAGAATTAGATTTAAAAAGCAGCCTAGTTTTCCTTTTAAGGTATATACCAGAAGACAGAAAAATGACTAGACCACAGTGACTCTCTGGAGAAAATTCAAACTTGCTGATTTGAAAAGCTTGATTAACATGGCAATAATGTACAGAATACTTTGATGAATTCAGGGAGCTTCAATAAGATCCATCTAATCGGATTGGAATGTAAGAATCTGTAAACTTTATATCAGAGAATGGCATGGATTTCAGAAGCAGAGTCAGGATCAAATTCTAATGTCAGATAAGCAATATCCACATACTAGCTCAATAGTACCTGTACACCTGCAGTTGAAATTTAAATCTTTTGAAGAGAGCAATACTGCTGTATAAATCATGAAGTTGGCATTCTGTAAAATCTCCCAAAGGCTGTGATACACTCTGTGCTAGAGTAAGGACTTCAAAATTTGGCTTGCTGTGAGCATAAAACAGACAGTTCATAGTCATAGGAGCCAGAACACTAATATCCTAGAAACCAAGCATATTGCATTAGCAATGGGCAAATTCATAATGGCTTATTTACAGAAGTAAATGTTAATAGACTTCGACTTTCTGGTGCAAGTTTCAAAAGATGAAGTCATGCAAAAGCTTAATTGTGTAAATTTGTTAAACTCCAGAATGATAAATATATCTTAAAAGGCTTTTTAATCACTGAGGAATTTGAGTTCTTCAGACAATGTGAGACTAATAATTTTTCTAGTGCCAATTAAAAAAAAACCAAAACAAAAATCAAGCAAACCCAACAACCACCAAAAATAGCCCCAAACCCTCTGACTCTAGAATACCATCTATAACACCAGCTATGTTGACTGTAACACATGTAAACTGAATCACATTGCTGACAATATGTAAGATGAATCTAGTACCACAAACTAGATAGTCTATTTTTTCTTCTCTTCATTTGTTTCTTTAGAAAGGATAAAGAAGAAAAAATCAAAGTAAAAAATTTGCTGTACCAATATTTCATAAAGTAGGTCAAAGTTATCTCTTGTCTCAACTTTTTGATTTCTTTTTTGCTACAATGGCAGTTTAGAGAAAGCATTTAGACTTTCCTGACCAACTAAGAAATCACATACTTAAGACTTTTAGGAAGATGACACAAAGAAAAAGTGATTGACCAATAGAGGGCCCTGAAATCCACTTAGTGCAGAATGAGTAATCAGAAATGACATCCCAGATATAAATCTGATGTATTAATTGGACCAGCATGGGGACTGTGTAAATAAAAATAAGCTATTTATTATGTGCTACCACAGGGAAAAAAAGAAAAACAAAAGAGATCATGAATTCTTTCAGCAATTAATTACTTATCTTTAGGAGTATTGACTATGAAGTGAAAATCTTAGGAGCACTAGACCACTAAAATCTGTATGCTAAGTGTAACTAGATGACTACTATTTTTTGCAATTGCCTAAGTCCTTGCAATTTTTTAATATGGTCTCAGTGTGAAGCAAAAGATTAAAAACATTTCTTTTTTTGTTGTTGAATTCAGAGTAGTGTTGCAAAAAAATGCAGAGTGTAAATTTTTCAATGTATAAAAATTAAGAAACTATTGCCAGATCGCTGAACAGCAAGGGAAACGAGGTCATGGCATAGGAGTCAATGAACAACCAACTTCTGGAAATGTTCAGCCCAAGAAATGTTACAGTACATACTTTTGATCTATAGCTTATTTAAGAGGAAAGGCAGTCAAAACTAAATGCTTTGCACTAAATACTGTCAATACAAAGATCTGTCATAGCTAATATTTTCCTATAACATTGAAGTAGATATCAGTTAATAAAAATGCATTTGATAATAAATGAAAAGAAATGTGTTTAAGGGAAATCAAAGTCTCCTTTCAGATTGTGATGAAATACATTTGAAAATAAAATAATATATCAAAAATTAGAAAGGAGTAAAACATTAGGAGATACACAACAATATTTGTGTTCATTTGAAATGCCATCCACTGAAACTGTGGACAGTCATATGAGTTAAAAGCAGGTTTTTGTTTCCACTGAATTTTTCTTTAGTTTTCTTTCATGCTGGTATGAAAATATCTCCCAAATGAAAAGAAAGAGAATCAAATGAACAAGCACACTCAGTTTTACTGTGGTTGTCCCAAAAATACAAATGCCAATCAGGTATTTTGACAGCAGTGCAATTTTTGAAAGTGATCTTGCTTGTTATGTTGAAAGAAAATTTCTGATTTAGCTGATCTATTCATCAGATCTAATATGGAAAAACATACATTCTTAAGTCATTTACTCTATTTGACTCCTAGATTAGCATCACTTCCTAGAAAGTGATCACTTCCTATTCTTGAGATGAAAAATTATCATGAGCTTATGCTGCTGAAAATTCATATCTTTTTTTTTCACTACAGACCCGAGTGACTTGATCTCTGCACAGGTTCTGAGGCTAATGTAATTGTAAGATATGCACCAGTTGCTCAGAAGTCATCTTCATTCATACCTTATGCTGAATGTGTCAAGACTTTGTAGGAGGACAAAAAAATGTCAGCACCATAGAGAGGCTCCGTGCTCTTCCTCATGTTCTGTTCTTCAAAAGGCACAGGCTTCAAACAGCAGATTACGCTAAATTCTGAGAGGTATTTTCAGTAACACCACTCTTTTCACAGCGAACCATGTTTAGATATAGCTTGACAATATTTCCAGCTGCACGATTAAATCATGTTGATTGTTTATTTATCTTCCAGAGGCCATGCAATATCTGTTACCAAGGATGTTAGCACAAATCGTAATTTACCAGGCCTCTCAGTATGAGTCCTCTACTGTTTTCAGCTTCTATAGACTGTAGTAATATACTTGCTCAGAATAAAGTAGACGTGACCAGATCCTGTGTTCTTTAATTCCACTCACATTAAAGTGCTGACTTAGCTTTGAAGAGAACTTTTTTTGTTCCTAAAATATTTTAAGGATATAAATTGCAAGTTTCAAGACTTCTCTGAAATAATTCTAAGATATGTTGGTAAACCAAGTGTTTAAAGGCATTTTGTAACCAAGGTTAAATGCTGAAAGAACTTTTGTTCTAGAAAATTAAGAGGGTGCAGAGGAAAATGTCACAGAAATAATTCATTTGTCTGATGTACAGTCACAAAAATAAAAATAAATCAGGAAGTACAAAGTATTTTCATTTAATCACAGAAAGGGCTGAGGAAGAAGGGACCTCTGGAAAGCATTTGATTTAGCTGCCCTGCTCAAGCAAGGCCACCTGAAGCCAGATTCTCAGGACAATATTTAAAGAGCTTTGAAATATCTCCAAGGCTGGCAACTCCATAACCTCTCTGGGCAACCTTCAGTGCTCACAGAGAAAAGTATTTCCTAAAGTTTAGAAGGAACATCCTGTGATTCAGTTTGTGTTCATTGTGTCTAGTCCTGTCACTGGGCACCGCTGAGAAGAGTCTGGTTCTGTCCTATCTTCACCTTCCCTTCAATTATTTATATACCAAATCTCCCTGAGCCTTTTCTCCTCTCTTCTAGGCTAAATAGTTCCAGCTCTTTCAGTGTTTCCTCATAAAATAGTCACTTCAGCACCTTTATCATCTTTGTGGCCCTTCCTTGAACTCTCTCCAGTATGTTCATGGCACTCTTGTCAGTACAGTATTTCAGCTATGGCCCCATCAGGGCTGAGCAAAGTGGAAGAACCACTTCCCTCAGCCTGCTGGAAATACTTTGCTTACTGCAGCCTCAGATATCATGAGCCTTCTTTATGGCAACGGCACAGTGCTGGTTCCTGTTCAACTTGTTACTCACCTCTCAAAAGATCTTTTCTGCAAATCTCCTTTCTAGACCGCTGCGCGGAAAAATACGGTGCCTGAGGTTGTTCTCCTCCCATCCCAAGGTGCAGGATTTTGCATCTCTTGTTCATGAGATTCCTGTCAGCCCATTTCTCCAATCTATTGTCATCTTTCTGGGTGCCAATGTAACCTTCTAGCATATCAGCCACTTCTTGAAGTAAGGTGTGATCAGCAAATATTCTTCAGGTACCTTCTGTCCCATCATCCAGTTCATTAAAGAAGATCCTGAACAGGACTGGACCAGGCTCACAGAGAGTAGTAGATGTAGTTTTACCTGGATTTTCGTAAGAATTTTGGTACTGTCCTTCATAGAATTCTTCTGGACACGTTGCCCAGCTGTGGGAAGGGGGTTTCAGCTGCACTGGGTTTCTGCCAGAAATTTGGCTGAAGGGCAGGACTTGAAGATATATTTCTTTTTAATGTTTGGTTTTCTTAGGAGCATTGGGTTCATCCAACTCAGGCTCCTAGGATTTTTCCCTTACTTCTTGCCTGTTGAGATAAACTGCTCTTGAGATCAGATATTTTTGTGATATAGGGCTTTAAACACTGTGGCATGGTGTAGAATTATCATTCAATCATTCCTTTTTTTTCTTTTTTTTTTTTAATAGAGCTTGTATTTTATATGACGTGAGGTCTGGTTTTTCCATCAACATGTATTTTATCTTTTATAAGAACTAAATGAAAAGACACAATGAAATATTCAGGTCACTTGGACATTGCATCCTCTGTGTGGTTACAGGCCTCAAGAGAGTTGTTACTCAAATGACTCATAAGCCTTTTCTCCTCTATGGGCCAAATTTTGCAACTGGACATTTCATATCAATTTTCTATGATAGTCATGAAGCATAATTGTAACTTCTCCTGTTGGACCAAAAAGATTGGTCCTTTCTAACGTCTATCCTTGGAGACTATTGCATGAGTCAAAATGAATCCTGTAAAATCCTGTAAGAAACTACAATATGTTGAACCTGTTGAACAAGGTCTTGATCAGAAATCAGGCATTCTGTTTTATTTTTCCTACTGGAAAACTAAGCCAAATATATTTGAAAAGTATATATAGCAGTACAGTTACAGTATAAAAGTCCAATTCGTGAAGAATTCTTGGTGTAAACAAGTTGAAGGGGACCAGATATTTTAATTAAAAGCTAGATTATAGAATGGGTCTCTTCACTTAAGAATATTATATCTCCCCTCCCACTGTTCTAGCCTCTTAATCTTCATATCTTATCCTTATATGGCGATTTTCAGTTTAAAAATACCCAATAGTATGCCTGTTCATACAACAACAGCATATGATTACTGTTGTGGAAGACCACCCCTCATAGGATCAAATGTATTTTGATAGACATATAGATAAAGAAGCTATTCAGCTTGCTTGGTTTCTTTTTTCCTTCTTGAAAAATCCTTGCTGTCAACTTCCAGTCCAACAGTACTGAAATATAGACATCAAACTAAACAAGCTACATTGATTAATATAAATAATATTGCTCATTATTTACTATCACAGATAGTAAATTTAGGACATCAATTTATGGAAACAAACTGTCTGAGAGTAATATATTTTTTATATAGCAGGTGTGGTCATCTAATTGTTGTATTGACTTCATTCACATAAGAGATTTTTTGTGAAAACTTTTTTGCTTTTGTAGTCATGTGACTAACTTATTGGGTTTTTTGTATTTGGTTTGTTGTTGTTTTTTTGATTTTTTTTAGAAATAACAGATGTTTTTTTAGATTGGTATTTAGAAACTAGAACAAAGGAACCGAGGTAGAGTCCAGGTCCTTTTTATATGAATGCAAGTAAACAGAATTTCTGCCTGCTTCCTTAGAGATTTTTGGGTGAGTTATACAACCACACAGGTTTCAGCAATAAAGACAACTTAATTTAGATCATTCTTTGCCCTCTTTCTGCTGGTCTTTATTTACTACTCAAAGTAGTGCAGTTCTCTACAGATTCATTTACAATGCTATAATATGTTGTCTGTGGGCTGCAAAGGAAATCAGAGCACAGAAAACATTAACATAAGTATGGGCCAAGGGGAGAGACAAGGTAGAAGGTTACTTTCAATACAAATCATAATGGTTGTTACTAATAATAATTAACTATAATAATTTTAATAATAATTAGGAAAAGAAGCTAACATTTAACTTCATGTTAATGTTAGAAGCTAACATTAACATGAAGTTACGGATTGTTTTAAACCGTATTATTATGGGTTTTCCAAAGCAACACAGCAGGATCAGGATTTTGTGGTTTGTGTCAACCTCTAATATTAATGTTTTATTCCAAAGTGCGAGCTCTTCACATAGCCTGTGAAAATCAAATAAAGTCAAATTGTTTAGAAAATGTGACTGTCTAGAGAATTCTGTCAATCAAAGTCAACTGCAAACAAAATTGCTGGGTCTCTCAAGTTCATCATCACATCTAAACAGTCTAAGTGATGAGCGTAACACCATTTGGTCTATTGAAAATGTGTCTACTAGTATAATTTGCACATAATGCACTAACATATATTTCTACCAATGTTGTGTATGGGAACCTAAGAAGAATATTAATTTACCATATTATAGCAATAAATTAATACTTTGACTTTTTCTTATTACCACAGAATATCCAGTTACCAGAGAAACTGGGGCATTCATATTCCTTTTTTGATGTACATACAAATTGCACATTAATAATAATAAAAATAATGAGAGTCACATGCTACAGAGCCTTCAAATAATAGCTGTTTGAAGAGCATCTACTTTTTCTGTCAGTGTCTGTTGCACACTAAAGCTATAAATTTCTTTCCAATATAATATGCAAATTGCATATTTGGTGATAAGCATTTGCACAACCTCAAATTTTGGGATTTAAATATATAATTGTGGGTGTCTGCCTGTATCATGATTATTGGAAACAATGTTTAGTCAATAGGAAAATAATGACTTCGTTTTACACATAGTCAAATACTTCAGCAGAGGATTGCAATGTTTCTAAACTTAATAGACTCTGTTAGAATAAATATTGTCAAGAGCTTGCTATAGAATACTTCTCTTTGTTCTAAACATTTGTTGTATTATTACCAGTTGAACTAATTTTCTCCAACAGATAATAGTGAATTGTTATATTGTCTCACTTTTGTCTACGCTAGTCACTTGTATGTCCAAAAGGAAGAATATAAAAGTGACAAAAAAAAAATTCATACTCCCACAACTTGCATAATCTTGTCAGTATGATGACGCCTCACTGGACTTATATGGAATGAGTGGAGGACTGAAAGAGTAGAAATTGTAAAACCAGCCATTCAAAATAATTCTGCACTTTGTGATTTGACCATTGAAAACCAAACAGTGTTCTTGAAATAGGTATTCCTCAGAGACTTCTTTATACTTGAATATAATAATTTGTCTCATTCATTAAAGCTGAGGGAGAAATTTATTGAAGATGCAACAATTTTAAATGTTCTAATTTTCCCAAGGTCTTTTAAGGAGATAAAAGTAATTAAAGCAAACACAATGACATACTGCTTAATTACATTTTTAACATCTCATCAGTGTTCTTTAGTGACATACATTTTTCATTATCTGTTCTTAAAACTATAACTCTTGTTGTTTGCCTTCCATACTTTGAGACTTTGCTTGATTATATTTAGATCAGTCAGAGACAAGGTGTAGGAAAGATGAATTAAAAAACAATCCCTGATAATCATGAAGACATGATCTACATTGCCTCCCTTGACATGTCTGTTCATATATTCATACAAAATGGGCCAGAGACATATAGTTAGTGTGAAAAAAATGTGGTTAGCAGTACCTTTTTTTTTTCTCCATGCTTGTAATCCCATGGCTTTACACAGACGAAAGTGATGAATTGCTATCAACCAAGACAGCTTTTTGATGCGTCCTCTTGTACATGAAAAACTGGGCTGAGACCACCTGAAGTCATTTCTCTAGAGATTTTGAACAAGTATAAAAAATGGTTTTGTTTTGGACTTGGTAGGCCTCAGAAATGAAAATGCCAGTATGTCGAGGACAACACATCAATCTAATTTTCTACCTGCATTCCCAATCCTATTCTTTCCCTGCTGAAATTGCTGCACAGTATGTGATACAACAGCAACCATATTCCACTATTAAGGTGTAGTTCCTTTCAGGAAGTGAGAATTTATCTTTTTTTTAAAAAATGCTTTGATTGCAAAGGCTGTAGGTGTAAAAACTAGTGCAATGCCCCTTTAGTAATTTTAAAATCATGCAGGGAGCCTATTTAATTAAAAGAGAGAGACATAAGGGGAAGAGAAGTTATATATAAATCACTTGATTCCATCAAATAGCATTCATCTTGGGTTTTTTGCTAAAGAACAATTCAGTAATTTACAGGGGATTATTCTGCTCTGTTATTTTTCTGTTTAATAAGACAACAGCAAAACCAAATATAAAAAAACCCCAAGGTTTAGTTAAAGTAGATTAGAAGCAAGAGGTTTGGGAAAGGTGTGGTTACATGCAAATATTGTTTCTTACTTTCATCCATCTGAATGACAAGAATGATTTCTGGTGCTTTCTGATTACAATAGACGTACTGAAAATAGGATTTTCCAAAGCACAGAGGGTCACACAGAAGAGGAATTTGTAGAGTACAGAAAGGTTACATAGTTTCTGATTTCTGTATAAGGGTTCTTTGGGTAACAGCAGGATTTCCACCCATGGGTCTGTTTGGTTGGGTTTTTTTTAATTCCTCAAGAATTAGTAAAATCCTAAACTTCCTTTATTTAAATATGATTTTAATATTCTTCACTTTCTGAGTACATGGCAGCATTCATCGTTCGCTAAGAAAATGGAGTGACAATATACATATACAACTCATGATCAGTTCTAACAAACCTCTGCATCTCTGTTTATTTTATTTTTCTAAGCTTTCTTATGCCCCAGCTTCAGTACACTGAAGATATTCTCAGTTCTTAGGAATAAGAAAATTTTGAGTTATTTCATGTGTGATTTTTTCCTTGCATGTGTGGATGTACAAGGTGAGATGTAATGTCCCATTAATAATGTGAGCACAAGTTTTAATTTGAAGTACTCCACATTAATTCAGATGCATTAAAATGAAATTACAATAACTTATATGTTTTATACTAAGTTTGCACTGCACCATAATATATAAAAAATATTGCATATTATGCAAATAAAATTATTGCAAAGTTACATTTTATCATTATTTTCTTGTATCCTAACTTAGCTGTCCAATAATATTGCAATCAATTTCTGAAAAACAATATTAGAAATAAGAATATGTACATTTGATACAGCATAGGCTAAAGTTAGACCAGATGAACTTAATCTTATCAATCCACTTAGGAAATATTGATCTTTGCTGAGGTGAATAAGACAATTTCCAAGAGAATGAGTATTGACTTCAAGTATTTGCCTCCTGGAGGAAAACATTTCTTCATATTCACTGAAATACAAGATTACATGCAGCTAAACTTGTTTGTAGCTATGATAAAGATTAATACCAGGACTTTGTGGGAGATCCTACACAACAAGATATTATAGAACGCATGGCATACATGGACATTATAGCATGAAATGCACTTCTAAGGAAGAACTTCTTGCAATTAGTTGAAGGCTCTTCTGAGACTGAGTAAAATGGAAACTATTGATAAACTATAGGAGTTGTACAATATGAACAATAATTCTAAATCAAATAATGTATAGATTGTTTGTAAATTCAGACAATTGCAAAATAGGATGCTAAATACAGGCTTTATGTCACAATATTTCTTCCAGCTAATGAAGTGAAAAAATTGTCCTTTTTTTATTGAAAGTTACAATTTTAACAACTTGACACTTAAAGAATTTTAATCAAAGAAATTAAACTATATGACATTTTTGCATTTCCTATAACTGCTATAATGAAAGGGTTTTGTCCTAGCTTGCTTAAGTAAGTACACCTATGGCAAACCATATTGTACTTACAGATATTCATGCATAGAGCTAAGTAATGAAACAGCTCTGGTAAAAGAGATGTGTTTAGTTAGCTAGGTCATTAGTGAATTGACTATGAAGAACACTATCTCAAAGTCCTGTAAGGAATCTAAGCTGATAAATTGTGATATAAAGGTAAATAGGAAGACTCTATATCCATTGTAATGCTGAAAATCCCTTCTCATCTGCACCCCACTGGAGCTACTTATTTACAAGAACTTGCTATTTCACTTCAGATCCTTTAATATCCATAGACATGTTTCTGCACATACCCAGATTTTCTAATAAAAATTACATTTAGTAATGCTTGACGAACAGTCTGATATTGTCATTAAAAATTTCTCTGCAGATGAATGCTATACATCTATACCTTGAGTTGCTTTAAATCATTTAACATGTTGCATTTTTTATCTAAAAAATTGCCTGCAAGCATACAGTTCTATGTTTTTGCTTTGTCTCAGGCTGTTGTAATCAGCGTCCTTAGAAATTAAAATATTTATGTATGTCTGCCTGATGAACAGCAATTGCCCTCATGCACCCAAGCACATCCAAATTTTATTAAGAATATTGTGGTTGCAGTTAAGATCAGGCTTCTGTTATAAAGGAGGTAAAATTCAGAGTGTGTTCACAGTAAAATTACTCTGTTTCCTGAGACAATTTCAGTCTCTATCTTTCACAGCCCTAGAGACAGTTTTAACTATCAAGCTAACATGTTGATATATTTTTTTTCTGGTTAAAGCCCTTTTTTATGAGGCAATGAGCTGCTCTCGTATGCTGCTGAGATTCCACAACATCAGTCAGAGTTCAAAATATTCAGCAGATGACAACAGATACTCAGAAACTTCCCAACTGGGACAGAATTTCAGCTCCTGTTTACAGAAATGACTGTGTGAGTAAAACCAAATTACTAGTCATACAAAACAAGCAATTTTCTTGCTGTGAAAAATAGATACAAATAGGAACCACATATGAAATCACTTCTGTCTATGCACCCCTGAGTCTGTATTCTCTGAGTAAAACTGTTTAAATTAAATAGGACCTAGATTGGGTGAAACAGTTTATTTCTTCAGATGAGATTTAAAATTTCCATTGAGAACACAGGTAATCCAGTTATCTGATTCACAAGTATATTATTCATTTGATCAAACTACTGTAGGCTAAAGGATACACATAATAAATTTATAGACAGTCACATATCTTCATAGCTCACTGAGTTCACATCTTTCCTTTCATATTCAATTCATCATCTGAAGCTATACATGTGCAGAATTATTTTCTTTCTTATTTTGAAATGTACCAAAGACTAGAGTTTTATACAGCTATGATATTTGTGGATTTGTTTCTCCTATCACATTTCACAGAGTAGCTTCCAGTACAGAAGAAGCTTGGTAAATAATTTAAATATTTAGTGTATCCACAACAGACTTCATCTAGGACTCACTGAGCCTGCAGCACAAAAACATCTTTCTATTGCATAGTTAATACTCTACATTGTTGTTTGTAGCATCTGCGGTCCTATTAAAGGCTTCTTAGAGCCATTATATTTTCCACATAAATAAAGTTATAGTATGTCTTACCCTTCTGTTTTGAAGATAACCTTCCTGAAAGAGGATCAAAATTCAATAGTCTTTATTCAGATGAGGAGTTCTGCTGAAATCAATGGAACTAAGTCGTAGCTGAGTCATTATGGGCTTATTAACGTTCCACTTAGTCAATAAATGTTGATAAATATTTTTTTTAAAAATACTTAAAGAAAAAAAAATTGCAAATTTGAGTTAAAAAAAACCAAAAAAAACCCCCAAAAAAACAAAAACCCAGAAAAAAATCCTTACATGTGTACAGAAGATTATAATGGCTGCTTTCTGTCCAATCTGAAATGCCAGAAATGCAGCTTTCCTCATTGGTTTAAAGGAGAGATGCAGTACTGCAGATGTGGGGAGAGCATGGAAGAATGAAGCTTAAAATGACATTTTTCAGGCCGGGGAGGTTGTCAAAATTGAGACCTGAACAAAAAAATTTTAAATAATGTCAAATGCCAGCCAATTAAAAAAAAAAAAGACATTTTTGTGTAGAATTTGAAATTTTGAATTGCAAGTATTATGATGCATCTTAACTGAACCAGATAGCCAATTTTCACACCATATACTAAAGACTTGAAGTACTCCAACAAAGTGTTTCTATATTCTAAGTGGCCCCTGGTAACCTCAACCCAGCTATTCTGACTTGGGAAAACAGGAGGTAAGAACTGGAGTTCTTTCCTCAGTACCAGCTGGAGCAGCAAGCAAACACCTGCAAGGCAATAGTGATCAATAGCTGCAAGAATGATCCATGAAAGAGAGGAATACTTGGAATTCATAGCTGCTTTCCTTCCCAACAGCCTTCAGTGAGGCTGTATATAAACCCCAAATTTGCTATATGTAGGAGGGCAGCTAGTCAGGAGGTCTGAATTATGTATGCACTGGGACAAACCAAGGAGTTTCAGAAAATGAGACGGTATCAAATTTATCAGTTTCAAAATTTGGCTATAACTCCAACTTACTAAATATAAAAAATGCAGCAGCATCAGACAATGGGTCTGATCCAATTGCCCAGGAAATCAATGACTGTCTTTCTTGTGACTTCAGCAGAATTGGCACATTGCCAACATTCTCTCTCTCTTATGATTTCAATCCTACTCCTTTTTTCCCCTCCCTCACTTTTCACCTTCAACAGCTTTTCTTCTGTTCTGCACCTTCTTCTGCTGGCAAGATGTATCATGTCTATATGAGGCTCTAAGTTCTAACCCAATCATGATAACATGATAAATTGAAAGACTCTCTTTTGGTTAGTTATTTAATTATGGCTGGGAAAAGAAGTACTGAACAAGCATTTCAAAGTATGCAGGTATAAATTAAAATTAAAATAAAATGCAGGTATAAAACTATAATATGAAAAAAAAAGTATATAAATACTTCATGTAGTAAACCTCTAGTCTTAAAAAGTTTAGGCCTGTTTCTGTGATTCAAAGAACACCTCAGGTAATTTCTTGAAAAAACTCTAAGGCTGAGATTATTTCAACATATTGAATGCTTGAATTAGTATCACATAAACCAGTTTGGAAGATATCCAAGCACTGGGTAACAAAGGAATTTGCTGGAAAACTGAAACTGTATGTCTTATAATTAAAAAATATCAAATCCTGGAGAGGACAAAGATGAGTCATTCAGAGTAAAAATAACCCATTAATTCTAAAGTAAACATTCTGGAAGATAAAGATCTTCACATACTACTGAAATACACAGGGAAAAAAATCTGGATATTTTCAGAACACAATCCACATTATGTTTTAAATTAATTGTGTAGGTAACTTTTAAAAACTTAAAAAAAAAATAATAGATGAAAGTTAATTATGATGGCAAAGGACTGTGAGGGGAAGCTGTATGAGTTGTAGCTGTGGTCACTTGATCTGTTCAGCCTGGAAAAGTGGAGACTGAGGGGAGACCTCATTGTAGTTACAACTTCCTCACTAGGGAAAGTGGAGGGGCAGACACTGATCTCTTCTCTGTAGTCATCCCTGTCAGGATCTGAGGGAATGGCCTGAAGTTGTATCAGGGGAAGTTTAGACTGGATATCAGAAAAAGGTTTTTCACCCAGAAGAGGCTTGGCACTGGGACAGGCTCCCCAGGGAAGTGGTCACAGCATCAGATGGACAGAGTTCAAGAAGTGTTTGGACACTGCCCTCATAGACATGGTGTGACTCTTGGGGAGAGTTCTGTTCAGGGCCAAGGCTTGGACATCATGATCCTTGAGGGTTCCTTACAACTCAACATATTCTGTGATTCTGTAAGTCTTTGAAGAAAAAAGCTTTATTTAGAAAAAAAAGCAGCAACAAAAAAGGAAACAGTCACATGACTGAAGGTTCAAACCTTTTGAACCCAGAATCAAATGGATTCTGAGCATACCATTGTAGTTACAAAATATATGTTAAATACTATAATTTAGGTCTAGATATACACAGTTTATCTGCCAGGGTAGTTGCTAGCAAATTTTTTTTTACTCTATATGTACATAAAAATCTATTTTTTCTTTTATTTTTCTTTATAACATTAAATATTCTATCTTTTATTAGTGAGAGATATTAGATTAGTAAGGAAAACACTGCCTTCATTCTGTCTAAATAATTACTAACATAACATTGGTAGAATATCTTAGTATGAACTTATTCCAGTTTAAGTAAAAGGAAAATTTGTCATATCAATATTAAACTCAATTCATCCATTAAAAACCAAATCCTGAATAAGATATTTACAAAATACGTGTCCTACAAGTTAATGTAAGTGCATTATAAACTATGATATATTATTTTTAATTATAAAAAAATGTTCACCATGCTAGCTTATTGGCTTACTCAACAGCTGGTTCTATTTCTTAAATTTCAATTTATTGGGAAAAGTGAATTGATGATGAGATTAAGTTATGGAAAATTTCCTTCCTATTAAAATCTTTATACACTCAGAAGAAATAATCAGGACCAAACTCTAGCCTACATTGTAAATAATAATTTTATAATCCAAACACCTTTAACAGGTCTTGCTTGTTTCAATCTCCTGATTATTCTTCAAGCATTTGAAATGTCTGAAAGAAAAAATAACAAGAAAAACAATAACACCAAATAAGAAAACATGTCTAAACAATATCAGAATTAAGACACCTTTGAGAAATGTAGTAGACCTATGAACTGGCTAGGAGCAAAATGAGACATTAAGGTGATTTAAAGACTGTGATAAAACATCAGTTTCAGTAAGTTTCTGTGACAGAAGAAATTGAAGAGCTATCTACCAGATATCAATATAATTAAACACATTGAGAAAAGCAGTAATGAGTAGTGTTTTAAAAGAAACACAAATGGTGGCTAACACAAAACTTGTTACTTCTGTTTTCTTTGTTCTGTCCTAAGCCATTTAACATCTCTTAAGTGTTCATTTCATCCATTAATGCTAACTCTTCACAGTTTATGAGCCATGGCCATAATCCATATTTTTCCTGCTAAGGAAGTAAAAAAACTGTCTGCCAACAAATATACGTAACCCCACTTACACACACACACACACACAAACACACACAAAGAAACACACACACACACATAGAGACATTTGGGGCTTAGTTATCATTGCTCAGTCAGGGTTTGCATGACATTTTGTAAGCATGTATTTACCAAGATTAATACTAATTTGAATTATCCCATCTACTTTATAATTCATAAAATACTTTAAGTGGTTGGAGATTTTAAGTGCCAGTGCTGATCTTTTTGTTTAATATGGATTTGATCTAAAATCCAATTGCAAAAAGCAGCAAGAGTATCTTTACAATAATTATGCCATTGTTTTCCATTCTTTATTAACATTTTAGTTTTAATCCATATCTCTAATGTTAATTCAAACTAGAAGTAAGCTACATAATCAGCAGAACTGGGAACATGTTCAAGGCTAGACTGAATGTACCTACATCTATATTGCTAAATAAAGAGAGAGCCAGGGAGCAATACCAAAGATTGTACCTCTACATTGCTAAATTTGCATAATTGCTAGATCTCTAATCTGCGCACACTCCACCTGGAAGTCTCAAGATATCCTCGGGCAGAACCCAAGGCAGTCATTGCACTATGAACGGCTGTCGAATGGCACAATGAATATGACTGGACAGGGATGACTTCCTCTGTCCAAAACAGTATTCCAGCAACATCCTAAGGGTTTTACACTCTCGTGTTCTTTCCTGCAACATTCTTGTAGAGGTAACAGTTACCCTAAAATTCACACTGAAGAACACAATTTATCATTATTTCAGAAGTGATCAAAAAATTTAAAAAAAAAAAAAAAAAAACAAAATCACAATTACTTTCCTGGACCATAGGCTCAGTCTCTAGGACTAGCAGAAGTCCAGGAACATGTGCAATAGCAAGTCTGTGACAATTTTGTAAAAACAGGTGTGTTTCAACAGTGTGACAGTAAGACATCTTGGATACCTAGGCTTTGGGGACAAGGAGCAGTCCCTGAATCACTATCATTTGACTTCACACTACTGTGAAACACCTACAGCTGACTTGTGTTTGTAAGATGCCCAACTGAGGCAGTCAACTCATTTCTATGGTGTTATTTCCATGAAGGTGTTGGTATACTGTCCCAGTTTTCATCTGCATCCATCTTCTTTCCACACAGCAGCACTGGAGACTCACATTAGTACTGTATATGCAACAGAAGCCAACAGAAATATAGTACCCAAAGTAAAATATATGCCAAATCTGCTTGAAATACGGATATATTTCATAGTGTAAACGTGTACTAACTTTATTGGTACCTTTGTTTATACAGTTTGGTCCATACTTTATTGGCATTACTGTCCATATCTCTCATACAGGGTCATTTACACTGCAAGCCACTTATAATGGGATAGGCTTTGGATAAGATTCTCACTTGGAGCAAAATCAAATTAACTAAAACAAACAAACAAACAAACAAACAAACAAACAAACCCACCCACCCCCCCCCCCCCCCCCAAAAAAAAAAAAAAATAAACCAACCCAAACTCATGGCAGACTAAGTTTTCTTCTTCCATAAACCGTGTAGCAGACCAGTTGCTAGATCAGGTCTTCATAAACCTCCCTTATGGTAAAAACTAGCCAGCGCACCACCTGGGGCTAAGAGAGAATTACTGCACTTGAGAGCAGAGATACAGTACTCAGCAAATGGCTGTCTAAATAGGAGTTATATATGCACTGAAATTTTTAAAACTGAATCAACAAAACAGTCATGAATTACTCAAATTTACAACTTTGCATCACTAGGAATAATACAACAGTGAATCCAGCCACAGTTAGTCCTCTTTATTTGTACAGTCTTCCTATAAATCCTGGCCACCCCCCTGATGCCTTGAGCACTGCATTTATCATTTCATCTGACCACATTTTAGAATGAGGTACTTATTATTGTGGGTCATATGCATGATCATATTTTTCTGGGAAGCTAAAGTATAATTTAACATCTTGGAATACCCAGATTATCATATTAATTAAAAGTGGAAGTGCAGAGCTGCATCCAGAAGATAGTGTTACTTCCAAACTTTTTCTTAGACACGATGATAAACCTGATTGATTACAGTTTATGATAGCAATAATCTCTGCAATACCATTAATTAGCACAGTTAATAACTAATTTGCTGGAGCTTTAACTGCCCTTGACTTTTCTACAAGCTGTTCCAAAATGGCCATTAACTGCTGGTTACAATTGATTTCTCACGGCTCTATTGAAAAGAAATTTTATTTCAATTCAGCACCCACAGAGTTTAATCTTGATCTGGTAAACAAAAAAACATTCTCTACCTTAGCAACAGACCTCCTGTTCCTCATTCTCTTTGTATATCATTTCAGGGATATATAGAGATGTAAGTTTTGTGGTTCAGGGATAGGGCAAAAAATCAAAGCCCTGATATTCTTTATTCCAAATTTTCAAGTGGTAGGGAAGCCCAAAAAGGAAGAACACTATATTGACATCTGGTGGAAAGATTATTTGCTCCAGCAAATAAAAAAATTATATGCTCCAGCAAGCCAACTTTCAGCTTATTTGTTTGCATATATTGTGTCTCTGTGTTTGGAAACTGCTCCTGCTAATACCTTAATGTAGAGACGTTTCTGATGGTAACACTGTACAGGAATAATTGCCATTTAAATGTGTGTAAACAAAGTGGACATTTAACCTAAGAGAATAGGCTTCTGTAATAGAGTCCAAAAGATACTGCCTTAATTAAAATATAAAATAAAATAATAAAGAAGGAAAATACAAGACAGTGAGTTTTAGAGGTATTTTTGACTTGAGAAAAAATAGTATATTTAAGAATAACATATTTTATGAGACCGTTGTTTTGTATTGCTTTTTTATTTCATGGTAAGAATTTATAAACAATGTGAATAGCTAGTAAAGCTGCAAGCAGAACAAGGTGGGGAGGAAAATGATGAACAGGTAACATAACAAGGAGCAGTGAGGGATTGTCATGATGAACAATGCAGGTCATAGCACCATAAGATCAGCAGTAGGTCCTTACTGCCCAGCAAGACTGAGCAATCCCAGCTGTGAGGTATATGTTGCTGTGAAAACAGAGAAATAGTTGAGTTAGGACTTGCCTTATTATAAGAGAGGCCCATAATAAATATAGCAGTTAAGAACTGTATGCTATCCTGTTTATGTTCTTTCTTACATTTTCCTTTTATCCCTCAAATAACATATTCTTTGTTAAATCAAACACTTTATGTGTGTGGATGCGGAAAAAATAAAGGCTGACTATTCACCAGGAAAGTATGTTTTCCAGGGTTTTTGTTTAAGGTTTTAAGCCTGTAAAAGAAAAATTGAGATTAGCTTGCCTATTTGATTCCAAACAAGGTCTGATTGAAGTGTTATGGTGTATGCAAGTCTATTATGATCAGTCTACTTAGAAGAAGTTACTCTATGTCGTTGGTTTCTTTGCAGCTTTCTATTAGACCATCTTTCTCTTCAGCATCTTTATGTAATTTTTTCCTTCTAATTTACTGGCTCCCTTAAAGTATTGAAACATTCTTTTCTTCTTCCACTCCAACTAAAATGACTACCTTTCCACCCATGCCCTAATTTTTCAAATAAGTAGTTAGATGACCAATTCCATACACCTCTGGCTGTACATGGGCTTCCTTGTGAACAAAAACAAGCCACCTCACTCTCATTCTTTACACCTTTCATTGAATCTTAATATGTGGCCTAAATCAAATAAGATAAAAATTGTGTAGGGAGAGACTAACTACATCTTCAAGCTTTAACCAGATTTATCTCATATTTTCTTGGTCTCTTTCCTCTCGGTGATCTCTTTCATTCTTCATGCATCAGTCACACATTTTTAAAGTGAGAACTGTCAGTTCTGCATTTTTTTATCTGACAGAATGGGACCCTGGCTCATGAATGGAGTTTCTTGGTGAACCTGCAGAACAGGATTACAGAAATAATTAAATAATCTTCCACATGTAAGAAATGGTTCAGGCATGCTTCTAAAGGGAAACATATAACTCCATGCAAATGGTTCCATCATACATTGGTGTTGTGCAGGTTTTGGTTTTTCCCATTTAATTCCACAACAGAAAATATTTTACAGCTAACAAAAAACCAAAAAAAAACTCAAACAAACAAAAAAAAAAAGAGGAAAATGAAACAGCAAACATTAGAATTCAAGTCTTTTAAGTTCTGCAATAAACACGATATTATGAAAATGAAATTGGCATGAAATACATTAGTAACTAAAGAGAGTAATTTTTTTCTTTGATAGACTGGATTGCCAAAATTTCACTTAGATTTCCTTAATTTTTATATTGAAAAAAGCATCTCATCATGACAAATTTCTACTGTGATAGAAATACCTACAGGATGTCTGTATTTACAAGTCTTTGTGTACATGGACAAAAGATTCAAAATATAATACTTTCAGAATTAAAAATCTACTTTTGTTGAATAGATGATTGACATACACATATAGACACGGAGGGTCTGACTGAACTGACTGACACTACCACCATGCATGGAAGACTTGTCTCAAGGAAAGCACACTGATATTAGCTCTTGTTTATTTGAGCTCAAATTCAAGACTTCCAGTATTCATCTAGCTGTGTCAAAGTTTTGTCACTCACTCTTCAGTGTGAAACACCACTCCTGCTCTTGTTCTCCCAGCCAATACTCTGGTCTATTTATTTGTTATCTATTTCCTTGACAGCATCAACCTCCTCCCATACAGCTTTTTCCACCATCCTTTGTCCATTATTTTAAAGTATCAAAGTGAAATACATCACCCTTTTCTGTAAAGTTAACATTAACTTGGTGTCCTCTAAACTTTTCACCATCATCTTAATCATATTTATGTATAAATAGATTCTTCACATTATTACTTCATATCTGATTACTAATTCTTTTCTTAAATATGATCTGAACATTCACCTGTTCTTCACCTTCTGAATGTTTCTGATTCTTTTATTCCTTTCAGACAATTTTATGCTGTTGATTTTTTTACTTTAGTATGAAATAATTTTCCACTTCCCATCCACTAAGCAAAGCCCTTCTTTCTTTCTTCTCTTGCACACCTTTTGTTAAAAAATCAGGAAGACAGATCATGTCTTCATTTGAAAGGTGACAGTTTTTCATCTTCTCTTCTTTTATCTACAAATGGACATTTTGGGTCAATTTGGACAAGTTTCTTAGGATCAGTTCCAAAGATCACAAGCAAATATTCACTTAGGACCTGACAGGTAGTACAGTGGAAGAAAAGTCTGAGTACCCTAAAGAGTGTATAAGTAGCTTTAAGCTACATCTATAAGACCATATTGAATTTTTCCAGAACCAATAACTGACATTGAGTCATTAAATGTTGTCCTTGTCTGTCCCTATTGCTGAATTCTTTCATCTTCCAAAACAGAAAAAAAGATTCAAAATGATAATTAAGAATGTCTGTAACATGCTGTATCTCCTGAACCATACTCAGAAATTATTTGGGAGAGTGCTAATTGACTCAAGACAAATTGTCAAGGCTCACTATAAAAATATAAAATCAAATGAAATAGGTGCAGATGTTCCAGAGCATATATAGATTTCCTAGAAAATTTTAATTTATTAATATAAACATAGGAAAAGATATCTCAGTATATGATGTATCCAACACATTGTCTACAGTGGCCAATTGGAAATTTTAAACACAGGGTGAACCTTGAAGCATGTTTAGTGATTTTATCTTAAAATATGCCTTGGCACCATTACTACTTTTATTTTTATTTTTTTTATCATTTTTTTTTCCCATGCCTTCAAAGACCTTTTCTTTTGCTGAGGGACACAAATCTGTATTTTAAATTGCACCATATTATCCAGCTACCTGATTAAAATGTCCTCTTTATTTCAAACAAACCATTAAAGCAGAAAGAAAGAGCATTATTATGAATAAATCATATGAAAGTGATCTAAATTCTATCACCCACTTTAAATACTATTATATTAAATACTATTATATTACACAGAGGAATATTTCTAGTAATACTCTAATCATGATAATCTACCAGATTAACGAAGTACACTGTTTTGTGCTCATTTTCTCACCAAATGAATTTTCTGAATTGAAATATGATTTCAGTAACAGAGGTAGTCAGTGATCTTTTGCAACAGAGCTAGTCAGTGATCTTTTGCAGCAGAAATGTATATAGTCAAGGTTAATGTCTTTTGAATTGAAGTGGGAAATTAAGATTTAAACTTCCTACTTTCAAGAAGGATCACAAAACTAAACCTTCATCACCCATGTCTCAATCAGCATTCTAGCATCTGGACATCTGCATAAATTTGGAGATTGCTATACATTTTCAGAACGTGTCTGTCAGGAATGTTTGAGATTGCCAACTCTAACATCTGCCTCAGGGAACAGAGCCAAACAAAGACTAATTTCTCAGTCTCAACTGGATTTAGGTTTATGTATCACAACACTCCATAAAGCAGAAGAATGCCTTGGCAAGGTTAGGAGCATAATTTTGTGTTTATGTAATTTTACAGTTAAAAAAATAAGCTTCACTAGGGAAAATCAGCAGTAAATGAGGTCTTTCTTTCCTCCAGGTATTATCTGTCATTCTGAATTGTTTGTTATTATGTCAAATCACTGCAAAAATAGCTAGAATCTACCTCATATGATTAGGATCTTTTTTTCCTATTGCACTATTTTTATCACTAATGTGTTGATTATGAGAATAAAGCTTTAAGTTCTACTTTTCATTCCAAGTCGTCCCCCCCCCCCCCCAAATTTAAATTTTTATATTACTTAAGTTTTTCTTCTATTAGAGACATAGTGTGATTATCTTGGACTTTTAGTCTGTGATGTTGAAATAACGGATAAGTAATACTTTAGAATCTATTTGTCAAATCACCAGGAGAAATTTGAATTCATTTTCTGCAAAAACCATTAAGTTTTCATTTCCTGGTGTTATTTCTAGTAAAAAGAATTCCAAGCCTCTTTACTTTCTCTCTTTCTTACCTCTAAAAATAATGTTCTTATCAACATTCTAGGAGTCAAGATTTTCAGGTGCCATGAGATCAAACTTCAACTCAAGTGAAAGGCAGCAAGAGCTGGAAGCTAAGAGTCAGGCATCAAGAAAGAAATCATCAGGTGTCAGATAGAGTCAGTCAGCATGCAGTTTGATATAAAGATCTAAAAAGGTGGAGTAACTCCCTAAAAAAAGCATCTCAATTTTGGTATATTTTTAAATTTAATTTTAGCCTTATTTCCCAGTCAATCTAGGGTTGCATTAAGTTTGTGTGTGAATGCATTATGTCTGGTTGTTTGTTATCATCGAATGCTTCTGAAGACAATGAATTTCAACTGTATTTGACAAAAGGTCAGTAATCTCAGATATGCTGAGTTCCTCAAGCTTCATGGTAAAGGGTAACCAAGTAGAAGAGAAAAGCCTGTAAGTGTTCCTGTTCTTAAAGAGCTGAAATGTGAGTTCAACAGGGCTTGAACAAAATCACAGAAAATGCTATATAGAGGGATGTCATGGAAGACAAAACTACTGGAAGACTTTTAAAATTACTCACATTTAACAAGTTGCCAGAACTGAGCTAGTAAGTTTATCAGGATCATGACGTGAGCTCTAAGACTCATGCCTTGGTGTCTATGATATTTAATTATTAACATGTTTTATTGCATAGTTTTGACTTCAGACATTTCTTTAGACTTTTCTTCAGGCATAGTTTCTTGGGTATTGCAGTCTAGCAACCATTCCAAATATGTACTGTGGCATCTGAGGGTGGAAGTATTTTGAGAGTGAAACTATGCCCAATCAACCACCCAGGCGGAACTTGAGAAAAGTTGCTAGTACTGCCTAGCTTTCTAATATATATATATATATATATATGCGTGTGTGTGTGTGTGTGTGTGTGTGTGTGTGTGTGTGTGTGTGTGTGTATAAAACCCCAAAATTGCAGACTTTCATTTTTGACAGACTCTGAGAAATCAGTGTTCAGCTGCTAAGCACATTGAGAACTTCCAAAACACTTCTTGGGGGCAAAGAGTTTAATTTGTTGCTTTATACCTTTGCTTTCTTTGAAATCATGTTTAAATTTGAGGGGTTGACCTTCTTTTCACACAGTTGCCAACCTGTTCAAATATTGGCATATATGGACAGAATTAGATTCAATTACTTTACCCCAGAAGAGCTTCCTCACCAGCAGATTACAATCTTCACTACACTATGTATTCAGTGTCTTCTTACTCTTCTGCTGAAATTGTGTGGAAAAGAATGCAAGATTCACTAAGCAGAGAAAAAACCATAATTTTGTGTGCAAGGTACTAGGATGTCACCTGAAAAATGGAAGAAAACAAATATAAAAGCTGTTCAAAAATGGCCAAATTTTCTGTTAATGTATACATAAGTAAATTTCAGAATAACTATTTAGAACATGCATAGCAGTTCAAGACTTTTCCTTTCCCAGCAAGATTTTCCAACCACTCCCTAGTCAGATAAAACAGATACAGCCAGATGGTTAACCTATTCCCATATGGAATGTGATTTTAAATAATTGTAAGTGAGGAAAAGAAATTAATTTACCCCTTCTACCAGCTGGGCAGCTCTTTTAACTCTCATTCTTACAGAAATGAGAACACTTTCTTCCAGCTTAGTTTAATGAAAATAACATCAGAAAAATATTTGTTAGCAGTTCACTTCTGTCACTATGCTAAGCTAATGGTGAAAAATATTTTTGTATCTAATATAGCAATATTGTGGAAGAGGAATTTCTTGCTTTGTGTTTTGATTGAACTGAGTTACAAAGTAATCTCTGAACTGCTGAGCTGTAATAAAACTGGCACAGCTCTAAGCATGCACAAAACAATAAGAGCTTAAGAATTTTAAGGTAAAGGGTCCCTGAGTGTTTGTAATATAGGCAGGCAGAGAGTTAGAGGAAAGTTAAACAGTAATTTTTAGAACCAGAGTTTTTATTCTGAATTTATAATTTTCACTCTGTTCTCATTGTAAATTAAAAATTTGGGGGAAAGGGTATTGGGTTTTTTTTAAATTAATCTGACAAATGAGATTGTATTTCTGGCTGATGCAGCTGGGTGTTGATGAATTGATGAATTTCAAGTCAAAGTCTGTTACATTTTTCCCCCACCCTGATTCAAACAGATATTTAAAGCCACCTGTAAATGATAAGATTTAGTTGGGAGTTAAGAGCTTTTGCAGACACCTGTGCCTAATTAATGTTGAATAAAAGTCTGAAATATTGTTCAGTTCATTACATTTGAAATTTACAGAAAATGAACAATTACATTTCAAACTCCTTGGGTGTCAGCTTCAGAAACTCCATCACATAATTCTTTGTGGTGGAAAGATCTACAGTTCTTAACAAGACAGAATTAAAGTACTCTGCTGAAGATCACCTTGTTTCTCTGGTGAAATATATCCAAATTTCCTAAAGATATGAGATTTTTTCTCATATTACTGGCTTTTCAAAGTTTCATACAAGATTTACCAGTGAACCTAGGAATAATATCTTTGCTAGCATTTTGAGTCTGTATAAAAATAGTCTGGGTACATTAAGAAAATAAGATGTAATTGCATCATGAATTGAAAAGCAATGGAAAGAGTGACAGTATAACTAAAGTGTTGAGAGAGAAGGTCTGGTAGATTAGAACGCCATCTGAAAGACCAAGAAGAGACTTGATGAAAGTCTTATCTTTTGTGTAGTCCTAGCAATTACCACAAAATGCTGAGGTGAGCTGAATGAGAAGGTTCTACGTCATTCAAGGAGAATATAGCATGATTACTCAGCCATCCCTTGCAAGAGGTAGAGGTGAAATGGTGTGTATCAGAAAGTCATAAAGATTGATGGCATCTGCTGCTTCCAAATGTATCTATCTGCATGAAAACCACTTGCAGTGTGAACTGATGGAAAACAAAGTCTGTTTGCCCAGGGAAGGTGCTTTAGGAGGCTTAATTTCCATAACCCATTTATCCAGCTGAGGCAAGAATGTCCCAGAGAAATCAGCTGGGTCATGATAAGAATTCAAAGCCACAAAACTAAATAAAAAGAGATTATTAGCTACATTGCAGTAAGCAAACAGTAAAGTCTTACATGATCAATACTTGACAAGAGACATGTCACAAACTTCATGTATAAGTCAGGCACACACCAAGTTTTTCAAATAAATCGACTGACTTCTGGACAAGGCACATAAAATGTCACTTTTTTTTCTCTCAGTTGATATTTTTCTCACAGAGCAAAAAAATAAAAAAAATCACCACCCTCAGAGATTTGATCGAAAATATAGTCACTCCTGACACAAGTTTAAGGGGAAAAAACTGCAATCAAGTGGAAATTTTTGTCACTACCTTAATCTCTGATTTGTAGAAGGTTGTGCTTTGGGATATTTGGTATGTCTGAGAATTGCCACCAAAGAGCCCTTCTGTTCTTTAATCGCTGCACTAAATCTTAACAAACGTGAGCATGAAAACTATTGTGCTGTACTTGTGAGGCATATATCAAAGTTATATTTTTAAAGCTTGGAAAGGGAGTTGAATCATGCATGCTCTTTATGGAGCTCTGATCAGGCTGATAAAGGCAGTTCAGCTTCAATAAACGCTTTTTAAATGAATGTTTTGGAAAGCGAATAGGAAATTCAAAGCTCAAACTGTTGCCTAACTGCTCCCATAGCACTTTGATCACTTCGCTGCTGACATTTTGTTAAAAATGTCTTGTTTTTATTAAAATGTTGGAATCTAGGGATTTAGAAATTTAAGTGTAGTCACTAAAAGAATAATATACAGTAAAACTGAGTGACATAACTTATTAAGTACTTTGTACACATTTCTTAAAAAAGAAAACTTTTTCCCTATGGGGTCAAACACAGCTTTGCACTTTTCTGAAAAAAAGTTCATATTGTTAAAGCAAGACGAGTGCAGAAGATAAATCAAACAGCAGTGCTTTGCCTGAGGCAACGCCTCCCTCAAGTTATAAGACTTTGCTATGAAAAAATGTAGACATCCAATAATTTAAAAATTAATAACATATAAAAAACATCATAAATGGAGAGTATGAATTCTCTGTGTCATGCTTCTGTTAAATATTTATGTCAGATTATTTTCTGTTGAAGGGCATCAAGGACAAGCTGTCATAATTACCTTACTTTTCTCATTACACAGAATACATCTATCTATCTCTCTATCTATCTATCTTTTTTAAGCAATATAAAGTTCCTTCTTTCTCAGGTTTTAGAGCTTTTTTGAAAATAGGTGATTTTTACATGATAAATTGCAATGTATGACCATGGATGCAAAGTAGGAATTAAGTCTTCATTCCATGCTAGACTTGTTGAAACTTCAATATGATCTGGAGTCAAAAGCAGCCAAATGGTATGCCACAATTTATATCACTAATGCATTTTTCTCAATCCCTCTGGAAGCAAAGAGCAGGACACAGATTGTTTTGAATTGGAGGGGTTTCCTCTATACCTGGAGTCAGCTGGCCCAGGGGTGAAAACCCTCCATGGATGAGATCCACTATCTGCCATGAACTGGTCCAGATTACAAGGAGTGAAGTTCCAAAGCACCTGCAATACTCTGATGATTGTCAGAATTGTCTAGGGAATTTCAACAGAAGTTTCTGAGAAAGGGAAGAAAATAGCCCAAATTCTTCCGACAGCTGGTTTTGCCATAAAACAAATTAAGGTAAAGGAACCTGTGCAAGAGATACAGTTTTTGGGAATAAAATGTCAGGATGGACACTATCATGTGCCTATTTAGGTGGTTAGCAACCCATTTTGGACAGGATCAGCCATGAAAAAGATGCTCTATTCTGAAGCTGGGGAACATGTTCTCACATGGAAAATCTGTCAAAGATCATCAGAAGAAAACCAGGGTCAACCGCTAGGGTTTTGGAGACAGGGCAATCAAGGATCAGAAGCCCACTACACTTCAATTAAAAAAGATTTTAGCAGAGTTTGAGGGGGTTGATCTGCCTCAGAAGTTGTTGGGACAGAAGCACGTCTCCTCTTGGCACTGTGACTGCCCATATCACACTGGGTGTTCAGAGGAAACACATCACATGACCAGTGCTACACAGAATCAGGGGGTAGCACTGATTAAACAATGAGTCTAAATGGAAAAATCCACTTTACCAAGAATTGTGGAATTGTGGACTGGCCGAAAGGCTGAGATATTGGAGCATTGCCAGAGAAGGTGACTCATCTGAGATAAGGATACCAAGACTGGAATAGCTCAGGTAGACCTAGACTGGAAGGAAAAGGTTGAGCTATTTATAACCTGATGTGCCCATGGATGACCAGAACACCTAGGAAAGGCTGCAACATACAGATAAGCTTGTGATTGAGGGGAAGACCACAGAGGCTACCACACAGGTTATCTACCAATGTATGGTTAATGATACCATCAAGCGAGCGCCATGAGTGAAATCTCCTTGGAATAGAGGGTGGCTGGGTTTCCTATATGGTGAGGCCTGGCAAAATGTCTACCTTGGACCACTGCCATGAACATACCAAGGTGAGAGCTACATACTCACCATGGTGGAAGCAACAACTGGCTGGCTGGAAACGTACTCTGTAAACCATGCCACTGCTCAAAACACCATCTTAGGCCTTGAGAGACACATTTTGTGGCAACAGGGTACCCCAAGGAGAATTGAATCAGACAATGGGACCCATTTTTGAAGTTACCTTCAAAACTCTTGGGCAAAAAAAATGTGTCATTGAGTGGATATATTACATTCCTCATCACCCACAAGCCTCTGGAAAGACTGAGAGGTATAATAGTCTGCTGAAGATTATGTTAGGTCTAGGATATGGAAGCATTGATGTGCAAATTTAGCAGAAGCCACTTGGCTGGTGAACCCTAGGGGATCTGCTAACCACCCTGGTCCTGCCCAAACTAAACCCCCACATACTGTGGGAGGAGATAAGGTACTACAAATTGGGAAGTGGCTGGGGAAGTCTGTGTGTATTTCTCCTCCCAGAAGAAAAGGAAAACCCATTTGTGGGATTGTCTTTTCCCAAGGACCAGGATGTACTTTGTGGATAGTGTAGAAATACAGGGAGACCTCATGTGTGACTCAAGGAGGCTTAACCTTGCGGGGAAAATAATCTGTAATATACGTTACACAAGTAAAGTAGTGGGAATGACATGAAGGGATGAAAAATTAATTTTAAGCCCAAGTCAAGGATCTAGAGGGGTGGAGGAAGCCCATGAAATGAGAAAATAATATCTATTTGTAAAAGGACAGGGGATAGTAGTTAAGGAAAATGTACATATCTGCATATTGGATATAAAGAAAGTTTAAGGATGTAGTTTAAGTTGTATATGTTAGTAAGAAGAGATTTCAATAATGGTAAATAAATACAATGAAACAGCTAGAAGATATAAGAATTATGTGTCATCTGAGTATGATGTAATTAGCACGGAATGAGGGTTGGACATTGTACAGGGTCTGGCTGAGACAGAGTTCATTTTTCCACAGCAGCCCTCACAGTGCTGTGCTTTACATTGATAACTGGAAAGCCGCTGGTAACACACCAGTGCTTTGGCCACTGCTGAGCAGGGCTGGAACAGCATCAGCACTGTCTCTCAACATTCACCCCACAAGAAGAGGTGGGTGTGGGCAAGATCCTGGGAGGGGACCCACCTAGGCTGGCTGACCCAATTGAACAAAGAGGTATTGCATACCACATGATGTCAGCTCAGATATAAAGCTAAGGGAAGGAAGAAGAATGGGATACGTTCATTTTTTACAGTCTTTCCTTTCAAAGCAACCACTATGCATGCTGAATCCCTGCTTCTTGGGAAGTGGCTGGACAGGTCTTGCTGATGGCAACTAGAGAATTAACTTCTTTTTTTTTCCTTTTTGCTTATGAACACAGAAATTTTCTCTTTAGTTTTAGCAGACAGCCTTATCTCAACCTATGAGTTGTTGTCCATCTTACTTTGTCTCCGCTGTCCAGCTGGAAAGGGGAATGGTAGAGTAGCTTGGTGGTCACCTGGCCTCCAGCAAAGGTCAACCCACCACACCTCTACATTAAAGTTACTCAGAATCTAATATATTTACACACCATCAAGCGTAAATTGTAACAGTGGGTTGTGGAATGGAAGCGCTTTAGTGCTTAGTGCTTTGCAAGTATGACTTCTTAAATATATTAGTATCCGTCAGGGAGTGAAAATTGTTATTTTTTTCTCTTTCAGTGCTAGTTGGTAGGGATGCTGAAGCTCAAGAGAAATCCTACTATTGGAAAGGAGAACAGATTTTATGAAAAGAAAGACCAAAAAAATTTAAAAATTGACTATTCATAGCGGATTGACATGGAAGATTTTCTTTCCTGGAATGAAATGTAATAGAGGGGAAGGCACTGAGATTGTACAGATTTCAGCTAATGTAGTTTCATTATCTTACATTCATGAATCTTATTAGAAATGAGAAAGATTTAAGGAAGAGATGTTTATCTTCAAAATGCATCAAATTTCCAAGAAGTTTCATGGGAATAAAATGGATTTTCATTTTGAGACTGAATGTCCAGGAAGAGGCCAGTATTTCCTTAAATAAATAAATAAATAAATACATTCTGCCATGCGTGACAGCCTTTGATCATATCTGTGTTTTGCTTTGTGAAATTATTTCTTGTGACTTCTGTTAATTGGTTCCTTAACATATACTTTTAATTGTATTAACCTAATTGTTTTTCTTTTTCTTTTCAATATTAGTGATTATCTTTTTGATGCAGTCTTGTGAGCTAGCAATTTATTTTTTAAATATATATTATGATTCACTGAAGTACAGAAAATAAATTTAAAAACCCAATTAAATGAAAGTCCCCTATTAAGAATATAAAATTTTGTACCACTGGTGTTTTTTTCATGCTTTGTTTTCAGTCTTCCCATGCTAACTTTAGGTTTCTAAGTATAATCCCTACATCCTTTTCACATTGCTAAACAATCCTTAATCCTTGTTTTCCAGCAACACCCTAAAGGTGCAGAGGAAATTAATGTTTCATTCATTATGATAGAGAGATAATTTTGTTCCTTAGGTTTAGATACTAAATATATTGTCTAAATTTAAATGTCATATGCAGATGCATAATATTTATTTTCATAGACAAATTTTGTAAAAAGATTCTTAGAGGGTTAATTCAGCATTTAATCATTATTTTGCTTCAGCATATCTTCAGTATTCCTCTTCCATCATAAAACCAAGTTTAGCCTATTGGCCTCCTTCCACACAAATACTCTCCACACCCCATATTTTGCATACTCTGCCATGGGTTTACAGACTATTCATGGGTATGCTGTTACGTTTGCAGATGGGCATTTCGCACATCTGCAAACATAACAGCTAATGTTACCAGATAGGTGGTGCTGTGATTCTGTATATCAAAGGGCAGACTTCAGTCATAAAAACTGAGAGTAAGTACCTCTTCACATTTATTCTGAAAAGCAACTGGCATTTTTTCCCCTCTATGCTCTGAGGGAGAATAATAGGTGAAACGTCAAGAATAATTAAGAAAAATGATGGTGTTATATAGCAGCACAAGAAATTCATCTTTGCTGTGATCTTCCTGCCCACCTTTCCTCTGCTTTTAAATGTCATCTCTGTTCTCAAATTATTTAGGATACGCCTTGAGAGAAGGTAGAATATTTTTTAGGTAATTTAACACACTCTTTGGGTTGAATTCTTGCTGTCTATGTTTCTTCATCCCCCTCCAGGTATAAAGGCTTCTTTTAATTCTTTTTCTGTGTTCAGTTGTGATAAAATTAAATGGACTAGTTTATTTATTATTAATAATTAAGTAGGAGAGAGAGATCAAGACCTTTTTCTTCCTCATCTCCAGAAAATGGTTTAATATATTTTATTTTATTATGACTCCACTGTCTCTTTGTTCCCAAGTACATTCCCTGAGAAAACTCTTGCCTCCTCCTTGGAAATAAGGTGTTCAGAATGCACTAGAGCAATGTTATTTTGAAAGACTTCAGAACTCAGACTTGCTTCAGTTTTACACCAGAAATTTTTTGTAGTGTATTTAGCAATTACTACCACACATATCATGCTTTCTACTGACAGGGAGCAGGATTTCAGTCTTTATTTTGCAGAGGTATAAAACAGATGAAATTTTCTTTCTGCATTTCAAAAAACTATTTTCTTCAGTATAAAACTTTGATCAAAAAATGTATTGCCCTTTCACTGTGGACCTTAAGTATTTGGAGAAGAAAATGAAGAGAAAAGGCAGCAGGAGAAACTGAACATGAATATCAAATAACTGTAAATGTTCTACACATGGACAGAGATCGCACACACAAATTATGTAAAATTTAAAATATAAAATATTTCTTGCTTAATATTATGCAGTTGGATACTGGGACTAAAATTTTCTCTCTCTTTTTTTTTTTTTTTTTTTTTTTTTTTTTTAATATTCCTCTTAAGATTTTTCTCACCTGTTATTCCTGCAGAATCTTTGAACAAGCCTCTCTTACTTTGTCTGCAGTCTCACCTTTGCTGCCTTTCATGGTGCTGGCCTATGCAGTTTTGTCAGCACTGTTTCCCAGAGTTTTGGCAATTTTCTTGGATTCATGAGCCAAGATTATGCCATTGTGTTGCATTAAAATTAGTCTTTGGATCACAGAAACTTAACATTCTAGGGGGTTTAAGAACACTTCAGACTATTTTGACAAGTGACTCAATCCTATTGCCTGGTCATCACTACTTAATGTCATTTGAGATGTCCTGAGGTGTCAAATACAACTTCATGGGACAGATGTGATGAGACACAAGCCATCAGTATGCCCACGTAGCCAAGAACTCCAATGGCATTCTGACCTATTAATAAAACCAGTGTGGCTAGCAGGGCTAGAGGTTCTGGAACGAGTCCAGAAAAGAAAGTTGGTGAAAGTCTAAAGAGTCAGTCTTATGGGGAGCGGCTGAGGGAGCTGGGGTTCTTTAGCCTGGAGAAAAGAAGGCTCAGGTGTGACCTTCCAGCTTTCCCCAACTGCCTGAAAGGAGGCAGGGGTTAGAGTCTTCTCCTAGGGAACTAGTGACAGGACAAGTGGGCATAGCCTAAAGCTGCACCACAGGAACTTAATTTTGGACATCAGGAAGTATTTCTTCACAGTAAGGGCTGTCAAGCACTGGAATGGACTACACAGGGAGGTGGTGGATGCACTGTCCATTTTCAAGGCTGACTCTGGCACTTAGTGCTATGGTATAGTGGACAAGGTCAGTCAAAGGTTGGATTCAATAATCTTAGAGTTATTTTCCAACCTAAATGATTCTATGGTTGTATGAAAAAGGATCAGATAATTTGATATGTGTATTTTTCTCTACTGAGGCACAACCTGGAATCAGTAAAACAGCTTAAGTTTGTGATAAGTTTGAATTCACAATTAGAGTTTTGACCATTTCAATGGTTAAAAAGATGAAATAATTCATTTTGTAATCTTCAATCCTTGTGAAATTCTGCTTTCAACAAATAAAGCAAATATAAATGCAGGAAAATGGATAATTATCCTTCAATTACTGGAAGATTTTATTTGTAATAAATAGGCAATAGCAATAGTATAATAGGCAATAAGCATGGGTCTTATTTGGTTAAGAAAATATGAGGGAAGCTGGAGGTCTACTTCTGTCTTCTGCTTCATTTTGTTGCTGTCGAAGCCAGATAGGAGAACAAATTTCCTCTACCAAAAGCTCTGAAGAATCTTCTTATTTATAACATAAACTGACAAGAAATGTTATATACGATTTAGTTGTATTAGAGCACGTAGAATTGTATCTTTTGGATTTATATCTATCTATACAAAGAATGATCAGTTTCACAACAGTGTCAGGTAGATTAATCAATGTAATAATATTTTCTGACTCTCAGCCACAAAATTGTAACAGGACATTGTGTAAATGACCTCTAGTCACATACTGTTCAGCCTTTTTTACCCACTCAGACAGCCAACCTGAGATTTGTCTCACCTAAATTGACTTATCTGAAGTTGGACATTCAGTCTAACACTGATGACTAAATAGCGTCAGCAGAAAATAGGGGAAAAAAAAATCCAAGAAAGAGAAAGACACTTGCAGTCAGAAAGTAATATCAACATCAAAGGGCAATTCTTTATTACAGTGAGAGGGAATCTGAATGAGTTATTAAGACTAGCCTCTTGCTTATTTTGATTGACTTAGGTTTTATGAACTTTTTTCCCACTTGACTTTCTTTAACACTGGGTTCTGAACAGCAGGCTTAACCACTCTGAGATCTTAGTATCTCTATTCTGTACATCACCTTGTGTCAAATTTTCCAAATTACATTAACAGCTGGGGAGAGAAACAGAACCAGAAATAGATCTCATACTTTTGATGACGAGCAAAATTGTCCTCAAACAGCTGCTAGAGTTACAGTCTCACATTTTATGGTCTATAGCCATTTTGGTTTAATTTTTTGACAAATCAGAACAGTGACAAGCTAGGCCTAATTAACAAGGCAAGTCATCTCTAGTAAAATTCCCTAATCTTTCCACTTACCCCAAGACAATGTAGCAAGAGCTAATGTACTAATGATAGCATTTGCCCAAATATTAATGCCTTCAGTTACAAGCCAGTAAAAATTCAGCCTATGGAATTTGTAAAGATAGAGTCAAAGACTGCTACATTAATTATATCAAATTTATATCTACAGTTATTCAGAAAAAAAGGGATATAATTGATATCAGCAGTGAAGGGAAAAACAGCATATATTTCCAATATATAAAAAGATTCGATGTGTTAGAAAAAATTATAATGCATGTCAGATGATAGAAGTAATTCTAATACTATAGTATGAACTAGGATAAAGGACATATGTTTAAAAGAATATAGATATCTTTAAAAAATGCATATCAAGTTTGCACCTCTCACAAATTACTTGCCATTGAAAATACCCATGCAGAGCAAACAGTTAAATTTTATAGCATGTCTTTGACCTCTAATTTTCTTAATTGCATGAAATTCCATTTTTACTTATGCTTAGAATTGTTCTTGTCTCCTCTTGAGGATGCACAGCCCTCAACTATCTCAGGATGGAATTCATAAATTTCCTAAGACCAATGTGGTAGGACTGAAGTTTTGAAACTTGTAATGTGACAGTGCTTGACAGTTATTGAGCCATCTATAAAACTCTGTTTCAATTGCTTTGCTTTTAAAACAGAACCATGAAAGAAAGGTGATGAAGGTAAGCATTGCTCATGTTTTTTATAACAGACTCTTGGTTAAACGAATCACTTGGGGGATTACTGTCCAATATCTTTAATCTAAAGGATTTCAAACTAAAATCACTTTTTTTTTTTCTTTTTTCCTTTTTTTTTTCTCTCAAGGAGTATGCCCTGATTACCACATAAGCATAAGGGAGGAAAGCAGGAAATAAGAAAGAGAAAATATGGGAATACCCTTTTCACCTCATATTGAATCTTCATCACTGATTAGTCAAGAAAACAAGATTCATGAACCTGCAAGAGAACAAACACAACTCTTTAGCTTTAGAGCTAAGAAATTCATAGCTAAGGAGGGGCAATAGCACTTGTTCAGAATTGTTAGTTACATTTTCGTTTTTTCACATCATTGGCTGTAAGTCCATGGTAGAGAGATCTGTCCGGTTGTACTTGTGCCTATCCATGAAGCCTCTGCCCTTCATCATCACTGGCTCAATGCAGTAGTTTCCTGGAAACAGACAGTGATGCTGCAAGTTATCCCACAATTGTACTGGTAACAGACCTAATACTGGTAGTGCAGACATAACTGAACTTCACTACTCTTCAGACAAAACCAGCATCTCTCATTCAGAAACCAGAAAGAAACTTGGTGAATCATATGAGAATTTGTTACCTTTTCACAGATATCCTCAATATTTTCTTTTCTTTAAGAGAAGTAAGCTGAAACAATGGGAATATAGTATTTGCTCCAGCAATGTGCATTTAACATCCTTCTACCTTCCCATTGCTGTTGTGACCAGATTAGATATTCCACCAAATTATCTAAAAAGTCCAGGTTTACCTCACAAGAAATTTCCTCTCAGTCTTATTTATTTACTTAGATTTGCATTTATTTATTATGGGGCTTGTATCCTTACCCCACTGAATTGTCATGTTTTTTCTTTAGCACAAAAATTATCATATGATACAGTTCATTACAAAAGTATCATGGGCAGAGTATGTAGCATATAGCAAATGCAAGGTAGGAGCCTACACTCTCAAGTAATTAGAAGTTTAAGGTCTTTGCAAATGCCACACAAGCCAGTGTCTTTCATCAGATAATGGCAAAAAAAACCATTAACAACACTGCCAGAGGGAAGCTACAGATAGTTTAGATGGCAGTCTCATTCTTGGACAAATCAGTATTTGGATATTAAATGGGCAAATGTTGAAATACCGACTGGATAGGGTTATCAGGTTAACTCTGAATCAGAGTTTCTCTTATCTGTCATCTTGCTCAATGTGAATGAATTTAAAGTCACAGAAAAAACAAAATCTTGTCGGATAACTTCTTTTGCCGACATTTTTTTTAGTGTAGGCAATTCTGGAAGATGAAATTTAGAGGAGAATTCATTAAGTTAAATGGATAATCCTGAGTGCTGCAAGTGTGGGGTTTCTCTGATACTGCATCACATCATTCTAATTTAGTTTGTTTAACATAGCATATGAAGAATTAGCAATGACATTGTTTGCATTTATTAAAATAATGTTTATCTTTAAAAGATAAAAACAAACAAACATAAAAACAACCAGATGCCCATTGCAGTGTATTGTAATAACATAGATTTTAAAATATGCATCTGTTTATCCTTTCAGAAACAGATACCAGTACAATACTTCTTTTCAACCATTGTGTTAGTCTTGCATATAGATATAATACCATACAGGTAATGTGCCAGTCTAAATCAAAAGAGGGTGTTTTGTGAGGTCCTGGGGCTCATCTGAGCTTCCACAGTTTTTACAAGGAGCAACAGGAAAGAAACATTAACCTTAGAAAAGAAAGAGCAACTGACCAGCACTTATAGGAATCTCCTGGTCTATAATTATATCAAAATTGTTTATATGGATATCAAGTGAAAGCCAGAATTGTAATATTTGGATTTGGATTTTGAACAAATCAAAATGTAGAGATTTAGTTCATCTTATTATTGAGAACATGATCAGCTGTTGAGTTTGGATGCAGTTTTGACTATAATCTAAAACTTATTTGTGGTGATCTCAAAGGGTTCAGCAACAGCTTTGTCCTGATGACATATGAATGATGTCCAGATGTCCTCATGGATGACCAATCTTTGCAGCACATGTTTCAACACTTTACCTATAAAAGGCTCTTTGTAGAGACTAATTTTGATAGAATTGCGTAATGTCCAATTTCTTCAAGAGTTACTCCTACCTGCAGTGAACCTGAACAATTCAACAGAAAAATTCCTTGAAATTAAAATTAAGCATCATCCTTCCTTCCTTTCTTTCTGTTTACCTCTATGCCTTGCACACAGTTCTGTACCCAAACACAACCCCGCATACTGTCCTGAGCAGTTAAATACAAATGCAATTTCTGGAGCTCATCAATGACTTAGGGACTGAACTTTGTCTTTACATTTGTGAACATTTGCTTTAGAGAGTGGAATTGTGGAGGATGAAATATTTAGGAAGTCATAATTTGCAAAATCAGCTAATGCTTAAGAAAAGCCGAGGATACATAATTTATCCAGCAATTCTCAATGTTTACGTTTATAGCTATAAATCAAACTGTGTCTGAGAACATAAATTTTTATAACAATGGAAACATGGTTGTCTGTAGTAATATATTTAGAGTGATCCCTGTCACAGTTTTGATTTGACAAAGTAACTTTCTATATGAATGCTCAGGACAATTCAGACATTAGCACAAACCATGGACTATTTCCAAAAGTCCATGTCTGTTCCTAGATGTGGGGCAGGGTAGGTAAATAACAGACTTTAGTTGAATAGGCAGGAACATGGTGTGCTGGATTGTCTCAGCTTCAGGGAAGAGACTCTATTTTATTATTTTAAGCATAGATAAATGCTCTAGAACATCCTCTAAATTGTTTTGGGGTTTTTACTCCACAGATTGCTCTACTGCCAGAATTTTAAGTTACTTTGTTAGAAAAAGGATACTTTTACTTTAATCTAATCTACTGAAAACTTGTTCATGAAGGATGCCTGCTGTTTCCTATGCGTGTATTTATACTCTCAATTTATTGTTGAATAGATGATCAAAACACAAGAATGTGAATTTGAAGGTAAGTTCAAAAACTCCTATTTGGTTTAATTCTTATTTGAAGCTGAAATAACGACTCTCATTACCGAACAGACATAGTTTGATCTAGAAAATAAGACACCATGTTTCAATATGATCTGACTGGAAGCTGCCTTTGATCACTTAAACACAAAATTACATATGTAGACTATTTCAGTTCCCATGACCCACCAAAGGGTGAAACTACTGCACTAAAATCACTACAAATAATAACTAACTATTAAAGAAATAATGTCAAGATTTTATTATAATCAAATTTTGACTTACATTTCAAAATATTCTGGAGCCATGATATTTTATTTCCATTTCTAAAACACTGTTACAGGAGTGAAAAAAAAATTGCATCATTGCAAGCAATAAATTATTTTTCTAACAGAAAAATTTGGCAAGATTTCCTGTTATATCTTCTTTATGTTTTATTAAAAGACATTTCTAGGGTGTTAATATTTATTCACAGAGTGTATGTACCACAAGAAGTAACTGTGCATGTATCTCCTCAATGAAAATCTTAAACTGTCCTAAGTGTTTTGTCTCGCTTTTTAAAAGGGTAGTTTTAGCTCAACCATTCTATTTGTTGTCACAATTTTTGTATTGTGACCTATATTAGAAGTTGGCCTAAGTATTTCGAGGTCACTTCATATATGGTGCTAATAATAATAATTTTCACTAATAACATCAGAGCTGTAACCTTATATAAAGATAAAGTTTTGGTCTGTTGGCAACAAACCATACAAATAATGTTGAAGCCCTTTAAGATCTGTTAAATTGCTGGGGGGTTTGTGATGGTGTTTTGGGTTGGGTCGGGTTGCTTTATTTTTTCTATCCAAACTTTGAAGAGATCAGATTTAAAAATTTATATTCTTCATTTGTTTTTCAATAAACCACTTATTTTTATCCCATGTTTAACCCAAGAACTGATTTTATGTTTGTTAGCAAGCATGTAAATGCTTTTCATTCAAAGTCTTCAGAAGATTTAGTTAAATAGTTGACTTTGAGTCCTGGAAGTCCTTCCAGGAATATTTTCCAGTAGGCCAATACTCTTCTTTACAAGAAACATCTACCCAACACTAAATAGTATACATGCTCTTTTTTTCAGATGGAAGACCTTCTTACTGTCAACCACTGAATTGAAAAGTGACCAAAATCTGAAAGTCTACATGAATAGCTGATTTTCCATTCAGCAAAAGAATATTAAGTACATTGAGAGGCACAGCATTAGTTAGTGTAGGCAATTTTAAGTGGAAAAGTTAACATTTTTAGAAATTACAAAAGCTAATGTATGCGGAACATTAAGAATGGAACAAAGAGAGCTGTATGTGCAATGCTTTGAACACACACAGCTTAAGTTATATAAAATTTGATAATGAAATACCAGTCTTCATAACAATGAAGGTGAAGGAAATTATAAGAAAACAAAATATGTCTTCAGGCCAATTTTTTTCTTTCAGCTAATGACTTAATATACAGAAATAAGAACAGTTATTCATTCCATGCTTGCAAGTAAATCTTCTGTCTAAATATTGACATTCTTATGAGAACTAAGGGTTTGATTTAATGTGTCCATTAATATGTCAAGACACATCCCATTGGGTTTTCACCTTCCTATGCGGTGTTACACAAATCTCCCACAGGTCCTATCCAGCTTCTATCAATCAAGTATGAAAGTCACAGATACACTAGGCTGTCTTACATGGCATTGGATACCTTTTATTAGGATAAATCAAACTAAATGTCCAAGGAGTATAACAAGAACTTTATAAGCCATCATCACTGCCACATGGAAGCTGTAATGAAATTGTGTTGCTTGCAGTACAGAAATTAACCCAAACACAGAAATTAATCTCACTGTTAGACATTGACTAGAATTAAATTAAATTTGAAAGGTTTATACTGCATGCGCAGAAAAGGCTATTCTTGTTATGCATTTTTATTTTCAGTTCAAGATTTAATGAACTTAAGGATGTTTTCTGTTGTGTTGAACAGAAAATAAAACACTGAGAAATAACAGAAATATATGGAAGAAATTTTATGAAAGTCACAATCTAAAGAAGTTCAATGCTATACTGTGAAAAGTGGCACACAAAAATAGAATCTGGAAGACAGGTTATTACTTTTCAGTGACAAGAGAACATGGACACAAAATCCTAATAATTAAAATTGTGTAAATGGACCTTTTTTGATGTGGCATTTTAAGAAAAATAAGACTTAGTAGCCTTCATAACCCTCATGAAGTTGTAGATATTTAGTAGCTCTGAATCTGTAAAAAGTCCAGCACAATTTTGAGAATTAAGGGAAAGACCTCAGAGGAGAAAACAGACTCTGGAGATACATGAAAAAGTAAGTCCAAGGTCAAGAGTCAATATCAGAAACAGAGAAATAAAAATTGAGCAGGAGTTAAAGAGAAGAGCTAAAAGAGAATGGGTACGTAGAGTCATGCAAGTGTTGGACATCAGGAGTGAAGCAGAGGAACGGAGACATAAATAGGTGTTCTGACATACAGATAGCTACCTCTTAAACACTCTAATGGCTTTTAAATATTCAGTCCAACAGGCATAAACAGTTTTAAAAAAAGTAAATTTGTCTTATTAGAGGGAATTGATATGAAAGTTTTGAGAACCAGAATCAGAATGTATTAGGCTGGAAAAACCTCTGAGATCATCAAATCCAACCCAGGACCTAACATAGCCATATCAACGAGACCATGGCACTAAGTGCCTCATCCAGTCTTTCCTTAAACAGTTCCAGGGAAGGTGACTTCACTCCCCTCCCTAGGCAGTTCATTTCAATGTCTAATCACCCTTTTTTGTAAAAAATTTCTTCCTAATGTCCAACCTAAGCCTCCCCTGATGCAGTTTAAGACTGTGTTCCACTTATCCTATCATGAGATGCATGAGAGAAGAGACCAACCCCCACCTGGCCACAGCCTCCTTTCAGGCAGCTGTAGAGAGTCATAAGGTCTCCCCTGAGCCTCCTTTTCTCCAAAGCTAAACAACCCCAGCTCCTTCAGCTGCTCCTCACAGGATTTGTGCTCCAGACCCTTCACCAGCTCTGTTGCTCTTCTCTGGACACACTCCAGCAACTCAATGAATTGAGGGGTTCCTTCCTGAATTAGGGGGTCCAAAACTGGATACAGCATTAAAGCTGCGGTGTGGAAATTAGTAAAAGTAAGAAGGCTTCCAGAAAGCTGTAAAAGCAGGCCTTAGAAACAGAAAAGAACAGAAAACTTAGAACTAAGCTGCAGATGCAAAGTCTGAAAGTAGAGGAGTTACAATAGTATAAGCAAGGATATGAAACAATAGCTTGAGTCTTGGGCTCGCCTAAGATAGACCTCTCTAAGAGAAAAGAAAATAATTGTTGCATCATTCTGAAGAGGAGTTCCTTAGCAAAAAATATCAAGACTGAACATTTTCATTAAAATTGCCAAATAACCAACAAGAAAATAACTGAGAGGTGATATTGAAGGGAAAAGATCCAGGAAAATATTATCTCTTCCCAGAAATGTGCAAGTTTCAAGACATGTTTAGACAGTGCTTATTCTGCGTTTTTTTGAAGCTATTAATAGATTATTTGTTTAATGATTTAGGTATTTTATCATTTACTTTGGAAAGAAAAGAGGCTTCATTCTTATTATTCATGTTTATACTTTTAGAAGGTACTTCAGCTCCTGAGTCCAGATTCAGCTGCACAATAATAATGAATCTGGGAATCTTGCAATTACAAAGGTCAGCTCATTTCTTTGTATGTTATCCTCACTCAGTGCTGAGGGTGTTAACTGCTGTGAAGTTTGCCTCATTCTTCTCTTCTACAAATACCATCCTTTAGATGGTTACCTCATTATTCTGAATTTCATTCTTGGAGGAAGATTTCTAAGTCTTAGGTAATGCAACCCTATGAAACATAACACTTAAGGGCATTTGCTGGATGTCTTCTTTAGAGATACACTGTTAGCATTTGTTTTTGAGAACTCATGAAAAATGCATGAAGTCCTCAAGAACAAGAACAAAAAAACAAAACAAAAAGACAAGATGTCTGTCTTAAAATGGCAAAGAGCAGGGAAATAAGTGAGAACAGAAAAGATGTTGACCACCTGGGTAAAAAACAAGAGCTGGAGGCCATGGTACAGAAGCAAAGCTATGATGTAATCACCATCATGAAAATGTGGCAAGATGACTCACACAGCTGGAGTGCTGCGCTGGATGGGTACAAGCTTTTCAGAAGAGAACAGGAAAGGGAGGAGAGATGAAGGTGTGGCCCTCTATTAGGGTGGCTTTTGGTGCAATGGGAATTGAAACTAATGATGATGAAGTTGAATGCCTATGGTAAGGATTAAGGGGAAGACTAACAAGGCTGACATCCTACTGGGAGTCTGTTATCGTCACCCCAACCAGGAAGAAGAGTTGGACAACTTATTCTGTAAGAAGCTGCAGAATGCTTCAGGATCATTAGCCCTTATTCTTGTTAGGTGAATAAGGGCTCTCCCTACCTTGTCAATGACCTTCCCAGCTCCCTGGCATCTGTCAGCCCCTGGTCCAGTGATACCACAGTAGGGCCAGTCTCCAGCTCACCACAACCCTGCCCTGACCAGCTATGGGTCCCACCAAGCCGACACCACCTCTGGGTATGCTTGCTGGCCATGTCTCTTCTTGTGCCCCAGCCTGATGTCTGGGGCATCCCAGTGCCTCACAGCTGCCCTGCTCCTGGCTGTTGGGTAGGACCAACCCTAGCAGTGAGACCCTGGGGAGTCCCCAGCCCCCTGGCTCTACCCCATGCAGTATTTTTGTAGTCAGTCCTACTAAAGTGCTGTTATCCTGCTGTGATGTTCTTACTGAGCATAAACTACAGTATAACAGAGGTTATTGCCTTCAGTGTGAGAATAACCAGTCAAAATTAATTGATAGTATTTAATATGATATAATAGCCTCCTCTTCCTTAAATTTAGTGTACATATTTCAAATCCTTCTGTTTTTCACTAGTTATTCCATATTTCCTGATGACAATTAGCATAAAAAATTGAAAATATAATAATAGGATACTATGTAGAAAACTACAACCAAATTAATAGAAAAAAAAAAAACAAACCAGGAAAATGTCCTGGAGATAGCAAAGCAGTGTATAGTGTTGACCAGTAAGCTTTCACAGGATTTGTTCTTCATTAATGGGATGTCAGAAGAAAGAGGACCCTAAATCATTTGTTTTGTGTCAAATACATAACATACAGAAGATGCTGAAAAATCCTTCCATTCTCACAATTCTAAGTACTAACTTTAACCACTGGGATTTAACTATACTTTGGTTCTGATGGAATTGCTCCAACACTGTAGCCTAGTAAACCAGTAATTCTGAACTGACTCCTACCTCAATATAGCTATGAAAGAGAGGGAGGTGCCATGAATATTTTCTGCTGGCAGCTTCACTACACCTAAATTAAGAAGCAGCTTTACCAGCTAGTGAGTTGTTGAGGGGAAGTATGAAAGTATTAGCATCTGCCCATTTTTAGATTTTTCGTTGGAGATGTCCTTAAAGTGCCTACCTCCTTCCATCAATTGTCTGAGGTGCTTAATTTAGACTCGAAACCTAATTTCAGATTTACTGCAACATTAATTAAGACTGATTCACTCAGGCTTTCTAAGCTAATTAGATAAATTATAATTACTCCAAAATATATAGCAGTCTTGTATTCATGATACAACTTTTGTTCAAAACCTTTAAGTTTCCCAGGAAATCATTTTAGACTGCTAACTCGAGAATGAAAGGCTGGGCAGACTCCAGCCTAAACGTTATTCTTTTATCTTGCCTGCTATATCTTCTTCCTCTCCACATATGAGCAGACAAATTTATGAAAAATACATTGCAAACATGAATTATAAACTCCCAGAACATATGGCAGCCCATAAAGGAGAATACCTCCATAAAGGCTTTGCTGAAAATGAAAGGCTTTTTTTTTTTTCAGAACAAAACCATTATAGCCAGCAAGCCTACAACCACTACTAGTGGTTCACATCCTCTGCAAAAGGTGAGAGAGCACTCCTTGTTTGATATAATGCCACATAGGCTGCTGTGATGGTTATGAAAGCAAAACAATGTGCACAACATTCCAAAATTGGTCCTGATATAGACACTAAAGGCAGACACAGATCCTCTGACATGGAATGGAAACTAAAGCACCTCATGGCTCTCTGCTTATTCATCACTTTACAGACCTCAACTACTTGAGAAAAGTAGGTACTATCTCAAGTCAATTTAAATTTACAGGGGAGGAAATTACAGGGAGCTGACATGAAAGAAACAAATTATGTAATGCCTGTAAGGATACTAGACACACTTAGTCAAGGAGGTGAATTTTGCCAGTATGTGAGATGGATATATAAAACAACAAGAAGGATCACTATGCATCTAAATCTGCATAATTAGCATACACAGAAATGGAAAAGGTGCTGAGGCTTTACCACCTGAAGTCCTCTTTTAATGCCTTAATGATATAAATGCATTAATAGACAAAAAATATTAAGTGCAAGTTAAAAGTTTTGGAGAGGTGAAATGACTCCTATTTTGAACTACTACCACATTATGCAAAAAGTAATGGCAATCTGTAAAGCATTTGAGAAATATGGGGGAAAATATGGAAAATGTAGTCAATTTGGTATTTTTTTTTTATATCTACAGTCAAATTCTCTGTAGTTGGGCCTCCAGTGTTATGTATTCTCTGTCAAATTTTATACACAGTAATTGGGAATCACTCAGAAAATCTGTTGGAGTCTCAAACATTCTTGCATTTTGTAGACTGTTTCATGCTGATCTTCTCACTGTTTTTTAAAGCTTAAATTATTCCTTAACTTGTTCACAGGCATCCCTTGTATCTCAGTCAATAAGCAATAAACTTTCGTTTTGTCCCCCTTTTGCAGTAGATTATTCAAGAGCACTAATGTATAACAGATAATAAGTTTTAGGGGGGTATTTTTCCTTACTCAATTTTAATATAATTACAAAATTTACTTCCAAGTTAAATGTTACTAAGACTGTATTTCTTTTTCTGCTGCATGAAGCACCTATTTACACAAAGAAAACATTTTGTGCAATAGCATGCAGTTGTGAGATCTGCAGCGCTATCAATTTCCTAGTCAGATCTTACTAGTTTTGTACATCCTAGTGATATGACATTTTCCTAAGTGTATTACTACCTTGTATTTATCTAAATTAATTCCTTTACTCTGAGGGAACCTCTTACGACAGGGTATAATCAATCAATCAGACTCTGTTTATAGTAATTCAGCATGACAAGGCATAATTCCACATTTGAGTGACCAGATTCATTCTGAATGTTCAGACACGTGGTATTGCTGCATCTTTGCAGCTCCTTAGTGCCAAGTTCATCACTGCTATTTTTGGTTCACAGTGACAATAAAAATCAAATTTAGTTCCCTCTATCCAAAGAAGGTGATGGACAGAGAGAACAAAAAGAAATACATTTGGTACTAAACACAACTTGCCTCTAAATGCAGCATTGATGGGAGAAGTCTTACTTCTGCAAACTGTGAGAAATATACGTCTTGCTTTAGTAATAAGGAATGTGCCAGCTGTGAATAAGACAGGGCATTTTATCTGACTGTGTGTTTCAACAAAAGAGTGAGTCTAAGCTTAGAATCACTAGGACATGTTCTGAGGTGAATCCCATCCTAGAGGATTAAGTTTTTAAGTGTTGAAAATCATTTGATATCCAAAAATTCAGGGCTTCCAGTGGTGAATTAAAACATGAGGAATCAACTTTAAAAACACTGATGAAGACAATTAGGTGATAGATAACTTTTGGTGATTGTTTCTTCTGTATTTTTGGTATTTTGAAAGCTCATGGCTGTATATTCGGACTAATTATAGGGTCCCTGGCAGATATTGTTCCCGAATGTAGCTTAGAAATAATTGTTCCAATTATAATAGGTTATAAGATATTTATACAGCAATCTATTTAGGTGATTGGTACAACAGAACGGCTTCATATGTGGAAAAATCCTTTCAAAATCTTTTCTAAGTTCTTATATCACTAGATTTTTTAAACATTAAATCTGCTGCAATAAAGATTTATCTCTTCAAGGATTTTCTAAATTGCGTCATTTTCCTGGTTTTATTGTTGGACTAATACACAGGTGAAACTATTGTATGATCACACTTCAAACTATTATCAATTTCATATCTCAAAAGAGAAAATGTATTAATGTCATGCTGATAATTATAGACTGAAAATGTAATTAAAAAAAGGTATTTTATGACCTCATGAGATTTTCTTGTAGAAACTTCATATAATGCTAGAAAACTCATGTCTGGAATCTGGCATATACAACTTTACTCGGAACAAATGGTATCTAACCAAATTATTTGATTACCTGAATGGTAAAAATGTAAATGCACAGATATATCAAATGCAGGTAAATACAGATTTGCCAAGGGCTAAAAAATAGACTCCTTTAAATGTATAAAGTAATAATTTGGACTCTCTCAAAAAAATGTTTAGATTTACACAGATGGCTATTCCATCTATGCTTTGTGATAAGTGGGTGTGAAAGTTATAATGGAATTAAACCTTACTATTGATTAAGAAAAAGCATCTGCGCTCCTGACATAAATACCACAATCAAGCACTAAAACAATAACCAAGGAGAAATATTTCTGATCTTTCCTAAAGCTCTTTAGTGGAGACTAGCAATTTAATAGGATTTGAGAATTACTGTTTGGGAAAATGACACAGAGAAACCGATGATTTTTTTTTTTTTTTTTTTTTTCCAACATAATTAACTTTGCAAAGAACTTCAAATTTCTGTAACTCTACTCTGCAGGTAATTTTAGCTGGCATCATATCTTCTACCTATAAAACTGAATGTAGGGCTTCTGCTTTTCTCCTCTACATGCATATTGAAGAATTAGCTAATAAGATTGTTTAAGGCATACTCCAGATAGCTTAGCTTAAGTTCAGTAATATTACTCTGTATAAGTGAATGTTTGCAAGTTCCACTGAGGCAAATACAATAAAAGGTATTATTTTATCTTTGAGAGTTGAAGACATTGACCAACCATTTTTTTTTTCCCCCCTCAGCTATTCTTCAACAACACATATAATAAAAACTGTTATAATATGCAGTGGTCACAGTCATCCAGTTATGTTCCAGCCTTGGACTATGTATCAAGCTTAAAGAAGATTAATCCAAACTATAAAATATATGATATTTAAGTGCTAGCTTAATTAGGTATTTAAAAAAAAACAAATAACCAAGAGATGTCTTGGAGGTTCTACATTAGAATTAATCGTATTTTGAAAACATTTGTTTTTCTTTAAAAAGATCAAGGCTGAAATTATCTAGAGTAAAATATACACAAATAAATATTAGAACTTGTTTATAGTCAAACACTCAATTATATATTATTTTATTCTAATATTTCCTGATTTTTTCTTCTTTTTTTTTTTTTTTATTTGTTTACTGAAGTTACATAATGTTTTTCTTTCTTTTGCAATTTCTTGTTCAAGTGCTTTAGCTCAATAGTATAGTTCTCTGACCTGAAGAGAAACTATCAAACTGGAAATTCTGAAGTAGCATCTTATCAACTAATTTATCATGAAAAACTTTAAAAAATAATCAGTATCTGGTTTATTGCACTATTAGTTTTAAACCTTATTAGAATATGAGCTCCTGCATGTGTTACCCCATGTTTTTTCATGCTGGCTTTGATATCTGTTGTAGTCTATTCTTAGCATGAATCTGAACTTTGAAGACCTTGTTTCAAGTTTTAGGGAGAATACATCATTTTCACTTACTGGCATATGTTAACAAAATATTTCATGCTTCTTTCCAGCTGATAGAAAGAGGTTTTTTCTTTGCCTCTTCTGTACAAGATGAAGCAGTGAGTAAACAAGTATAGAGAGGAAAGGTTGACTGAAATACAGATTGAGAAAATATAATCAAAACAGAAGAATGAAGTTCCAATTATCCTTTTGGTTTCAGATTAAAAAAATTAAATAAAATAAAAATTAAAAAAAATTCTTTCAGTTCCTTTTCTAAATTTTTTTTTTTTTTTTCCATGAATTAAAAGAAGCAAGTTTTCTTTTTCATCAAAGCAATCAGAAGCATAACAGAATGCAGCAATAGTACTGGGTAACAGGTGTCTAAACTGAGGATATCTTGGATGTAGAATGGATAATTATAGAGAGCTTTGTGTTAAGTTTGAATCTAGGTACACAAATTAAATGGTGTGATGTGTCAGATGCCATGAATTCTGAAGCCTCTGTAATTCATCATTGGTTTCAGTGTTCCTTCTCCAGCTAACCAAGACTGGTGTTAAGGTGCTCCAATAAGGATGTTTCCTTTGCTGGATAAGTAAAGAAGGATGAAAGGTTTTTTTGTTTTGTTTTTTTGTGGGTTTTTTTTTGGTTTTTTTTTTTTTTTTATTTTTTTTTATGTATCACAGATAAACTGCTAGTCTTCTGTGAAGGGATAGGCAATCTTGAGAATGAAATTAACAGTTTACCTTATGTTCCTAAGGTGTTAATTTTACACCACCTACTTTTTTCTCACAGAGACACGTTGCATGCAGAAAATTCATCTGTTTAAGTATTCTCAGCCCAAACACAAAATTTTACTTAACAAATATGATTGATGAATGAAAACAAGCTTGAAAGCACATATTTTAGTTCCTTGCAAGAGCTCTCCCTAAAATGAAGTGCATCATTGAACTAGAGAGAATATAGTTTTTCCTGTGGTCAAAGAGAGAGCCTGTTGTTTGTTCAGACAAAGGACTTCATAAAATTAGGTGTTACAGCACCATCTGGTGACTCCTATTTAATATCTTATGAATAAATGCAATATCCACTTAGTGGTAGTAATTTTCTTTAATTGAAATAAATATAATATTTTCTTGGTAGTATTAAGTAATAAGTAATAATATTATTAGAAACTCGTTATTCTATTCTGATATAGAAACATTCCTATTATTACAAGAACTGATTACTCTTGAACCTATCATTATCCTGTGTGTTGACTCTTTGGGGCAGACACTAACCATTAGTCTATGAAAATGGACAGTAAGACCTAAAACAGAGTTCTAAAGAAAAATAATGTAAAAGTGAACAGATTTTGGTTTTTCTTTTTTTTTTTTTTTTTCCAGAAAGACAGGGTAGTGCTACAAATTTTTAAAGACAAGTTCAATATGTATCCTTTTAGTAGCTAGAATAAAATGCAACTAAATTATGACATAAAATCCTTTCTTAACTATATTTTTCATCTGCTTTTAGCAGATAGGTCACTAGTTGTATTAAGGAATAATGAAGGCAATGTGAACTAAGTTCAACTGTTCAACTAGCATTTTACCAGATCCTAGGAAAAAATTCATTGGAAGAAACATTTTGGTCAGACCACTTTTTCCCTTTTAAGGAAAGACCATAGTTTAGCTCCCTTTGGGAAAAAAATGGAGTCATTACCCAGAGGTAAAGATATTAAAGAGTAAACGATCATATGTGAAAACATAACATCTCCAAGAGGCAACGTAACAGTGAAATTCCTGATGGTTTTATATAATTTTGCTTTCTTGAAGTTCAATACAGACCAAAAGCTTGTAGAATTATCACTACTTCTTATTAAGTTTCTAATGGTAAATTACTCTATGAAAGCTAATAAAAATAAGAAGAAAAACATCTTTAAACCTTTAATGATTTTATCAGAAGTCTGCAATACATTTTCTTAGATATTAGTCTCAGCAGTAGAAGAAACCATTTTGGATAAGTTACTGTAGATTTTGCAGGGTGGTAGAAATTAAAGGCGAGTTCCTGGACCAGAAACAATGTGTCTCCAATCTAAGTAATTGCAACATTTTGGACTTGAAAAGAACTAATTTTAGAGGAATGTAAATTTGTTAAGTTTGATACATTTTGTTGCTGTGAGCAAGGCAGACATTTAGTTTTTCAGGAAATTGATGTACTGCAAGGACTTAAGGACAGTAAAAGAGAGGCATAGAGAGTTGGGACTTTCCATCTTTGAGAAAAAAAGAGCTCAAGGGAATTTTATCAATGTGCATAAATTTCTGATAGGCAAAAGTAAAGAAGATAGAGACAGAGTCTTTTCAGTGGTACCCAGAGACAGAACAAGAGTCAAGAGACACAAATTGAAATACAAGAAAATTCGTTTCATCATAAGAGAATTATTTTTTTCTGTGATTTGGTCTAACACTGTGTCGTGGTTTGACCAACAGGTGTTTGCTAAGGTAGGCAGGAGCCTCTCTTGGAATGGAGAATTTAAACCCCCTCCCTCCAAATTATCATAACTTTTGGAATTAAGGGTCTCTCAGGCAAAGATATGGTAATAGGAATCAGTTCTTTGTTATGGGAACTAAAATAAACAATAAAACAAAAACACATGCAGGAAGACAAACAAATAAACAAACAAAACCCACTGACAGAGTCAGGGTACAACCTGACACTCTGTGGGTCAGGGTGTTGGTGGCAGTCCCATTCAATGGTGGCTGCAGTCCCAGTGGCAGATGTGGCTCTGTTGAAGTGATGCTCCTGTAGAAAGAGTGGAGTTCTTTCACTGAAGGTCCAGTGGTGATAGATGGGCCTGTCTTCCTCTGAGAATCCAGTGAAAAGGCTGCCTTGATGTTCCAACTCCCAGATTTTTATACAGGTAGGAATACTTGGCTCCCCCCCTGGCTGGAGCATTTCCCAATGGGATGATGTAATTCCATCAGTGAGACTCAATGGCCCATTAGCAGAAGATCTCTCCTGGAGGGAGGTTGGGTTGTGAAAGAGATAAGAAAACTGCCCCGGCAGGTTTATTGACAGTTGGCCATTGACAGACAATTACACCACCCTCCCACACCCCAGTTTCATCAGATGGTGACAGAATACACAGTTTGGGTTACATTTTGCACTGCAACCCATGACACACTGGAATAAGTTTCCCAGGAAGACTGTGGAGTATATATCACTGGAGATATTCAAAACTCAGCTGGGTAAGGCCCTTGCACGGAGAAAGACAGATAGATTAGGCAGTTTACAGAGGTCCCTGCTGGCCTCATCCAGACTATGATTCTGTCACAATTCATACCACATGTACAAAAAGAAAAGTTGCAAAGACCCTTGAATTTCATTTTACTTCCTGAAATTTAAAAAAAAAAAAAAAACAACATTCCTTAAGATAACATCAAGTATGTCATTATGTTTTTAATGGATAGCACTTATTTTATCCCTTCTATACTGTCTCAGATGCCAGGTTTCCCCTAAACAGATTATCCCTTTGAAATTTTATCAGTAAATATTGTTAAGAGATACCTATTCCAAAAAAGTTGTTCATCCACTTGAGTTCAAAGATACTTACTTTTTAGTTTGCTTGTTTCTTCTACTTTGAAAAAACTCATTACCTTTTCCATGCTCAATTAAAACAAATTCCTACATCATCTTTATATCCAAATTCATACACTCTCCAGTATTTTCAATTTCAAATCTTCAGCTGAATCCATATTTGGGAGAAACTTTTAAGACAAATATGCCAGGAGAGCAAAATTACATTCATAAGAAAAAATTTCAGTTTATGATAACATTTCAAGGTTGCCTGTTAGAAAAGGACTAGACACCAAAAAAAGGACATTGCCTGTAGTACTATTTTAGTGTTTCTTTATTATGGAAAAGTTTTTATTTTGGTAATGTCAAAAATCCTTTAAACAGGTTATTATTATTTCAGTCTTTGGGACTTTTTGGGGGGATAGGGTGTTGGGGGGGGGTTATGTGTGTATTTTTGGTTTTGTTTGGATCTTTTACCTTTTTCTTTGCTTGTTTTTGTTTGAGTGTATCTGTATAAATAATCAAGGAATCACTCAGTCTGAAAGCTGATCAGTCAGTTTTACCTCCTGCTTAGAAAAAGGTCAATGTTGAATTCAGACCAGATTTTGCGAAGCTCTGGTACAATCTTAAAGACTTCAAAGAACAGAAGACTTTAAGCCTCTCTGGGCAACCTGTTTGTATGCTTAATTATCCTCATAGTGTTTTATTTGCTTTATATCAAATCAGAACTACACTTGTCTGAATTTACATATCTTTTTCCCTCTTTGTGCTGTTGTGCACCTCAGTAAAGACTCTGACTCCATCTTCCCAGCAACCTACTTCCAAGTATTGTAGGGGTGGTACTAGGTCACCTAAACTTTCTTGTTTAGGTTGAACAAGCATGGTTCTTTCAGTTGATCCTCAAAGAATGTGCAGTTCTAGTAATCTGTATGCACTAAAAATCTGTTCCTGTTCAGTGATCTTCTCAGCAAGAGAAGGAATTGTAATACTGGTACTTGATAATAGTTTTTCTCACCATTCTAGTGTCATGCTAAAGTTTTGAGGCGGAAAGAGATTTTAAGAGTTTCTAATTTTTTAGAATTTTTTTTTTTTTTTTTAAATCTATTTTCCTTTTTGTTTACCATCTACTACACCCACTAGTACTTTATGTTTTTTTCAGAACTTTTTTCAATCTGTCTTCACAGGAGAGGTGTCCCAGACTTCTGGTCATCTTTACGGTCCTCCTCTGAACACTCCCCAACAAGTTTATGTCCTTATTATGGTATTGAATACAGTAACAATGTTCATTGGTCCTCAAGGTAAGTGTCTCGACACAGCCTGTTTTTACATCACTAAAACTTTTTATTCTCTTCAGAAGGAGTGTTTCATCCTTAAAGTCCCCTTAAATATTCCCTCAGCTATCTCCCCGATCATGAATAGGAATAGACAGGGGAAATCTGTTTTGCACTAACTGTAGCCAACCTAGGGAGCATACCAAGTATTAAAAAAATAAAAATAAAATAATAATTGCATATTTTGGTCTGTGCCTATCCTCTGCTGCATTTTGCCTACTACTCTAGATGTTGCCCTCAGGTTAAATTATGACTTTGGTTTTCACTTTGAGAGTATACAGCAATTTCTCTAGAGTCATATGAAGAAACATTTTCTATTCACATAGGTTCACAGCTATGACTATCTGAAATGTACTCCATTTCTAATTTGGGTTTTTCCAGCTCACAGTTCAGTGACAGAGGGAGGGGATTACACTAAGATAACAAATTAAAATCATCAGTTAAAGGCACACTTTGGACATATAAGTAGATTGAATTAATCTTGAATATCCTTCCTCAGAGTTCAAAATGTATCATTTTGTTTTTTCCATTGTATTCTTATCATAAACAACAACATGAATTTCAAATAAATTAGTTTTTATGTCCCAATTTCTGTACATAAATATTATTTCTTGAAAACTATCACAAGAATAACAACTATTAATTGCATGTGTGTGTTTAATGACCTTTGCAATATGAGTTCCAGATAATCAGAAAAATATGCCTGATATTCAAATATAAGATGTAATTAAGATACGAGTAAAACACATAAGCCCTGCATTTGAGAGGACTATCTACTTCTAAAATGAAGTAATTTTTATCACCAGAATGAAATACCTTGAAGATTAAGAAACAGAAAATATTAATATTGCATGTTACCTCCATTCACATAATTTAAGTGGTGAAATTATTTCCATTTCCTAATGGTCCCTAGACTAAGATATTGCTAAGGCTTATACTGAGTTAGTTACATTATTTTAGTATGAGTAAAATGAGTATCTTGGATATCTTCCCACAGGGTGGGTACTCTTGCCTACTTCAGAAGACCACCTGTTCAAAAAACTTAAAGTGTTTGCCTTATTAATAGGCCCCAGGCAATAGTAGGCTTTACTATGAAACATAAGCACATTGGGTGGATTCAGTGACAGATTGTTAGTACAGAAATATTTTTGAAATAAGGTAGACTAAGCATATGTCATATTCAAAATTACTTCAGTTCCAAAAATTATACTCATAACTGCTTATATCTCCCTTACTTTTGTTTATTTTTTTCATTTTTACTGTTAGTTTCAATGTCATTTCCAGACTCAATTTCTGAATTTTCCAAATGATTCAGCTGTTAAAATGAAAGATTAAATCATACCTTTCTCAAACTACCTCAACATTTAGTTCAAACTCACTTCAAAACTCATGCATCTCTTTTAAAATTACAGATTACAATTACAGATCAAAAGTATTGGTTTATCAACATTGTTAAAACATTATCTGCAATATAACCTGTAACATTAGCAAAAATGAGAACTTTCATTCAGGAAGAAGTTTGTGGTAGATTTCAATAGATACGCTTTATCCCTGTAAATGGACTTTATTTTTTTTTTTCTTTACATGTATTTAAATGTACGCATCTTAAAAACACAAGTTAATTACATTGATGTCTTGCAATTTAAAGATTGATGTGCGTTATAGCTAAATGATTTATAAAGTCAATGTGCCTTTCAAAACAGTCAACTCATTTTCATTTTTATTTTTTTTTTGTCTGAAAATCCTTAATGAGCCTGGAAATCTTATAGATGATTGAAGTTTGCTTACTCAATAAGTAGCAGCTACTATAGTTTAGCTACTGAAAGTGATATAATTAACAACTACTGTTAACTCTGAGGGATTCTAGACATGTCAACATCACAACTGATACTAAATGTGTTGCTGAATCACTTTTAAAACTGCACCTCAGGTATTGGTTACGGGAAAGAACTGTTTCAAATATAAGAGGGGAAAAATAATTTATTGCTTTATTTAGAAAATAAAATAATGGTAAATTATTCACACTTTCTTTCTGCAAAACTTTGGTCAGAGAGAACATAGTTTGTGTAGGATATAAAGATCTTATTTGTGAAATCTAAGCTCCCTGAAGTCACCAGGGAAACTCCGAACACCTGATGAAATGAGAGCCAGGTTTATAAAGTTTAGACAGATTAGTATGAACTGAAATATTTGCTTTCTAATAACAATATGATATTCTTTTTTTAAACTGCTGTAGATAAGTATCTACACCAAACTAAATGTTATAAATGATGCTTGTGTCTCTGACCAGAGAAGAATTAAAAAAAAGGTACATTGCCACCTTGTTACCAGTCATTACAAGGTTAGAAAGTAGGTGTGGTCATTTGTATAGGTAGTATGATTGTCTCAGTTCTTTCCAATAGAGAAACCTCATTTCCATTATAAATTGTACCCCAGAGATGAATTTTCATGCCGATGTTGCTGGTAGAGAGAGACATAACTCTCTCCTAAGGTAGAAGAGAGTTGACATCTGACATAGTTGAGATGAAAATTTTTCTGAAGGGATATATTTTTCCTCCTCAGCAACAGAGTTATTACCATATGCATTAGACACCTGGCTAAACTGGCCCCTGACATTTAGGTGGTGAAAATGAAGTGAGATGATGTTCATAACTATGATTATGATGTTGTGTATGTTGCCTACAGGGAAAAAGTTTGATTATTAAATTTTTAATATGGGTTTCTCTATGAGAAATATATCAAACAGATGCAACAATGAGGAGAAAGAAACGAATGAAGGCACAGTGCCTGTGTATCTATTTCCTGGGAGTTCCTTCAAGCTTGACGCTGTTAGGCATATCAACTTATTTTTATCATCAAATTTATGCTGGGCAAGTTGTGGGATAGAAAAGAAAATCTGTAGGAAAAAACCCTAATAATACTCTTTTTCCTTTTCTCTCAACATTGCACATAGTGCAATTTTTGGTTGCTTATTCCACAATGCAGTAATTGTGATAGCATGGTTGTTCATACTGAGTAAAATAATATAATGTAGTGCAGATGGGTCCCTCTCTTAGACCAAATATGTTTTGTCTCTTAAATGAATCTAATATATATCCCCTGTGTCATCAGAGCATAACTACAAAATCTTATTTACAGGTTGTTTTTGATATGTGCACTTCTCTTTTTTTGATCAGTGAGATAGCCTTAGCTCATAATTAATTAAAACTGGTTAAAACTGCTAGAGAACTTTCAAGCTTTTCTTGGGGGTTATCCTTTTATTACAAAATCTGCATTACAACTAAAAATAAGTGAAATGAATACCATTCCCATCCTTTAGTTGATTGCTTCAAGAGCTGTACCCTTTATAAATTAGGAACAAAGCTATCATTGTATTCTGCAGAAAGGAACATAATACTTGAACTCTGTCATTCTTTTGCTACTCAGGCCAGCATCTTATCTTGGGGAAAGACCCAATCAGCACAGAAAAGGACTCTTTCTGACTGACTCAGGGGCAGATCATTAGAATAACACATGCAAGCCACAAGATAAAGAGTCAAAGATGGGAACAACATTGTATGAAGCAGGGAGGGAAAGAGAGACCAGTTCCTGGGAAAGAAAAGTGAAGTACATGAAAAGAAAGCATTAGAAACAGTCAGATAAATAAATGCAAAGATGAAGAGAAAAGGGGTAGAGGAAAAGGCTAAGTGGAAGGAGAAGGGACCACCCAACAATTCTTAGCAGGAGCTGTTATTGAAAGGCTTAAACAAGAACTTTCAGAAGGGGAAGGAGAGAGGGAGGGAGAGAGGGAGAGAAGGAGAGAGGGAGACAGGAAAGTGTGGGAGGAAGGTGCGGAAGGTGTGGAGGAAGGTGTGGAAGGAAGGTGTGGAAGGGAGGAAGGGAGGAAGGGAGGAAGGGAGGAAGGAAGACATAATTAAGAAGTTGTTTGGATGACTGGATGGAAACCCAAGGAATAAAGATGGGAGTGGATGTCTGGAAAAAAAGCAAATGAAGGAAGGCAGGAGAGACAGATTATATGAGGAACAAAACACCAAGAATAAGAACTGCTTGATTAAAGAAAACAAAATAGGAACTTCTAGGTCAGTTTTAGAATAAATGGAAACTACAAAAAAAAATGGTAGTAGTAGTTAAGTCAGGAGACATCAATGTAAATATATACATATAGGGAGGGGATGGTAGAGCTCTCCATATTAGGAAGATGCAGTTAGAATGAAAGTTTGGAAGATAAAACTAGTGTTTTGAGAAACAGGCATAACATGCATAACAGTTTAGATAGGCATATCTGAAGAAAATAGGAAAACAGAACTTATCTTGCTAAAATATGATTCCCTCCAATGTTTGAAGAGAATTCAAATGACAGCAAATACCTGTGAAATCTGCTGCTGAAGATGTTCTTTGTGAGTGTTGGTTTAGAGAGCACATTCTTGGTATTCAATCAGCTTAAGTGGCAGAGTGTGAGATATTTTTGGTTATGGTACGAAAATACACAATTTATAGCAATGATTTTAATTAGCCTCTTAATAAAAAAAAGGTGTTACATATCAAAAATTCATGTTGAGAGATTATTAATGGTCAAAAATCAAGTAGTAAAATAACAAATACAAATTAAGAAAATAATAGAAGGTTGTTCATAAACCCCCTGGTTTTAGGTCCACATTTCTATGTGGAGTTTAATCATGCTTTTGGCAGGAATTTTATTCCATTTACTGTGGAGAGAGAATATGCTTGCATTACAGCCAGTGTAACGAAGTGATGAAAGAAGCCCTAAACCTTCTACCAAATTGTCTGAATGTATGTTAAGCTGTATAAGCAAAAATTTCTCAGGAGTAGAAAAAAAGGTTATGTGGTTAAGGTATTTGATTTGTGTGGAAAAACCTGCATATTTTACATATTTTGTTTTCAGCTTGCTGTAACTTTAAAGCAAACGTTATTTTTGAGCTGGATTTTGGTTTTGGTTTTTGTTTTGGTTTTTCTTTTTTTTTTTTTTTTTTTTATAATCAGTGTACTCTTTGACACCCTAGAGTCTCATTTGCTCCAATAGTAACTATTCCCAGTTGCAATTGAAGTCATTACCTCTGTGCTATGAACAAAAAATACTTCAGGAAGCTGATTTCCCTTTAAATCCAGATTTATATAAATCAAGTTGACATCAAATATCAGTGCATCTTTTCAGTCTCCATCTAAATTCCTCAATTAAGACAATCTCTCCCTCACTATGGAGCATATGGAGATAAATTAATTCTTGAATCATTCAGGTTCCAGAGGCACAAGCATTATAGGAAAGTCCATGACAATGATTCTTAAATATAACAAACCTATCTTTGAAAGGAAGTTTGAATATTTTGCTATAAATCCATGAGTACAACATTTAATAATGAAGAGAATTTTTTTCAAGAATTGAAAATTAGTATTCATTCACTATATGAAGTAAAAAAAAAAAAAAAAAAAAAAAAAAAAAAAGAAAAAAGAAAAAAAATTATAATGGTTGTATTAGCTTGATCAAAAAGGATAAAATTATGATTTAGCATGTAGGTTTGCCTTCTGAGGGTTTGGGCTTTCCATCTCAATATTGGTTTTTGTTATGATTTGTTTTGTTAAATGCTTCTAAATCTGTTTCTCCTTTGGCAAGCTTTCCAGCAAATGCACCTTCTTTTCCTATTGCTTTTAAATGGCAAGAGTTGTTACATATTCTTTCCTTGCTGCCCAAAGTCCTTGTACACAAAATACTGCCCTCCCTCATTTTCTGATTGAGAAAGACTTGAAGTTAGTATTGCTATGACCAGAAATTTTACAAGTTGTAAACTTGAGATAATGTCAAAATATAATCTCATATTGCAATTTTTTTGTTTAACTCCTAGAGATAATCCAGCAAGTTATTATCCATACTTAGATCTTGTTTTGTTTATTTCTAGTTATTGCTTTCCCTTAGAGGCAATTTTTTTTTTTTTTGTAAATAAATAAAACTTCAAGTAAATACAGGCAAAACATAGATTTTTCTGTGAAAAGGGTCTTTTCCAAACAATTAGTAAGCATTTTATTACTAGAAGAAAGTTGCATTTTTTCCTAGATGTAATCTGCAAGCCATATTTTAAGTAACAGCAACAATATCTCTCCATGTGTGTACAGTAAGTAAAAATATTGCATCAATTTTTTATCTGTATTTGGCAAAAGCTTCTCACTAACACAGATGATAGCACTGTTATACTATCAATAATGCAATTTTTAAAAAGTATCTGTCAATTTCCTTTTACATTTTGTTGTTTTTATGTAAGTTGCATACTAAGAAAGCAAATTTTCTGTGGTAATGTAGCAGCTTATGCAAACACAGCACTTTATATTCATATCTATCATACAAACAGCTGTGAATATTTATATTGATGTTAATTAAGTCTGTGATGGTATTAATTTAGATAAGGAAAGCTGACCAAATCCCAAAGTGCTACGGGATTTTTAGCATATGTCTGAAAAAAATAATCAGGCTTGCAAATGAAAATGTGGTGTAAGATTTCACTCTAAAGATAGCACCTTCGTGACGTGTGACCACCGAACCTCATTACCAGTCGTCTGCAATATCATCATAGCTATCAGTTAATACAATATGAAACAAAACCCTCTTGTTCAGAGAGATGAAGATTAACTACTAAGTCAAACTGACACTCCAAACAAGGAGATAGCTGGCACAACCTCACCACAAAGTGCATTAGAGAGGTAAAGAACCCCATTATTCAACAGATTAAATAGGATGGAGAGGGTTGTTCAGAGTATAAGTCCCCTCAATTAGAAATTTACAGCTCAAACTTCTAATAGGAAATTGCAATACAAAAATTTTAATGGACTTCCCAATAATGAAATTAGACATATTATATTATATATGAGATCCAGAAAATTTAGAAGATTTTCAAGATAATCAGTGCAGGTATTCTTATACTTATTGAATATACTTATTCACTCATTTAAAATAGCCAATACCAGGTCTTCAGAAACATTTAATTTTTCTATTGCAACTGTGGTGTAAATTTATCTCATCCTTTCTAAGAGTAGATAGAAATCTTCCAGTGTAAATGAGTTTCTGTGGATTAAACATATATTTTCACATATTTTCATGCCTTAGTATATGGCAGTCTACAAAACACTGAGCAATGAGGAACTTATATTCCAGTCAGTGAGTTGTACTGTAGCAAGATTTATACACTGATTATCTTAGTAAAGCTTCTATCTGACCAATGCTGATAAAATGTACCCCTTTCTAGAGAGTATGTAATTCCTGAGTGGTCTGGATTGCATCTTGTTTCAATTAGTTCTGGGGTTTTTTTTCAAATCCTTGGCACAGATATCCAGCCAGGATATAGAACTTTTGTCTTTCCTTACAGTTTTGGCTCTGGCTTCAGATGCACTGTCTACACTGCAGAGGTAGAAAGGCAGGAGGTGAGCTCAGATGCTGGACGCTTTCCCATTTTGAGCACTCTGCTCAATTATTAATTTACTCTCAAGAGAGGCAGGGGGTAGCCCTTTGGCACTGTATATATGAGCCAGTTCATGCCACTTGGCTTTGAGGTGGTGTTAGTTTCAAAGACCCCTTTATTTATCAGGAGAAATGTAGCTGTCAGCATAGCAACTGGCTTTTCAGGTTATCAGGTTCTGTTTGCATTGACTTTAGCATTACCTATTCCACTTTTTCTGTTCATACCAATCGCTGTCAGGGGGCATGGCCTCCTCTACTCTGAAATTTTTTGGAAATGATGCACTGCGGAAGGAGTAACGACAGCTGAGTCATGGTGTTTCAACTCTGAAAGGATTTCTGGCTTTCTTTTTACTTTCATTGTAAAAAGGAAAAGTTAGACAAAAAACAACTCAGAGAGACTAGCCAGACTCCTGTGATTCATTTAAGTAATTGTAACAAAACACACCAGTTTTTCATACTGTATATCTAGAATTAGAATGTAGGGATAAAAATGACTAAACCAGGGAAAAGATATTAGATCAACTCTCTTTTTTACTTATGAATAGGCATGTATTAATAAATTTAAATCAGTAGAGCATAATCAATATTAGCCTTATAGTATCATCAATATAAGCCTGGAAATTGCTTCAGTAGATCTAAACACTAGAAGGGGGTCAACTCTGTTTCAGCCATTAGCAATCTAAATTTGTCATCTGTGCTTTAATGTATGAGTTCCAAAATTACAAGTGGTACTCCAGAGGAAGAAATTATTTTTTGCAAAGTTTAATAACATACTTTCCAGTGTTCTATACAGTTTTTGGGGTTTGTTGGTTTTTTTGGTTTTTGTTTTGTTGTTGGTTTTTTTTTTTAATTATTTATTTTTATTTATTCATTTGTAGAAGAAGCCATATGATGCTGTTGAGATGCTGAAGGAAGGAATGCTACCCAGAGGGATCTTCACAGGGTTGAGAGGGGAGCCTATGTGAACTTCATGAAGTTCAACAAGGCCAAGTTCAAGATCATCTCTTCTCTCTGGTGACTAAAATGCAGAACCTGAGAGAACAGCATAAAGCTGTTTAGGGTTGGTTAGGAAGGTTTAGATTGCATATTAATGGTCGGGCACATGAACAGACTCCCCAGGAAAGTGGTCATGGCACCAAGCCTGACAGAGCTCAGGAATAGTCTAGATAATGCTCTCAGGAAAAAGGTGTGATTCTTGGGGCAGTTCTGTGCAGGGTCAGGAATTTGACTTCAATGATCCTTGTGGGTTCCTTCTAACTCACATTGTTCTGGGATTCTAGGATACGATGATCCTGAGCCTGGGTCAGGGCAATCCCAAGTACAGGCTGGGGCGAAAAAGCTCTGAGGGAAGCTCTACAGGGCTTGTGGGTGTTGTTTGTTGAGAAGTTCAGCATGAGCTGGCAATGTGCACTCACAGACAGAAAGGCAATTGTGTCCTGGGCTGCATCAAGAGCAGCATGGCTAGCAGGGTGAGGAAGGGGTTTCTGCTCCTCTGTTCTTCTCTTGTGAAGAATACCTGGAATACCGCATCCAGCTCTAGAGCCCCCAGTAGAAGAAAGACATGGACTTGTCAGAGTGAATCCAAAGGAGAGCTATGAAGATGATCAGAGGGATGGAGTACTTCTCCTATGAAGACAGGATGAGAGAATTGAAATTATTCAGTTTGGAGAAGACTCCAGGGAGACCTTATACCAACCTTCCCGTACCCAAAGGGGACAACAGGAGAATTGGAGAGGGATTTTTGACAAGGCCATGCAGTGACAGTGCAAGTGAGAATGGCTATAAATTGAAGGAGGGTAGGTTTAGATTAGATATGAGGAAGAAATTCTTTACTCAGAGGGGGGTGAGTCACTGGAACAGGTTTCTCAGAGAAATATTGGATGCCCTGTCCCTGGAGGTGTTCCAGTTTGTATGGGGTTTAGAACAAACTTGTCTAGAGGAAGATGTCCCTTCCCAAGGCAGAGGAATTGGAACTAAGTGATCTTTGAAGTCACTTCCAATGAAAATCATAATGTGATTTTATAAATAATGTTCTCTGATAAATTTTAGTCTTTTCTCTTTTAGCCTGGCATTTTCAAATGATATTCAAATAAAGTATTTTCAAAATAATTCAATATATTCAGCTGACTGCAGGTGTTATATATGTCAGATTAAATGGGAAAAAAACACCACTTTTTATCTCAATCTCTTTTTATGGTTAAATTGATGATGAATGTGTGGAGTTGAAAGGGAAACAGATTTAAAAAGATATAGAAATGTTACCGCACAGTTTTATTCTTCACAGAATATATGTATTGACAGTCATAGTACATAAAATATACACCAAAAGGAAAAACCAAATAATTGGACAAGTATTAGAATTTTGTATTAAGCAAACAGCAAGGAAAAAATTCTTGTGCTACTTGGATGCAGATGAATTAGTAGTAATTAGATGAAAAGTGTGTTTTCAGAGCAACATAAAAACCCAGGATAGGTAGTTCATACTTCATCACTGACTACCTACAGCAAATGATACTTAAAAAAAGTCTTCATCCTCCTAGGATAGAAGTTTCCAGATCAATCTTTGGTTGCCACAGTCCTCTTTTTTTTTTTTTTTTTTTTACAGAGGAACAAGATTCCTGATTTTAACTTAACTAGAGAAAAAAAGGTCAAGAGCCAAGTGAAATAAGCCATACAACCACAATGCTTATCACTGTGCAGGAAACCAGACTTCAGGTAGGAGCTCAGAGAATTGCAAGACACCATTCTTTCCTTTTTCCCTTTAGCACAGAGGAAGCCAAATCCTTTGGTATACCCAGATATATCCCTCATTTTCAGGCAATCTGGGGAAAGAAAGATCTCACTGTTAGCTGTGTCAGTGAGGCTTTTAGCTTAAATAAAAGTTCATTACCTTTAATCATCCCTTTACATCAGCCTTCTAAGCATTCTGGATGAATCTAGGACCTTTGCAGATAATATAGGATGGTGAATGTCTGAAACTCCATCACTAATAGCGCTGACATTATAATTTATCCACTTGGAATAAACTAAATTTGTTTTATAATTAAAATAATTTGTACTGTGTCTTTATTGTTCCCCAATAGTTTTATCAGCCCTTTACTGTTTATCCATTCAAGATTCAAATAATTACATAGGAAACTAAAGGGGCTATTAATATTTATAGCACACCTAGACACATTATTCTGGAGGTCAAAAGAACGCAGCATTTGGCATAAGAGTGCAATTGAGATGTGCTACTGAACACCTAGGAGTGCTTGACTGCTATAACAAATTATGCAGCCACTCATTCTACACACTTTTTTGTTTCTATTATCAGTTAAATTCTCAAAGCAATAATGCTAAAGAACACACCTGGAAACAGTTAATGGAAAAGTTTTCCTCCACAAAGAAATAGGACAATTACTATAACTAATTTGTTCAATTAGTATTTGTTTGTTTCTTGTCAGTAACATTTTTTTTCATGTTGGAAATGGACACTGAAAATACAGATTGCACTCTTTAAAGAGAATTGTAAACCCTGGTAGTACATACGAGCAATACATATTGGATCTTTAGGGGCTCTTACACAAATTCCTGATGTTATTAGATTTGTTCTCTGTGTTCTTTAAGTTAGTAGAGCCTACATAGGATTTTTCTCAAGCCTCCTCTTTTTTCTTGGCATGTTATATTACACAATTACAGTTTTCCTTACTATGATGTTTTGATTACTTACAAACATTAACATAAGGTCTTCCAATTATGGCATACATATATACATATACATATACATATACATACACATATACATATACATGTACATATACATACACATATACATATACATATACATACACATATACATATATATATACATATATATATATATGTGTGTAGTATATTAATATTTACATAAAGCTGAGATACTCCCATCTACCCACTTAGTTCTTCTCACAGCCATTTGCAGTTAATGGATCATTCCTATCAAGTGTCTGGCTTAAGTGGTCAGGGTAAGCTTCAGAGACCTGAATTCTCCAGAGGAGATTGTTTTCTAATTTAGGCATGCAAATGAGTTACTTGAAGTTAGATAGTGTGAAAAATTACACTATGGATTAAAAACCCAAATTTTCTGACAGACAGACTTTATACCATAAGGCACAGTTCCTTTTGAAAAAGAACTTCTGTAATGGTTAACAGCCACAGAAAACTCTTAGTATTACTTTACATATAGAACAGCTGGTACACCCACACACAGAGAAAAATGTATTAAAGAGCTTTGTCAGTTAGAAAATGTAAATACTTCAGTTTAAAAAAGTTCCACACACTTACTTTTCTTTCTTTTATAAACATTTCAGCTAATTGCTTACAGCTTTAAAAGCCTCATTTTATCCCCAAAGCATCCTAGAGTCAGAAGCCTTTATCTAGGTTTAGTAGTTGTGGCAGAATGCCATTTGCACTAGGTGATCAGAAAAAAGATGTCAGCCATGTCTGATGTCATAAAATAAGAAATGTCTAGAAACTGCCGATCTACTTGGGCTTAGTGCAGAACACCCCACTGAATGAGTAAATAAATAGTTCTATTTGTTTTAAGTAAAAGAATATACTTAATTTGTGTCAAAATTTTCTTTTGGAAAGGTTGCTAACTAATCCACAAAGGAATGATCTGTCAGGACAAAATACCAAGTATATGGGAAAAAATAGCAGATTGTGCATGTCCAAACTGCTGGCCTGTATTTTGATATGGTTTAGCAGCTATCTAAAATCCCTTTGGATTAGATTCTCAGTGACAAATTTCCAGATAATGGGGTGTCATAGCATTCATAAAATTTGTTAAGACATGGGATTTCTATTAATAAACACAGTTATGACTGTGTCTTCAAAAAGCTCTGTAGTACGATTCATTTAGAGATTTTTGGAGACAATGAAGAGATTTCCCCAGAGCCCATAATGATCTATGTATATAACTAACAAATGGAGAACTTTCTTCCATTTCCAAGTAAAAAGCTTAATTCTGGGTGAAAGAAATCTGGCAGGGAAAGGAAGCCTCTGAATAAGCTTCACACTCTTTAAGATCTGGACTGATATGTGAGGGCAAACATCTGAAACTGTAAGAGACTAGTTTAAAACTAATAGAAACACCCAAATAATGAATTTCTTATTTACTAAATCAGTAAAGGTATATATATAGGTATATCAAGTTTGATAGTTTAAAAGCCTCTATTTTATCTTGTTAAAGTGACAGATTTATGATTCCATTCATATGCATTTACATAGCTTACATCATTGGCAGATCACATAAAGAAAAAAAAAATGTATTTCCTGAATGCTGTGTCTTAAAAAAACCTCTCCACTCAGAATGCTTCATTATCTATTCTGTTCTATGTGTGAGAAAGTCCTGATTTGCTGTTTATTAGCAATGAGTTTTTAAAGAGGTATGGGGATTTTTTTCCATAAAAAATAGCCAGAACAACATGGACATTCATATTGCAAGACTGCTGTAAAATGAATAAAGTTGACATCAAGCAGGCTTTGGTAAAGCAATTTCTGAACATATTGGGAGTAGGAGGGATTTAAAGAAAAGAAGTGGAATGAAAAGGAAATAATGAATCCAACTGGAATACTTCAGTTCTTCAGAACTTAATCAGAAAAAGCAGTAATCAGCCTATATTTTTAATAAAGCTGGAGCAAATTTAAAATTGAAAAAATTATTAGTATTTTTTTTCTAGAGTTCAGTATTTAACTTTCACTTATAAGATTATCCCCAGTCATAATGATATAAAATCAGAAGCAAATAAATTTATTTCACTGAATCCAGTGAAATAGGTAACATTTCAAGACAATCAGAAAGAAAGGTGTTTGTTGATATACAGGAATATTTAACAGGTAGTGCCAGGTAGACACTAATGACTTTGTAAAGTTTCTAGCATCATTCAAGCATATATAGCAAAGGTTGGATTTTGACTGGTCTTCTTTTATTTATTTATTTATTTATTTATTTATTTATTTATTTTAAGCAGAAATATAGGGAAGTTATTTAGTATCAGCAAATCTTGCACAATGTAATGACCTGCAAATGAACATCAAAATTAATTGCAGATTGCATACAATTATAAGAATGTTCCCCACACTCTAATGTTTATGTAAGCAATAGTGGCAATTAAGGCAACTTGCAAGACACAATATCTGAGTCTGATTTCTAGTGAGAGAAGGCAATATTGTGGGTAATGAATTGATCTTGGACCCAAGGGATTCCTAGCTTTTTGACAGCTTTACCACAAATGTCCTGTCTGACCCTGGAAAAGTTTATTAGGTTCAAATCTACAAAGGAATATAGTCATTTTGTTGTGGAAATAAGAAAAATAAATTTTAAAAGTAAAATCAAAATATAAATCCTTAGAAACTCTAGTAAATTAAACACAAATATTTCCCAAATATCTAAGTTCTGCTTCTGAATACATCCAGAACTTTTTTCCCTATTGCAGGTCTCAGAAGCTCAGCCTTCATTTTATTTTGCCTACTTGATCAAGATTCATGGAGAGGATATGGGTTAAGCAGACTGTTTTAAAAATCAGTAGACAGTACAGAATCAAAAATCTTTGGTAGATTCAACTTTTAACTTCTCAGTGTTACACTACCTCAGCTGCAAAACAGAATAATGTATTATATTTTTCTATGTTTTAATATTGACCACGTTGTAAATTTTTCAAGATTGCTCATTAGATGCATTCATGTGGGGTTTTGCTTCTAACTCAGTTATGCCTCACTTTCTCTTATTGGATTTTTTCTTCTATATAAATATTTAAGTATAGTTTGGGACAGAAGACAGGTTCAAAGTCTCATTTCTCTAGATCAAGTCATGGTTAGTGTGGATATGCTAACTTATGTGATCTTTCTGTACAAGGTATTGAAGGCAATCTTTATTTTAAAAAGTCTACTAAAGCTTCTATGAGAAAAAGAACTCTAAATTTATATGGCAGTATAGCATAGGCAGTTGTGAATCTAACAATAAAATGAAGCAAAACCTTGTTGGGTTTGGTGCTTTTTTTTTTTTTTTTTTTTTTAATCAATGGAAAAAAATGCACTGATTTTAAGGGCTTAATTAATATCTGTATAGACTGCTAAATGTTTGATTTATGTTGGATCTAACGTATTCCAGGGCACTTGCAGAATTTACCTCATAAAATATCCTGTGCACTGAATTTTGTTGTGTAATAGATTAAAATATTTTATAAGATTCTCAGAATCCTCAAGAAACTCACTCAGAGAATCAAAATCTGGGCATAATATCAGCAAATCAAGTATCTACCAAAACTCATTAAAAAGCTATAAAAACTATGGAATTATTTTCCTGAGACATGACTCTCCTTTGAGAAAATTGTTTTAAACAAACAACTAAAACTTTTGCAGGCAGAAAGTTGGTAGAGTTTTTCTTTCCATTTGCTGTGTGCATTCCCATTAATGATTAGAATATTAGCTAGCATGAACATAACTAAATATTCAGGTGTGGAGGGCATGTTTAGATAATATCATGGAATTTTTAATAAACTTGATATAGTGAAGTTTCCTGTAGTTACAGTTAATAGGACTTTAAAACAGGTTTCAAGCAAAAGCAGTCATGCTGCAGATCTGCATCGTCCTGATCATTGCTTTTCCATTTACATACACAGATTACATTTGCATATCTTGACGATTTATACATTTTACCCAAATTTGATTCCACAGGAGTGTTTATATCAAGGGAACATGAACATTTTAAATTCCAACTTAGCTCTAAATTATTGATTTTAGGAGTACTGTGAAGGTTTTGTGCATTACTCAACTTTATGTAAAACGGCCAACTAATGACAATGTTTAATTCCGAACTCTGTGTTCCATTAGATTTATAGAGCTCTCTCAGTTCTGAGCTAGAAGCACAGATATGACTTTGTAAAAAATTCATACAACATAACATTTTATCATTTTGTTAATTCCTTCAGGATAATATAGACATGTCTACATGGGCTGCAGTACTTCAAAATCTGAGACTATTTTTGGTTCAGTAATTTTAGATGGCATTATGCTTTTATGAAATATATTTGTAACTTGAAATCCAAAAATGACAGACATGGCCTCATCAATTTAAATACAATATCAAAATGGTGTTTCTGAAATTACTTCTCTGAAATATTAAATCACCAAAATGTTAACAGTAACATTCATTCTTCCCTTTGTGATTCCTTTGGACTGCCTAATTTGCAAAGAATCACACAATCTGGATTTGCCTTTAAAAAATAATTCAAGACCCAGATTGCTGCTTTTCATAGTAAGGAAGAAGATACATGTTATCCTTCATACTGGAAGAATAAATGGTACCATCAAGTTCTCACTGATGTGAACTGAGACTGATTATGCTTAGGATATAAAAAGAAGACTTGATGGGAGATGGAATTTCAGGAAATTACAGTATTTCTTCAAGACAGGGGAGAAATGCAGTAAAATCTGTGAGGACTGACATACCACAGGGACTGGTACTAACAGGAACATTTCAGGAATTTTAATATTCAGACATGGAGAGGTTACTCTTCTCAAACAGTAGATTTTGCTTACATATCTTAGCAATATTTTAAGATTCATGCTAACTTTAACAAATATGGAATTTTAACCTAGGAAGTAGTCAGAAGAAAGAAGTCCTACAAATTCTGATAGACATGGAAACATGAAAAAAAAAATATATATATATATATATATATATAAATAGATAAAAATAAAACCATAAGGATTTCAAGAACAAAAGCATAACTAGGATGAAAGTAATAGGCATGGTATTTCAAAAGATGAATTGTAGTTTTTCTGATTGACTATGTTAAGACCAAAGCCAAACAACTAAAATGCCTAACTAATAATTCAGGCAAGTATTAGACAATAAATTAAAATAATAAAGATTTCAATTTGAGGACAGAAAGAAAGGGAGAAAAATATTAGAAACCAAAAAATCCTAACATAGTTATTGACTATTAATTACTTTTTTTTCCTCCACAGTTATGAAACACAATCCCTCAGCCTGCAGCGGCTGCTCTGGAGATATATGTTTAGAAACCATATTAATGGCACCTTCCTTTAGTTTCCAAAATCCAGGATTGGATTGCAGTAGTGATGAAAGAAAGAGAGAAAGAGAGAAAAAGAGAGAAAGAGAGAGAGAAAAAAAGAAAGAAAGAAAGAAAGAAAGAAAGAAAGAAAGAAAGAAAGAAAGAAAGAAAGAAAGAAAGAAAGAAAGAAAGAAAGAAAGAAAGAAAGAAAGAAAGAAAGAAAGAGAGAAAGAGAGAAATAAATAAATAAATAAATAAATAAATAAATAAAGAAATAAAGAAATAAATAAAGAAAGAAAGAAAGAAAGAGAGAAAGAGAGAAAGAAAGAAGAGAAAGAGAGAAAGAGAAAAGGAGAGAGAGAAAGAGAGAAAGAGAGAAAGAGAGAGAGAAAGAGAGAGAGAGAAAGAAAGAAAGAAAGAAAGAAAGAAAGAAAGAAAGAAAGAAAGAAAGAAAGAAAGAAAGAGAAAGAAAGAAAGAAAGAAAGAAAGAAAGAAAAAAAAAAAAAAAGAAAAAAAAAAAAGAAAGAAAAGAAAGAAGAAAGAAAGAAAGAATAAAAGAAAGAAAGAAAGAAAAGGAAAAGAAAGAAAAGAAAAGAAGGAAAATGGTTGTGGGAGACTTTAATTTCCTGACATCCATATGAAAAGAAATGCCCCCATACGTATCTGGTGGTCTTAAATACTTTTGAATGCATTGGCTGACAAATTTATCTAAAACATCATTTATGAAGTAACAAAGGTGCTGGTGCTACTTTAGAGTTACTTTAAGTAAGCAGAAGGAAGGAGAAGTACAGGGACTGGTTGTAAAAAATAGTTTATACTGAGTAATAATGAGTTGATTCAGTTCACTTTAAATTGCAACACAAACAAAAATGAATATATGGCTGAATTCTGGGGATTTAGAAGGGCAAACTTCAGGAAAGTAAAAAAATTAGTTATTAGGGTTTACTGAACTGGATAATTCAAGGATTTGAACCTAGTGGCAGCATGGAATTAAGTCAAAGGTACAAACACTATCTGAAGTTTGTATTGCAAGCAAGAGGAAAAAAAAGTCTTAGCAGGAAAGACCTACAGACTTCTCTGGAGGAAGAAACACCTCACATAGGATATGAAGAGTGAATAAAGAACTTAAAAGGAATAAAAGGAGGGATTGATCAGCAAGGAGAACTCTGTCTCAGAGGTCAAAAAGGGCAAAAATAAAACAAGAATGGACAAAAGCCTAGTTGAGTTGAAACTTGGAAAGAAAATTAAAACAAGTAGTGAAAGTTCTTCAATCATATAAATAAATAAAGGCAGGAAAAGGGGAAACTAAACTACACATAAAAAGGTTGATAAAGGAGCTAATATAAATAAGGCAGCAGAACCAAATACTCTGAAGCACTGGTAAAACATATGACATAAATCTCTGATCAGTCAGTAATAATGAAAGTAATGTAAATTAATATATTCAATGCAGAACTTGAAATGCTTATACAAACTTGATGAGGTATTCCATAAGCTCTGAATCACAAATATGGAAAAAATATGTAGAAAAAAGTGAAAAATGAGAGGTAATTGATTTCAGCTTGCCAAAAGCTTTTTACTTGTAGCAAGAATTTTAATACCTATAGTGCAGAAAATTAGCAAGAAAATTAATGGTAAGAAAAAATGAAACTAATGAAATAATTTGTGAATCATAAGAAGTGCGAAGGAAGTCACTGGAAACATGCAATATGATACAAAAACAGCATCTTTAGAGAGTCCAAGATTCTCATATTCTGGAAGAATTACTGCTTTTAGTCCACAGTTTCCTAATTTAAATATATATTTTTAGATTTATCTTAAGACCTATTGACTTACACAATTTGGTTGAGAAAAAAAAAGTTTATTGTGACAACTAGGTTTACAGCATTTTATGCTTTGTGATTTCATTACTAAGCAAAGCTAGCTTTTTCAGACATATATTTCCTTTCTGTGAAGGAATATTGTACAGAATAAGAAGTACTTCACCTACGTGGGGCAATGTTTGATCTTGGTTGTGAGAACTGACCTTACTCTTAATGGCATTTAAGACAAGTCATACTGCCCCTCCGGGATGGGTTATTAGTGTACTGGATAACTTTTCCTGGGACCAAGCTATTTGTTTTATATTTAGATGTTGGGAAATACACCTACCTGAGAGAAAGATGTATTTTTGTAAAACCTGAAGGGTTAGAAGGGTTAGAATAGCATGATTGTTTGTAACAACTCCTGCTGAGTTGATTTTTTTTCCCTCCTTTAGTGGCTCATCTGAAAAGCGCTTTTTTTGCAGAAGTTTTTGAGAAATATTTTTATTTTATGTTTGAGTTCCAGGATGAAAAACTTTAGGAGTTCCATAAGTTCTTTCTGATGAATCATGTTAGAGAACTCCCTGTTAGACTAATTTATGCAGTCTCTGCTGACCAGGCTTACTGCAGGGTTTCGTTTTTTGGGTTTTTTTTTCTTTTGATTTAATAAGAATTTGGTTATACTCAGCTCCCCTAATCTTTGTATAGATTTTCTCTCCAAGGAATAGAAAGGCGGACCTCTCTTTCTGACTATAGTGTTGTTTGTTTGAGTTTCTTTAAAATACTTTTATCAGTCACTGTTAATGCTTGGGGCAGTGTCAATGCTCACAGTTCGCTCACTAGGGAACATCCAACCTGATTTTCATTGCTATTATTGCTTTTTACATCTTCATGGAAAACTGCTATAAATATTTTGGATGGATTTTGAAGGAAAAACTAACAAAGGATATGGAAGAAAACACCTATCTATGACAAATCAACAGGAAGAAAAGGTAAAATGATGGAAAAACAGAGCCTGAACTATCACAGGTCCCACTTGGAGAGGACTATCAGTTCACGTAGGCCTAAACTCCACATTTTTTGTCAGCATCTTGCACTGACTGCAACACCATTCAGCTGGAAGGTTGTGCATCCTACCGAGCTACAAAGTAAGCTGGAGTGTATCAAGCCAGAAGCATGTACCTTACCAAGCAGGACCACCAACCAGAACTAGGTACTACCTCTGCATGCATTATTTCTTGTATGTTGTATTATTTCTTGTATTTCTTGTATTTCTTGCAGCATCTCCTTTCCCTCATCATTCCTCTTCTCCCACAAGAGAAAAAGATGTAAAAGATACAAATCCCCTCAGAAGATTTTGCTCATTAGAGCAGGAATATATTTTTTCCCAGAAGTGTCTGTATCTGGTAAATCCTAATTGATTGGACAGGCAGTACAGATAATAGGCAGATGAATAAAATTTATGGAAGCCCTGAATGTGGGTTGGTTTTTTGTGGGTTTTTTTTTTGTTTTTTTTTTGGTTTTTTTTTTTGTTTTTTTTTTTTTTGGTTTTTTTGTTTTTTTTTTTTTTCAGAGACTGATCCTGCAAAAACGGAATATCAAAGTCCCAGATGAATAAAACTTTATTAACATAGAAATTCCTTGCAAGGGGATTTTACCATACCCCATGCACAGCTGGGACTGTGCTGCTATGGTGAGCAACAAATTTGCGGATGCTGTCCAGATTCAGTGTATTAGCTGGACAACTGGAAAGATGAGAGCCTGTTTTGAGGCTGGGTATCTTTGAATAGATCTTGTTTGAATTTATACCTTGTGCTGGACTGGAAAGAAAGAAGATTGGGTTGGGGGGCTGACATTTTTTAGTGACATTTAAAATAAAAAGCTTTGATTCATTTCACAAGAGGTTTGAGCCACGGATCAAAGCTATTTATGGAAGTAGAAATGACACCCTGTTCTAGTAGGAGAACTAGTGGATGACTGCTTTGACCTATTCTCCAGGTGTCCACAGAGTAAATAACAATGATCTAAGATGATTTTCCATCCAAACAGAAATACAGAATACACTTTTCATTCATCACTGTCTCTAAATGCATACAGAGAAGGCAGACACCTCCTTGCTATACACCTTCTCCTCCTCAGTATTAGCAACACTGAATAACACAAATACGATAACATTCTCCTCTAACTCATTTTGCAGGCAGCAATCAATTTTATTTTTTTTCTCTTTCTAGACTGATGTGAACCCCCTTAATGTTTTCAGTATATATAAACTAGACCATAAATAAACATAGGTTTCATTTGAAATTTTAGAATGTCTCATGTATGTCTATCTACAGTTTTCTGTCAATGTTGCCCTATACTTTAATTCATGCATCTGTCCATTTCTTTTTTGTAATAACTTAATTTCAGCCCTCTAATAAAATTTCAGACCTGAACACCAGCTCCCTTTGAGAGTAATTCCATTTATTAAGTCTTGTCATTTCCTCAGACTATATTTCCAAAATATTTTGAATATATTAAAAGAACATTTGAAGTAAACAGCTGTAAAATAATTAATAACAATTTATGTACAGTTAATTCTTTGTTTATTCACTTATAACAGCATTTTTCCTTATGATTTGTTGTATGTTTCTTTCTATCTTTTGGGTTAATTATCTTTAGCAGGGTTTCTTATTCCAAACAAACTATTGGACCTGGACAGTGTGTAGTTTTTAATTTAATTGTATATATTTCTATTGGTGAAAAATGTAGAGAGAACTATAGAGATGAAACAAGTTACCCAGTATCTTTTTCATTGTACTTAGGAAGGGACAGGAATGCATGTCCTGGGACTGGGGAGAGGGGAAAGTGCTGTAAAAATGAAAGGAAAATCATTGTCTTAAAATGGCTGTTAATATCATCACTATATCAGTTTTAACTTGTAGAGTCTTGACATTTCTCTATAAATACACCCAGTACTTCTTAATCAGATGTAGGCAGAGAATAATTGCAGCTCAGTGCTCTTTAGAATACTTTTTAAACTTGGAAACACAATGGATGGGGACAATATTTGTCATCCAATATGCACCCAGTCTGATCCCAAAAAAGAAAAAAAGTTGAAGTCTACTCAGCCTTCTACAAAGTTAAAATACTGTCTAAGATCATCTAAATAGTCACATAAATAAGATAATTTCCCATATTCCTTGTTAATCCCTTACTTTTCATCAACACTTCCAGAAAACAGGGACTTAGTTGTAAACTGTTTATAAAATATCCTAGATATATCTTTCTCAAACATTAATAAATTACCAGAGAGTTAAGCAAAGGCCTTTTAGCTAACTGTAATTCTTTACTTACTTAATCATAAAATGTTTTAAAGACTTGTTAGAATTATTCAATGAACTTTATTAATAAAGTACTACTAACAGCACAGTCAGTAGAAAATGGAAGGCATTATTAACAGAGAGTAAAAAGAAATAAGAAGCATCAATTAAACTTCCTAATCATGCTTCAGGCTTTAATTTTCTGATTACAGAATTGATGTAATTTTTTATTTCTAAAGTCAATGTCTGAGGAACAGTTTCCTTTAGAAAAAACTAAATTTTATGAATCTTGGAGAACTACTGTGTATTTGGTTTCATTCTCCTAGGGAGATACTAATTACCTGAAGAGGTGATTTATTGCTCTTTCATGTAATTGTTTATAATTATCATGTGTATACATACATATTTGTATATGTAACAAAAACCAGACATGATGTCTACATAATGTTCATATCACATAACCACATTGATTATGAATTTCTTTTACAGTGAGTGACCTTCAATCACTGCTCTAGAAGACCATAAGCTCAATGTCAAACTTTTGACTTAATTGCATGGTTATGAAGCTAGTTAAACACATTTTACCAGAACCCGGAATAAACTAGTTGCTTGGAGGATTTTTTGATAAAAAACCCACCCATTAAGAAGTCTACTGTATTCTGAAGTAGCCCCTGAAGGTCAGACACAACTCTAGAATACCCCAGGCAACTGTACCAAGCCTTCAGCAACCAATCTCTGTAGAAGGAATTCAGGTGCCTGTGGCTGTAGCTCATTTGCCATGCATCAGTGTCTAATACCATCTGAGACACTTGTCCTCACAAATTTCACATATTTTCCTGTTGTGTATCACACTGTTTTTTCCACTGGGATGCCTCTACTACTCTCAAGCATCTGAAATGCTGACAGGCACCTAAATGTATGTGTAACTTGTTTTACCTTTGTCCTGAATCTCATCCATACTGACTCATTGAGCTGTCTACACTACAAAAATTAATATAATGTACTCCTTTAAATGTCAGAGGAAGCCATTTATTTTCGAAGGAAAGAATTGTGGTTTTCACAGAAGAGAGGACACTTTGCGGGTATCACAGTTTAAAGAATAAACTTTTTCCTCTCTTATATTGCCTTTCCAATTGAAGAGGGGACATCTGCTTTGTTTTGTCCTTCTTGGACAATTTTCTTAGGTAAAAAATAGACACTGCTTCTACTGTAAGTGTCAAACAAAGTGTACAAACTTTCAATATTAAAAATCTCCTCATTTACCCATTTAAGACATCAACAGTGCAACAATGGAAAAAATTTTGTATTTTATCTTCCTTAAATAAATAATAAAAATAAAACAAAGCAGAAAGTATATGCCTGAACTTATTTAGTGTTTTATGAGAACCAGCCAATGGAGCTGAGCAGAAACATTCAAATACCTCATCTAAATTTTAGAAGTCTTAAGCATAATATAGATTACATCCCTGATATTTTTCAGCTTTCTTTCTTTTTCATCTTAACTTTTCACCAGCCAGAAAAGTAAGCATTTTCCTAATAATTAATCCACATAACTCCTGGAAATTTCTCTTACTCTTAAGAGGCCAGATGAGTCTTTTTCTCAGGAGACAGACAACTTTCTGAGACATTTATTAAATGAATGAGAATTTCACTTCTTGTTACACAGAAAGTACAGTTCTGTTAACCTTTCACTCAGATAGCCTGCTATTATCTAAAGTCATCTATCTACAAATGTATCAGGACTGAGCATTTCCTCAGTAATATAGCTCATTGCCACAATCAAGAATAAAACAGGCTTCCTGTCAGAGGATATTGAGCATCTTGCCTTCATCAAAATAAAACATTACCAACCCTTGCCTGTTATTACCAACCCTTGCCTGTTCCTGACAGAAAAAAAAAAAAAAAAAAAAAAACCAACCAAAAAACCCCTAAAAAAAACCAAAAAAAAAAAAAAACAACCAACTTTCACTGAAAGTATTGCAGGAAAACTGGTAGCTAATTAGTAAGCTTTCCCCTGTGGCCTTACAATTATATAATAGTCTCTACACAATTGATAACTTATTAAACAATGCCCTGATTTCCTTCACAACAGTAAATTGAATGTCTTCTTTTTCTTTCTGGAGTGTTATTCCAATGTTAGTGATGCAGCTCACCTTTAGTTAATTTCATGGAAGGGAATAATCTTTCTTGTCATTATAGGTTCTGATTCTGCTAATCTTCCAAGATTTTCCTACCTGCTGCTTGAGACAGCAGCAAAGTGATTTTATTATCCAAAACCCTACCATGCACCCTGATAATTGCAGATAAAATTATAGGCACATAACTCTGCAAACAGGAGGTTGACAGCTGTATCCATATTGCTGAAACAAATAAATCAAATTAGTACCTCTGATTATTGTGGTTTTGAAGATTTTGAATGGGTGATCAAGAACTCCCAAAATGGAAATTTAGACATGTGACATTTAAGTGGTAGCAGATGAGCAAATGTCATAAGATATCCATGATAAAGTGCATTTTCACTTATATATTTCTGCATTCCTAAAAGAAGATACTAAAATATATTTGAGCAGTGCAATGACCAATACATTGGAAAAAACAGAGATTGCATGTTTCATCTGTTTCAAACTATTCTAGTTATCTGGCTATGATGGGGGAACCAGCAGAACCACAAGAATAATTTTGTAGAATAAGTTATTCCATATACTACTACTAGTGACTTCCAAAGGTCTTTTCTACTGATTATATGCAGAGCTTTAATGAGATAAAGAAAGGCATAATAACTGGTTTTGTTCTGCTACTGCAGTTTTTGCATATGTCATACACAAGATAAACACAGAGAGAAAAAAAATTCTATTGAGCCACTCAGCAACATTTTCTTAGCTGCATCTTCTACACAGGAATTCAATTAATCAATGCAAAGATTATTCTGCAGTAACAATCAAAAGATTTCCCCCTGTTCAAATTTTTTTTTTCCATTCTTTGATTTTGAATGAGGGAACTGAAGCATTACAGAATTATTTCTTCCCAATTATTACTTAATTTTTCTGCTGGACTCATCATTCAAGGATCATTCCTAAAAATTAGTTAGTGAACTCAAGGTTTACGTTTTAACTGCCAACTGTGTGGAAGAACTACTGCTTATAGGTAGGAGAGAGGCCTCAAGCAACCTGCCATTGCTGTCATGAATGTTATTTACTTATTGGCTTACAGCTGGATTCACTTGGGTTTCTTACCGTGTTGTTTCTGTTCTCTGTTCTTTGCATGTTTTTCATTCTAACAGTTTTTTTTTTAGATAACATGGAAAAAATCCAATGACTGCATCTAATTCAAAGTAATTCTCACTGGGGTTTTTTTTATTTCTTAATTGTAATGCATTTTAGTTGATTTTTCTCATAGTTTTGTGCGTACAATTTTACTATCAGATTACGCTAGATATCTAATTTTTAAATCACAACAACAGGAAGATAGATTCACCTTTGTGTGTGCTTGAATGGACTGTTAGTCTTCAAAACAAAAAATAATGCTGATGGGTTTGGTATTTTTTGTTTTCATTATTTTTTTATGTCCTGCAAAAAAAAAAAAAAAAAACAAATCAGCAATCTAGACATGTGGCATTTATTTTTGCGTACTCTGTCTTCTCAGGAACAGTTGTCATCCATCATGGAAGAAAGAACAGGTCTAAGCCAAAACATTATGTGGCACTGACAAACTTATTAGTCAAGAAAATATATTGTAATGAAAATATTCAAAATATTGGTAGCTAATTCAATATATTTCCATACAGTCTGTTACCTTAATGAGTGAAACATGACAGGGTTTTATTTTTTTCTGACATAGAATATTGCAACAAATGTAGACATTTATGATACTTCAAAAACTAAGAGGAGAAAAATATTAATCCAATATGTACTGAATCCTGTTAACCATTACCCTTGAAAACAATAAATATTATATTTATATATTTTATTATTATTATCATTATAATTATTATCATTATTAAAATTTATATTGTCATCCTTCAGTACATTTTGATTGCATAAATATTTGCACACATTAGATAAGATTGTAGGAGTTTAAAGAGGTGTTTTCAGCTGCTTTTTATTTTTAAATGGTACTTTGACACATATTTGGGGCCATGTGTTATGTTAAAACAGACTTTACATGTAGTTTATCAAGTGTTAAACAGTTGTAAATCTTGTATTTATGTATAAATAGTATACATATATAATATGGATGGATCACATTTAAAAGGATGGATTTTTAGAGTAACAGTTCAAAATACTGTGCATTGTAATGCATATTACACAGCAAGAAATCATTAAGTTATGTATGAAGAACTTGAAACTACTTTTTCTATGTACAATATAACCTAACTCATGTCAATAAGCCTGTACCCCAAATGCCTTCCCAAAGATGGCAGGGAAATATATCCTCTATGGGAAAAATAACATGCAATCAAATTTAAACAGAAAGACTACTAAATTAATTTAAAATAAGAATTTTAAAAACATGTTTAAAATTAATCTGGACCCCTGGAATGCTTGGAATATTTAGGAATCTGCAAATTATCTGAGCTCTTCATACAAGATAAATACATCTCAGCTTATTCACTGTGTTGCGGCTTGCTCTCTCATCTTTCAGATATTAGACACAAAAGAAATATGAGAGAGGAGAAAAATATCCAGAACATCACTGCTAACTAAAACCTAAAACAATTGAAGCTATTTTAACAAAAAAATTTTCAAATTGTTTTGTTCAAAAGGTAGATAAATGACCAGGCTGTCACATACAACATCTTTTGAGTCTAAGTCTTAACACGTGTTACAGAAATCAAATAGAGATTCAATCTCTTCCTTCATGTTTAGCATCCCCATTAAATAAAGTTACTCCAATACATATACTTCCTATGGCAAAAAAACGATGTAAAGCATTTATATCTTACTTAAGATGCAAATCTTTTTGTACCTGTTCCAACACAAGCCAAATGCAAGCAATAAAAATGCTTTATTTAATAGGTGAACAGGCAGCAAAGCCATATGAAGATGACATCTTCTAATTGCCTGCAGTGCATCTGCTAACAAACTGCCAAGGCTCACAAAAAAAAACACTTCTAGGATAAAAGCCAGGATAATTGTAAAGGCTAAATTATTAATTAATATCAGGCAGCTATCATAAATTGCTGGTTTCTTGCCAAGATACAGCATGTTGTTAGACGGCTTAACAGAAAGGTTTTTATGAATGCTGAAGCCTATAATAAATCTCAGAAAGTTCTAATTTTATAGAAACCTGCTGCAGCCTTTGTTTGTGACCAACAGTCAGACTGAAAAAGCTGTGATGTAATTAATTTTCTTAGATATTAAGATATTAGCTTTAAATTCATCACAGTGAATAATTTCCCAGAAACTGTAAGCAAAAACTAATGCTTTAGTTGATGAGTTCTATATGCTTTCTTAACATAGTTCTTGGAAACCAAAAAGTCCTGAAATCATGACTTAGAATTTAAATTTTTGAAATGTACGGTGAATTTATCTCTGCATTTATTAATCTACATTCTGGTCAATAGATATCCGGTGAGATGCATTTATACCTAAAACAATAGTATAATGTTTAATGCTAAATCCACTCAGGTTTTAGAGTAATAACTTAACCAGGCATCTCATGGTACTTGTGCTTTTTAATGAACTAGAGTCCTGGGATGATCACTGGTAGTTAATTCCCTACATGATGGAAAAAAGGTTCAGGTAAAGAAGATATTTATTAAATCTGCCAGAGGCTAAGAAAAAGAAGTGATATTTCTTGATGATGTCTTCAGCTGCATCATGACTCAAAAATAGGGAAAAGTTCATGCAGGTGTCAAGTTTCATACACCTATCTCATTTATGCCCACATATAAAATTAATCAGTATAGGACAAGAATATTTTATTATAAAAGGAAGCAAAGAAAGGAGATAGATAGTGTAAGTCAGACATGTTTAAGTCATTATTTAAAAATGGGACATTCCAGACTAATTTCCTCAACTTCCTGAGAGGACAATGAATGAGACAGGTGCAGACACAGAATTTAGAATATTTTAGAGAAAATTACGTGCAATTGTTCTTTAGAACTGATGAAAAAAAAAGCCTTAGTGACATATTTTATACTTTCTGGGATAGCACTGTTTACGATTTAGCAAGAGAAAACACAGAAAATAAGTAATACGTTGTTTATGGTCTATATTAGGAGCCATTTTACTTGGCAATTGATAACCAAAAAAAGCTGTCTCACACAGACATATCACTAGATATTGCTTCCATATCATATTCCATAGGTTTTCTTATTTTCATCTGTATGGATAAAACAAATTAAAATCTGAAGTAAAATTTTTAAGTGTTTAACATGATAAAAGCTAAGGCTGCATTAAGTGTTGAAACCTTATTAAAACATTGAATACACTCTTGTTAAGTTCCAGCTATTTTAAGTTCATATAAATTCATTTCATATAAGAATGAGACTTACACAGACCCAGGATTTATCATCTTATTTTCTATTTCTATTTCCTGAAGCACATAAGATCTTAGAATGGAAATCTCTGCTATTATGCACACTTAATTAACTGAAGTTCATAGACAATAACAAAAGTTTGATTGCTGAAAATGTGCAGCTGTATTCTTTTCAAGAGACTACAGTTTTCATTATGAATCAATTAAAATTAGTTGAACCTGTGTCAAATCCAACGTGACACTCAAAAATATTTCATATAAAGTTTTCTCCAAACATCTATAATAGCAGTTCCACCAGAAAATGTAAATCCAACACCACTTCTTCTTCAGTAAAATTTTAATGGTTTTAATTAGTCTTCTTAATCAAATTTATATGTATTTTGGTGTGTATATATGTCTGTGTTTTATATATATATACATACATATATGTGACTCAACTGTGGTTCATACTGTGCTAGTAAGACAACAGAGGATCTTTCACAAAGAAAGCAAAAACTCTTTTTCTTTTCTAATGATTTCAATTCAGAAGAAAAAAACAAGCCAAACCAAAACAAAATAAAAACCCAACACAAACCACAACACCTAACAGTGACTTTTTTCTACTTATTTCCTGAGGTATTTCAAAGCACTTCAGAAACAGAAGTCTAATGCTGCTGAACCACAATGACCTCAGAAAGGCAGGGAATTGCCTTGAAATATACACTTACTTGTTCAATGGTTGATTTGGGAAGATAAAATGCTGTCCAGGGCTATAGGAAATGACCTCTTATATATTTTATAATGTCAAAGGGTCTGAAGTAGACATGTTGGGCCAATGGTGCATCTATTATAAACAACATGGTGAAAATAACTTGCCAAAGTATTTATCTGCTTGGACTTGAAATGAACTTTACACACATGTCTTATAAGAATGTGTTTTAAAAGTTTGTTTGATTAGAGCTTCATAAAAAAAGCAAAGCCTTACATTATGAACTAATCAAGTTCCTATATCTGTTTGATTATAATGCTTCCTTGGCTTGACTGAATTTGACTGTTCAGATGAATTTCTCCTTTTCTAATATTTATTGATTTTCATTGATTCAAAATAACTTTTCCAAAAATAACTTTCCAATGTGAACTGAAATCTGTTCAATAAGGAAAAAAATCTTTCTTGAACAGAAACATTTTGAAACCAAGTGTGAAAACAGATAAAACTGACTGTAAGTATAATTGCAATGAGGTGTCCTGCATTTTTATTGAAACAAATTTTCACATTTTTTTTCCAACATAGTTTGAAAAAGATGTTTTCTGAACAATAAAAGAAAAAACTTAAGCATTAACTTGATAGAATAACATAAAAATTTAATACTGAACATTCTTTTTGTTCAAAAAGAATACCCAGAATGTAAGGATTAAATAATTAATTATTTAAATGATTATTTAAGGATTAAGTAATTAATTTAATAATTTCTTTTTATTATCTCCTTTCTTAACAGCTGCTCTGTTAGGACTCTGAATTGCCAACATGATGATTTCTGTCTTTGTCCAGAAGTTAAATTTTGAGGGAGAAAGCCAGGTGACAAAAAGCCTCACTGACTCCAGTTACTATATTTGATTACAACTTGTAAACCTCACAAGTAAAAGAAAATTTATATTCTCATTTTACAATATAAAGGGGATAAAGACTTAAATATAAATGAAGAAAAAAACCCCAAAATTACGGGCTTTGGAGTTTAGAAGGCACAGTTTTTTGGGGATACCTGCCCATAAGAGAAAACCAGACCAGTTGTTACTTTCCAAGATCACAAGAATTGTACTTTATTTCTAATTGAGCAGCGGGATAATATTAGTAAGAGAGAGAGACTCAGTCTAGCATATCACTTAACAGATAATGCAGCAAACAAGCAGTGTTGTTCCATGCCTACTGTTATACATCAGCACCAAAACACGAGGTGTCTAAACTCATGGAAAAATGTTTTGAGCTGGAAAATATTTTCAAGGATTTGAGCTTGACAAGTACTAATAGATGAGCAGTTTTGTAGTAAGTACTCTCTTTTCGATTGCTAGGAATTCAGTTAACCCTACAATTTAAAAAAGACACTCAAGTTTACATTATAGTAATGTGGAAAGCATTGGACAAAACTGTTTTGAGTAATTCTTTTCTAGTGAACTTCAGCAGAAACTGAAATACAGCTATATTAGCAGAAGCATCCTGACATCCAGAAATCATTACAAAAATAATTTCCTCCATTTCTTTACCCATCTCCAGCTATCCACTGCACATGCATACCTTGCCTTGCACATCTTTACTGAAAATTAATGTGGTTTGCAATACAGTAATAAAACTCAGGATGAAGAGTAAATTCAATTCCAGAATAAGACTAAAATCAGAAATACAACTCAGCATCATTCAGCTTCTTTAGAGCCAGCAGACACAGAGTAGACAAATTCTGAAATCAGGGATTATGCCAACACTCTAAGCCTCACACAACCAATGAGATATTATAGCAGAGCACCAATGTCATTATGGTTATGAGCAAGGAGAGCTTGCAGTTTAAAAAAATAACTTAAGTACTCTAAAAATCTGCATCCTTAGAGCATCTTGAAATTCGCTATGCCTCATATGCATGCTATTTGCTTTCTGTATCTGGGGCAAACACAAGCAAGAGGCAGTAAAGTTATTGCCAAGAGGTATGTACATATACATATGTAACTACAGTATAAAGCTATATATATAAATTTGTTATCTATAAAAAGTTATTTGTAAAATTATAAATATATATGCATATATATAAACTTTGTAAGATTTCATGTGCTCCTAATAAATTTCCCAAGCAAATCTCAGTTTGTCAACATTTACCCTCACTGATACAAAGCACCTGATCTCCATTTCAGGCTGCACTACTAAAGAAGTCAGGAAGGCATGTCTAAAACACTCCTTTGCCATGGAATTGAAGTAGATGTATGTGGTAAGCCCAGGCAAGTTTCTCCTGGTTGTCACTGCTGACAATCAAAAGGATGTTTCTTCATCACCTCTGACAAACACACAGAATGTTCAAAGATAACTACTATTCTGAGACCATGGTGGGGTGACCCTGTGGAAACCAGGAGGCATTTTAAGCTGAAATATATTTTGACTTACCCAAGGTATCAGTGAGTAAGTACTAGAGAATATTAAATCTTCATAGAAGTTCATATTCAGAAAGATATTACGTGTTACATCCAGTTCACACACAAATTCCTGTGCCTTTTGGAAACAATGGAAATGTTCTTATAAACAAAAGCTGATTTTAAATTGGAAAAAAAAAAATCCAATAAATTAATTTCAGAAGCTTTCAAATGGCTTAAATTCCCACTGTGTTAAAGCAATGCTGTGCCATAGTGATACCTTGCATTCAAGGAAGTGACATTCCTAAAAATTTATATATGCAGACACTTCATCCAGTCCACAAGACCGAATTAGTAAACTCCTCACTATAAATAACAATAGAAATATTTAAGGATTTCTGAAATAATGTTTCAGAGACAATGTTTCAGATATTTAGCACCTAAGACATAGCTAATAAATAACACTGTTCATGTCTGTTTGGAGTAACTATCGACAAACAAACAAAAAAGGGTGTGTATCTACCAAAAACACAGGAAAGAAAGAGGGAAGTGGGAAGGTGCGGAAGGTGCGGAAGGTGCGGAAGGTGCGGAAGGTGCGGAAGGT
>CM031857.1:63487552-63587349 GCA_018697195.1 Certhia americana | reverse complement strand
GGATAAGGGGGACCTGGAAGCTCTCGTGTTGTGCTTCACAGCATTCTGTTCTGGTAATGAGGCTGTCTATATTTTCCTGCGCTGGGCCAAAGGTACCCAAGGGGTTTCTTTTATGCTCATTGTTATGTTCGAAGCTTAGTACTTGTCATTCCATCCCGACATCCTACGGTCTTCTTTGAGTTGCTTCTCATCGGGATGGATTGTTCTTGATCATGAAAAGCATCCAGTTGTCTTCTACCTCCCATTTTTCCAGTACCATATTCATTCGTATTCTTCCAAACATATATATTAATAGGCCAAAGCCTGGTCTTATGACATTCAGGACCGAGATCCTGCTCCCTCCTCTCAATATTATAAACACAAGCTCATGGTAGCTTCAGATGAGGCTGCTTCCATCCTTCTCATCTCTTGTTAGTAAATATGTGGTCCAGAACATCTCCCCCCATTAGCTCCCTGACCACCCTATCAAGCAGTTGTCATAAGTATCCTGTTGTTTTTTCCCTCCAGCAGATATCACTCTCATCATCTGAAGAAGGTTTCATCTACCTGGTCTTCATTGTCAGATCGTCTGCAGCACACACCCACAATGTTGTGTTAGAGTGCCCTCTAACCTTTACTCACCAGCTCTCATCTGGCTCAGATCCTGTCCCTTCATCACTGAGTCCATAAAACAATCTTTTAGCATATGTACTTCCAGATACAAACACCCACACAAATTAAAACCTATATAAGGCAATCTGAGTGGCATTGATTTCTGAAATGTTTAAGACAGGAGATATATAGAATTACAGAATCATAGAACGGTTTGTGTTAGCATGGACCGTTAAAGATTACCTAGTTCTAACCCTCCTGCCACAGGTGGGGATGTCCTTCACTAGACCAGATTGTCCAAATCTCCATCCAACCTAGCCTTGAACAATTCCAAGAATGGGGAATCCACAACTTCACTGGGCTACCTGTTCCAGTGTTTCACTGCCCTCATACAGAATTTCTTACAACTAGTTTAAATCTCTCCATGTAAAACCATCACCCCTCATCTGATCACTACAAGTCCTTGTAAAAAGTCTCTCTCCCTCTTTCAAGAAAGGCCACAAGATTTAATCAAAAAAGGAAGCCAGAGCTACATTACTTTATCTAGTAGAATCTTAATGAAACCAAAGCTTATCTCAAAAAAGCAAAAGAGGTTGTAATATTGCATGATCCTGAATCCAGATATGCCACTGCTGCCAGAAAAGCTAAAATCAATTAAACAAATGGGGTGTAGGCTGCCCACAGTCATAAATGACAGCAAGAAGCAGAAGATATGTAAAGGTTGAAACACATTTGCTGAAGACATTCATAGCATTTATACTGGAAAAAAGAAATAAGAAAATAAAAAAGCTAAACATTTAAAGTTCTCATCTGGTATCAATAGCACTATGTTATTGATAACATTTTGTTACTACAAAATGTTACTAACAATTGTTACTGTGTCCAGAAGAAAGCTCCATAAACCTAAGTTCCAACTTTTCTTTTATCAGAGTAGACACAATATTAAAAAAATAATAAAATAAAAAAAAAAATTACTTTCATCCACATTCTGTCTCTCCTTCCATGTTATGACACAGTGAATCATAGATTTATGTGTTGCATGATGAAAAGAAATATTTCATAGGTCCTCCATATAGACACTTAATCCCATCACACAGATCATTTATAGACACAAATATACCAAAAAGCATGGGGCCAAATACTGATCCCTGGGGAGCCCCACCTGTGACAGGCTGACAGTTTGAAAAGAAACTATTTAGGATTAATTCCCCATCCTCCACACAGATACTTGTCTAGACTATAATGTATCCATTTCGCCAGGAAAAGGTTGTGGGAAAACCTATTAAAAGCCTTGAAGAAGTCCATATAGATAATGTCCACTGCTCACATAATATCAACCAATCAGATTACTTTGTCATAGGAGACGATCTGGTTTGCCAAGCACAATTTTCCCTTGATGAATCTATACAGGCTCTAACTGATCATGTGCTTCATATGCCTTGTGATAACCCTTTGGAGGTTTTCTTCCATAACCTTCCCAAGGAATGAAGTAAGAGTGATGGACCTTATAATTTCTTGGATCCATCTTTAAGCCCTTCTTGTAGATGGAGGTAACATTAATCTTCTTTAAATTTTCTGAGATTTCTCCATGACTTCTCAAATATTATGGAGAGTAGCTCCACAATGTTACCAGCCAGCTCTCTTAACACCCCTGGGTAGATACAGTCAGATATTCTGTTTCATCAGAGAAGTTCTACTTTTGCACTAGAACTCCTGTAGAGGCAGCAAAACTAGCTTCAAGAATCTGATTGCTTTTTGCCACACATCTCAACATAACTCCTACACAAACTGTACCAAATGATACCAGCATAAATAACTTGTATATAAATTCAACAAAGAAAAGTCTGTGAAGGGTCAGAAAGATCTTGTGATTACTATTCCTTGGCATACCATCATTTCCCTGGAGCTTTTCCTTCATTTTCAGGGAAGAGTTTGGGATTTTTTGTGATGGTTTGTTGTTTTTTTTCTCTGCAGGTTTTGTCACAATCCTGAAGAACACAAAAGATAACAATATAAAGCCTTATAAACAATGTGAGCAGTGTGATAAATTGAGGTTAATAACTATGTCACCTTGAGAATAGTATTTTGGCTTTCTGAATATACTTGTATGTTTCAATGTCTATTTTGAATGCTATTTCAAAGTAGCTAAATCAGTTCAGCATTCATTTTGAAAGTGGAAATAGAATTCATACATGAAATCTTAAGCACCTGAAGTTAGAGGTCTAAGTCTCAGGTAGCCACACTAATCTGATATTGTAGTCAATGAACAGAAATCGGCATATGCAGTTTCTGAGCTAATATAAGCATAAATAAGAATATATGTTCTCTGTGTCATTCTAAAATTTGTGTCTAAATTGCTGGGACAATCTGATTTTCCAGGGGATATATTTAGCTGCTCAAATACATTCGTCTATTGTCATATGAATTTTTTTGAGCTTCCAAGGCACCCATTTTATTTACATTTAGTAAATCAGATGCACAGGCTGTAGGAGAGCTTCACCCTCTTGACCAGCAGCTAGAGTTCAGATATAATAAGCAATGGCAGCCAAATAATGTTGAAAATTAAGAAAAGTTCAAGCACTCAATATAGGGGCAAAATGTCCAGAATGGAAAATCTTCTTACACAAAATAGATATCACACCCAGGAAGCAGAGCATAGAAAGGCTGGGACATTTAGCAGCATGGAGATTTTGACAGAAAAATAACTATTGAGAAAATATAATTGAATGAGGTGACAGAAATGAAATCTACAAAAACTATCTGCCCAGACAGTCACAGACCACACACCAGAAGCATCTAACTTTCTTCACCTATTTTTAGAACAGTATCCTGTCTAGACAACATTTGTAAATAATAATCAGTTTCAGTAATGTACATGAATGAAAAACGTCAACATGACTGGCTAAATGGATTTACAAAATTAACTGGGAAAACAAGACCTTTTTTCTTGATAAAGAAGCATTTTTATGAGGTTCTTCTTCTTAATTTTTGATGAAGTTGTAGTAGGATTTAGTGATACACAAAACTTGAAATTTTCACATTATGAATTCTATGGCTAAATGTATGATATCTGTATAAATGTTGAGTATCATTTTAAGGATGAAAAATTTAAAAATTTTTAACAATGTACTCCGAATATGAAACAAACTAAGAATATATGCTACTTTTTTGTGTAAAATTTTAATGAAAATTAATTTAATACCCATTTTACAGTGACATCATAGTATATCTCTGAAATTTCTTAGTAAATTATTCTATTGAAACCAAGATTGCAATAGACTATACATTTACACCAACTTTATTCACATTTTGAGAGAGAAAATATAGTTGAGCACTTCCTATATTCCTTGGATTAAAACCAGCACAGTTATCCCAATTCATACGTTTAGGGTTCCTCAGGTTACTCTAGATATGCTCTTGGATGTGGCTACATGGAGAGACTCAGGAAAAAAGATTTATACTAGAACTGAATTTAAATTCAATTACTAAAACCAGATTAAACTCATAGAGAAGTAAATGTAATTTAGCTAACTTTATGAAGTAGCCTCAGTAATCCACTACAAAAAAATATTAAGGAAATTGTTTAGGGTAATTTAATTTATTTAACTCTCAAAGTTAATTAGAGAGATTTTTTTTTTTTTTTTCCTGAAAGACCCCAAGTGTGCAAACATTAGAAGAAAACCAATTTTTGATACCAGTCTCAGATATCTATGTGGGTGTCTGAAAATTTACAGATCTATGTATCTACATAGAGATGGGAAGGATAAATATAAGCATTTGCTTACCCTTATCATTAAACATTAAATACAAGGTGGCAAACTACTTAACTGAATGAATTTTATTTGATTGTATTAAATGCAAATAGTTCTAAGGAACAGGTACACAGTTCAAACGTTGACTAGTTAGCAATTTCCTCACATGAACATTTATTTGCATTGTTTTTATATCACTGCAAGAGAATTACAACACATCCTACTGAACTGTGTAACATTTCATTTTATTTTGTGTCACTCTGTAGATGTAAAGACATTGCTTCAGGGTGCACTGTAACACTGACAATGTCTTGCACAGCAAGTAAGGTTGAATAGTTCAGTAAACAGGAATAGCATTGACTCTGTATATTAGTAAATCAAGATGTAAATCTAAAAATTTTATTAAAACAAAATCTCTACATTTCCAGGATACTTTGATTTTTATATTCTTTCCTTGCACTCTTAACATATCAGATATGGCCAGTTCTGGCCCCACAATTCAAAAAAGGTACATATAGACTTGACAGACTTCAGAGGAAGGCCACAAAATAATCAAATGATTGAAAAACCTGACTTATGATGAAAGACTGAGGGAGTTAAGCCTCTTCTTCCCAGAAAAGAAAAGGTTCAAGAGGACCTCATCACAGTATTTCTGTATTTAGAGGGCAGCTACAAAGAGGATGGAAGCACTCTTTTCTCAATAAGTCACACAAAGACAAGAGTCAATGTGTAAAAGTTGCTCCTGGAGATTTTTGGGTGGTTGGGTGGTTGGGTTTTTGTGGTAAAAAGAATCAATTAGAGAAAGCACCTTCTTGGAGACATGGGAGAGTGCCTTTCACTGGAGTTTTTCAAGGTGCAAGCAAATGATGTGCTAGATAATCTCAGCAAGGACCTCTTTCACACCAAAGTTTGAACCAGATGATTTTCTAAGGTCCCATCAAGCCTAGGCTGTTCTATGATTCTACACTTCATTGTGATTTCAAAATTATTCCTGTTTCTACACAGGAGAAAAATTTTGCATAACTGGCAATAAGTTTCTTAAAATGAGAACCAGTAGGGCCAGAATTATTCTGAATCTGTTTCTACCCATCTCACATATTGTTCATCTTTTTTTCCCGTTCCTTAAGGAATTTTCAACAAATAGAGTAGAAACAAGTAGCCTACTTTGACTAACTAATACTAAATATGTTGGTTTTGAAACTCTATAAGTGAAACTGATGCCATTGTTATCACATACATTTGTACTTTTCCTGTAGATATGCTAAAAAGAAAATTGCCTTGCACCAGTGATGCATGACTTCTGAAAGAAGGTCTCAAATCAAAATGAGCATTTTCCTATTTAATTATATTTATTTTCCATGTCAAATTTAATAAATTCACTGCATTGTTTTTAAATTATACCACTGGAGTATTTAGAAGTCATTACCATTTTTTATTTCCCTGCAAGTAGTGTTTTAAAGCAAATGTTCCTTGGGGGTTGAAATCTATTTTAATTGCATATAATTATATATATTGGAATTTTATTTATACTTTAAAGACTTTACAATGTGTTTGAGATACAGCTTTTCTAATTTTAAATAGCTTAACCATTTTAGATCCACTTTTTTTCATTCCAGGCTTTATTTTACTGCAGATTTTCCAGTTAAGTCTTTTAGATGGAAACTCTAGGCCTCATCTGTTTCACATAAGGAAAATATTGATCCTGCAGTGTTAGCTTAAATTTCTTATCCTGGCTTTAGCAATTAATCATTAGTAGGGATTTTTCAAATAGTTTTCATAACTCCTAAACAACCAAACAAAAAAACAAACAAAAAAACCAAAACCCCAATATTGTTGATATTTGTCTGAAAATTACAGATTTTGGCCAGCTTCAGTACATGTATACGTATATTTTTAAATATATAAATGGAAATATACCACACAGTACATACAGACATGTCAAAACCACAGTCTGACTCCTATTTCAAGGACAGGTGCCAGGAAAGTTGTACTGCTACATTTATATGGAGCAGAACACTTGTAGAAAGATTACAAAGGTAAAAAACTCCCAGAATCGTAGAGATATTAGACATAGTAGAATAGGAGACAGCCCTATGGAGATTCAGCCCACTAGCAAATCTGGGATTATATAGGGTCAAGCAAGGGCAGGTGGAGAAAATAAAAAACTGACTAATAAAATCTTAAAAAATAAAAATTAAAAAAATATACATACCATCAACATGCTACAGATGACTAAAGATTTTAAAATAAATAGCACTTCATTCAATTATACAGACAGATGTTTCTGATAATAATCATGATGTCTTGACATATCTTGCCTAACTTCTGTGTGCTAGCTTAGAGAGATGTGGCTTTTCCATGTTTCCCAGACTTTGAGTGGCTAGGATACTCCAGTGGTTATGTAGAGGGCACTGTGAAGCTCATTGTTTAATATTGGAAAGAAACTCATGTAAGTAAGTATATGGACTGTATTTAACTGATCCACAATCTAGACACTTCAGCTAAGCACAGATGTCGGGCATCTTGCCTCAGTGCAATGACTGAAGTCGCCTAGCACCAGATCTTGGATAATCAATGACAATATCTATCAGCTAGAGCTGCAATCTTGGATGACTATCATTCTTCACTGGTTAAGCATACAAATGCTTAGTGGAAGTTAGGCAACTGTGACTTCTTGGAAGACAGTCTGTTTAGCCTTTCTGTGAAGACAAACCTGTGGCACCTGTGACAGTTGGACCTGCTGCCACTTTAAGACTGCATCAGTCAAGAGTGACGTGGTGATATAATAAAAGGACGTGTCAATGGGGTTGCCTGAAAAAAAGGAACTTTAATGAACAAAACAAAGGGAGAAGGCATACGTGGTATGGGGTCAACTCCAAAGGACCCAGGGCCAGGGTGGATACAGAGTACATAAAGGATAGCTTGAGGGCAGAGTCTGTGGATAAGGGTTGAGTGAGGAATAGGGTTTTGGAATATTTAAATCAACACAGCAATTTTTAACCAATAACAAGAAGGAAGAAAGAGAACTTTCTAGTCCTAATCCTTATAGAGATAAAACTATTTACATACTCATTCCCAGGGGGCAACACTGGTGAAGTTCTGCTCACCGTAAATTGAGTGAGATTTTACAGGCTGGACTCCCATGGTTTTAAATGGGATGCTTATGGATGCTTATGGTCTGATCGACCCCTACAGGCACCTGATGAAGTACAGCTGGCTTCTTTTCTTTTCTTTAAAATATATTGGTGATTATGACATCAAACAGACTTCTTTATTATAGTGGTTGGAGCACTTTCACAAACTCCTCTGGCACTCATCTCACCAAAATAAGGTAAGGCTTTCAGCCTTTCAGCACTAATCTCACCTCCATGACCCATATGATAATGGAGCTGATCCCTCTCCCACAACATATGTAAGACACAAAAGTTAATAGAGACAGACAACATGGTTTCACCAAGTAGAAATTGTACCTGGATAATTTAACGTCCTTCAAATGTATCAGTGGACAAGGGAAGAGCTATGGATGTCATCTAGCCAAACTTCCGCAAAGCCTTTGATACAGTCCCCTCACAAAATTCTGCTGCTGCATCGAACAGACATAGGTTTGACAAATGGACTGTTTAGTGGGTAAGGAACCAGCTGGACAGCTGAACCCAGTGTGTTCCAGACAACTGTTCAGCATCCTAGTGGAAACCAGTAATGAGTGGTGTCCTTCAAGGTCCATACTAGAATAAACATTAGGTCATATCTTCATCAACGACACGGGCATTGAAAGCAGCCATGAGTTTGCAGACAATGCCAAGCTTAGTAACACAGTTGCTTCTCTGGAGGGATGGAATGCCATCCTGAGGGTTCTGTGACAGGCTTGAGAAGTGCACCCATATGAACACCATTAAGTTCAAAAACGGTAAGTGCAAGGTCCAGCATCTAGTTTGGGGAAGTCCACAGTATCAATGCAGGTTCGAGGATGAATATAGTAAAAGCTAAAAAGAATTTGAGGATAGCAGTGGATGAAAAATTTCATATAAGCTGGCCTTGCAGCCCAGAAAGACAATTGTATTCTGAGTTGCAAAGATGGAAGCATGACCAGCAAGTTGAAGGAAGTGATCCTGGGTCTCTACTCCATTCTCTTAAGACCCCACCTGAAGTACTGCATTCAGCATTGGGGTTCCTGACAAAGAAAAGTCATGGACCTTAGAGAAGGCCCAGAAGAGGAAAAAAAAACCAAACCAAAACAAACAAAACAACCAAAAAACTGAGGGCTGAATCACCTCAAAATATTCAGCAAGATTTTTGCATTCTGTTGAATTTATGCATATTTTCTTCCAAGAAACAGTTTTCTGTTATACTTTCAGCTAAAATTGAGGTTTTTTCTAAGTTTTCTGGTTATATTTTATAGTATTAAACTATCCCTAAACAAAATAAAAGAAAACCCTGAAAGCAAGCTGTTAGTTATATATTACTGGTGAAATTTTGGAAGGTAACAAGAAAGACAGTATAAGAGAAGGAAAAGTTTTCTGTAGTCTGTTCATCAAAGAGAACAATGAAAATATTTTTCACTTCACTTCCCATATCCTCAATTGTAAATTATAGCATCCCCTTTTCCCTCTCTCTTTTTAAAATTATTTTTTAGAAATAGATTGTGTTAAATTTTGTTTTATCTTTCCTACTTCACGATTTCTCAGGAATCTAGACTTACGTTTTTTACAGCTTTCAGTACATAGTGAGAGACTCCAAGCTGCTAGAATACAGAAGTCGCTTTTTATTATCCTTTTCTTCACTGCACAAAAAAGGACTGTCATGGTGGGTTTTTTTTAATTTATTCATAACGTTATTTATCACTGAAACATTCAAACCAGTGCTCAAAAGAGTTAGTTTGAAAATTATATCAAGTTATACCATGCAACAGCATAATGAGTGTGAATGAGATTCAATGGTAAAGGATAAAAACAGCTTGTTGATTTTCTTGAGGTTTTTTTTATTTTTTTTTTTTTCAATTTCAACTCATTCTTTTGAAACAGTGAACAAAAAGGAAACAGTAGACAGCCTTGCTTTAACAGAACATATGACACACATAGTTAAAATTTTATACTGACTATAAAAAAGACAATGCAATGTATTGTGTAACTTAGAGTGTAATCAAAACATAAATGTTGTACGAATATGTTGTGTTCAAATTGTATGTAGGATGTTTCTAAGTGCTGACAAGGTATTGCATTTATGAATAATGCAAAGAAACTAAAAGAATGGGCATTTTATATTCCATTCTGAGCCTCTGTTTTTCAGCCAAAAAGATTTAACAATGTAAAACACATGTCATTGATGGAATATGATTAGAAATACATTGTGTTCTTGACAGTTAACAATTATTCCTGTGTGCATTACTGATGCAGTCATAATGCAGCTCTAAAAGTTAAGTGTCAGGAATCTTAAAAGAAAATAAACCATAATAATTTCAGTAATACCTTATACTTCCAGCTCTGTCTGAATGATGTTTTACCATTGAAACAAATAATCAAGGAAATTTTTGGAAAATATTTTGCCAAATATTTGACATTTCCATTGATCAATTTAGTAAGCATTTAGGAAAAAAAATGCAATCACATTCGAAATACATTCAGAAGCAGGGTGTCCCATACTCAATTAAATCAAAAAGAATAAAACAAAGAAATAAACAAAAAATCCCTTAAGAACCCACATATCCTCATCCTGCCTAGTGAAGCTTTAAGTTTGGAAAATTTGTTGTGTTTTTAATTGAAATGCATTGCATGATTAGTTTTGATTTATGAAAAATGTAATGTCTAAGCTCTTTTAATTTCCCTTTGCTGAAAATATCTTTAATCATCTTTTTAATCAATATTAGGAAGAAAGTCAACATTGTCACAGCTACAGAAGGTTCCCACAGAGCCTAGCTCCAGCATAAGCAAAATTCTCCAAATGATGAATATTTCATGTTGGGCTACCCTAAACAATTACCACCCTTCAGAGCAAAAACATCTATATGTTAAAGGGTTATTTGTTTCAAGTGACTTACAGAGTTACTCTAAGTTTTTACATCCAAAAATGGCACAACCCTTCTCATTAAGATTTAATTAAATTATTGATTAATTTAGTCACTTTAACTTTGTGGTATCTTCTGTTGTTGGATGGTCCTCAAGGACTTCTATTCCCATAATATAATTAGGACAAAAGTCTAATCAGAACTATATTCCATAATCAGAAGAACACCAAGATATGAATACTGTCTTCAGAGCTGGTTACAGCTTGAAGAATTTCCAACAAAACAAACAAATAAACAAACAAACAAACAATACCCCAAGCTCCCCAAAACAAAGCAAAACAAAACAAGAAAGCAACCATGGAACCATGTGCCTTCCATGGGGTAGGAAAGTAGTGTGCACAAACTATACCAGCACACTAAGACTTAGGTATGTTAGTATGCAGATACACATTCAACTCAGCAAAGGGGACTTTTTTTTTTTTCCCAGTCATTAAGAGAATGTTGGGATGAAATTTACTCTGCAACACAAATGCTTTTGTCTTTAAAGGAACTCTAGACCTCCTTGTTCAGATATAGGTTTCTTCACTGTAAATGTCTAAAATTTGTCAGGATTCTGCTGATAACCTCCTACCATATAAGATATCCCTTTAAGGATCTTAAAACACAAAAGTCTGTCCATTGCTAGGTTATGAGTATGACACACACCATGGTAAAGTTGTAACGTGCTCAGATGGAACTGCTTCCTATTAGATTTGAACTTGGCAGTGATAGGTTAATGGTTGGACTGAGGTCTATTCCCTAACCAAAATGATTCTGTGATTTTATACTTCCAGATACTTTTGAAGAGGTGCCTCCTTGAAATACCCAGCATAAGATGTTTAACTTCCCATTTCTACATACTGTTTAAAATAGTTGTTTGGGGACACAGACCAAGACAAAGAAAGGTAGAGGAGTATATTTTATAACTTTACTACAGCTGCAGAAACATTTACTTTCATTCTGACTGCCAGTGATACAGAAACACTTCCTAAAAAAATCCCCGAAACTGAATATGTTGGAGCCTTCTTGAGAGGAAGCCAGAGGGAGGATGGGACTGTCTGCAGTCATGCTGAAGAAAAACGCATTCTCTGAGAATTACATGAGGATATGTTATTTATCAGTGGTGAATGATAGACAGATCTCTTCTTCACCAAATTCATTGAGAGTTACAGACTCTTTTCTTCTCTGTAACCTCATAAGTCTTTTTTCAAGGAGAACCATCTACCTTAGAAGGAGTTTTAAATACATTTTGATCTTCCAGATAAAGTGAGCATGTAGATGCCTAACCCTATTTTGTACCTTTTATTGACTTTAAGGTATATTGTAGTAATAAAGGTTTTATAAATAAATTTTCAATCATTGCTGGTTTCCTCTGTCAAACAGGATATTAGACTCCATCAGAAAACCTTTGAGATTATGCTTCAGGATGGCAAGGAGACACCCAAATACTGTCTGCTTAGTTTCAGTGAAATCTGTTTTCAAGAATGAAGGCTTCTTCTAATCTTTTTTATCTTTATGAGATAAAACCATAAAATCTTCTACAAGGTAAAGGGAAGAAAGAGATAAAGAACTTAATTTTCCTTTACTCAAAAAAGTCAGCTTCTTGAAAAAGCGAAACTTTGATAGATGTTCAGTAAAAGGTAAGGGGTTTTAAAACACGTGGGTTTATCTCATGGGTAATACTCCTTGAGATTACTCTAAATCGCTCTGCAACATACCTTCTTATTTTATTTAGTTTAGCTGAAGTCATATACTACAGCTGGTCACTGATCTCCAGTCAGGAAGACTTTTCCTGACCTATAATCCTACCAAAGCATTCCAGTTTCAAATGTTTGGAAAGCTGTTCTCAAGACTCAGCAAGGCTTAATTTAATATCAGAATTTTCTACTTTTTTGATCTATCAAATATCCAGCAAGAATTTAATTTCATTTTCATGCAGTTCATTTTGTATTTATATATTTCACTCAGAATGCACGGTCAGCAGGAAAGAGAGATGTAGTTGAAAAAGTGGGAGGTAAATACATGATTAAAATTTTTTAGTTTTAGAAAAGATGTCAGTCTGCAGTTTGCTTTACAGTCAAAGTTAGCATGCACTGGCTAGAGCTCATGAAAACAGAATCTGTTTCTCTCACAGATATTGCACACCAAAAATTCAGAAACAGGTAGTAGAGTCATCCTTCCCATAATTTTTACTGGGTTTCTTGACACATAATAATCTATCATTTGCACTTAATATCCAGCTGTTGTTCCAGAAGGCCAAGGACCTCCTTTAGGTCCTGCTCTGTGTATGACAGACTGGCCTGGAGGACACCTTGTGACATCTCCAGTGGCAGTAGGTGTCTGTATTTCAGCAGCTGAATTGGCCCCATGTATAAGAGCAAATTCTGATTTCAGACAGCTTAAAGTAGATGTCTATGTATAGGTGTTTCCATGTAACCTAGAACTCTAAGTTTCCATTTTGGGGCTTGAAAAGCAACCTCTGATCAGTGAACCTTTTGTAATCCCGAAGAGCTATCAAGTAAACTTTAAAAAAACACATTTTTGTTTTGCAAGATATCTTCTCATTCAGTTATGCTTCCTATATTGACAGGACCTCCTAGGTACTGGCATTCAGCTACCATGCAGACATCTGTCTTTAGGTCCTTTCAGTTAGTTATCAAGAATGCGAAACAGTTTACTAACCAAAAAGTGTGATCTATTTTACCTAATTTTAGCCATGAAAATGATAAGTTTCCTTGTCTAGACTGGTAGCCTAGTTCTTTCCATATTAACAGATATTCCAGTTTTCAAAGAATCAATTATACTACTTGTCTTCAGGCAGAAGTAATGGCTTCCTGGAATAAACACTTGCCATACAGTGCAAAAGAAACACACATAATTAGGTTGAACTAATTAAGCCCAATTAAGCTAAATTTCAGGAGATACAGGTGAGATAAGGCCAGTGATGTGTGTTTCTTTCTCTGCTGCTATATCTTCCTTATTAGCGCATTTTTTTGCATCAGACATGGATTCTATTTATTTTCCTTAAATTATGTGTCAGATTCCTTTAATCTTTACTATCAGTGATCACAATTCAGGTTTTTTTTTTCCTGTTAGATATTATTATAATCAGCTTTAATTATAATATAATAAGACTTTTAAATGACTAGTGGATTACATATGAGCTGTTACAAACTCATATTCTACCAAAGTACTGAAAGGAGGACTACTTACAGGAAGACTAATTTAGATATCATATGTATTTTTGTCACCAGTTCATTCTCACACAGATACTACATTTGGAAATAAATGTCTTCTCTGAGATAGAGACACGATTCCCTTCCTTGTATTGGAATTAATGGATCTAAAGCAGTATTGGAATAACACTGTTGTAGAGAATGATAACACATCCCACTACTGAAAGATAATATGACTTATACACAGAACATTTAATCTACTAACATATTCTTTTATACAGCATTATAAGAAAGCAGGATAACTACACACAGAAAATTTAATCCACTAACATATTCTTTTATATAGCATTATAAGAAAGCAGGATTACTACATTAAATTCCTGGGGAAAGAGAAAAACAGCAAAACCAACACCATTAAATTTTAGCCCCCCAACTATACAGCACCTTGTGCCGTATTTCTTTCTCAGGTTTGATTATTCCTGAAAGAAATTTACAGTCGTAAATTACACCATGTATTCATTTGTAAACTCATATAAATTCTTGCAGTTCAGCCTAGATATTCAGTTTAGTGAGGGAGAGGGCAGAGTGGAGGGAAGAGACCTTCATTTTTTTTTAGTAGAAAACAGGCACTTCAGGAAAGACATTAGAACAACGAAAACAGCTGAATTTGTGTCACTCAGGTCATAATCTGCACATGGGATTAAAGTAGTGATTCTCTGACTTTGTCTGTGGAAGTACATTCTGTGTCAGATTACGACAGCTGGTAGTAGCAGAGACAGTTTCTTGTTTGGGAAGTGATTAAATTGAATGTTTATCTGCTAGAAGACAAAGAAGGAATTCCGTGATATCATTTGTTTCAAGCTTTTCCGATATAATGGTAGAACTTTTTCTTCCACGTGAAGCTTATAGAGAAAATAAAATTCTGTAGCTAATCTATGATTTCTGTTGAATTTACAATACAAATTTTTGAAAATTAATGAAATTTTAAAAAACCAAACCAATAGTTATTTGCCTACAAGAAAAATTCCTTACAGGGGCCATTTTTAATAGAGTAATTACTAACACATATGATATTCTTGCTTTCATAGTCTAAAGTAATTTACTCAGTTTTTCAATGGCTCACATAACACTGAATTCAGTTCTTGGATGTTTATGAAAGAAATGTAAATAGTTACTACAGCAAGCAAACAATAATGAGACAGAAATCGTGCCAATTAAATTAAATAATATAGAATTAATGACAGAGCAGAGACAAAGGCTGAGCTCAACTTCTGACAGTTTGTATCTTGGTATTTACGAATGGAACTTGGCAGAATAGAATTGTTCTGTTTGTTCAGAATTTGTTCTGTTCTGTTTGTATTTATATATTTCACTCAGAATGCACAGTCAGCAGGAAAAAGAGATGTAGCTGAAAAAGTGGGATCAGACTTGATCCGAGGCCCTTGTTGCTTGACTCCAGAAGTGGCTGTATAAGGCAAAGGCTACACAATTAAAAAATCTTGTGCTATTTGAGAATGTTTCTACTGTTGCTAGGTCAGATTAAAAGTCAGTAGTCTCAGTCAAGTAACCTTAATGCACCAGATACCTAAAGAAAGAAGCTATATATGGGTAGAATAAGTTCTCGTTGTCCAGAACCTAGTCGATTAGAGACTACTGGAGCCAAAACCTGAATTCAGTTTCAGTTTCAGTTTTTTGTGAACTCCTCTATGGTTTGGAGTTTTGGGTCTCCAAACTCCATTCTGTGGTGTCCAGTTCCAGTTCTAGATGGGTAACCTTATCATAGAAGGATATGACTGAACTGTGTTGTAAGAAAAAATATGATTTTTTTATCTTTTTTTTAAATGTAGTGCTTGAGAATTTAATTTCATCTCTTCTTCTTTGGGGAGAAGCATTAGATAATTTTATTATCAGCTTTTCAAACACTCCTTCCATTCTAGATGTCCTTATAAGTGCTGTTAAGCCTCTTAAGACTTTTCCCATAGAGAAGTTATCATAAAGCTGACCTTCTTCTCTCATCCTTTTTATGGTTTTCTCTTTGAAGAGCAGATGACCAGAACTGCACACAACACTTAAGATGCGGAGGTATTGTGGATGCTTTGTACCATGATAATGGAGTTCAGAAAAAACTAACACCTGTCTGGAAAAGATGTACTTTTACTGGTGAGATGAAAGTTAATGAGTCCCTCTTGATGAAGATCAAAGGATAGGTGCATGGAAAAATAGGCTAATAAAAAATGATCCTATTAATTAAGTAATGTTTGTCCAAACTTTAACATTTCTTTCTTCCATAAGATATATAGGAAGCATGAGGGAAAATGTTTAAGAAAACAAGTAGTTTTCTTTACTTTTCTAAAATTTCCTCAAGCAATCAAGGTTAAAAAATGTGGAGGAAATTGTAGTAGTAAGTGTTCTATTTCACTGCAAAAAATTTTTTATTTGTATTTTGTATTACAGTTTTACCTTTTTTTGTGGTTCTAGCACTATCGGTGAGCATGGTCCTAACACTTTTTTTTTTAAGTGGAAAAATACTTTCAAGAAACATTGAATTTTACTGCTTTTACAGTTACAACTTGTGCAGTTTAGGATAGTTTTTCATCTTAACTATATAGGGTAGTAGTAGTTCATTACATTTGTCCACATTTTCCAGGAGAACACTTGCTTTGATAAGTTGGTTATATTATTTGAAGGCATTCTAATTAAGCTTTAGGTAAATGAAATAACATTTGAATTTAAAATTATGAAGGACCCATTTTTACCAAAATTATCTATTGAGAAATGCATTAACAGCACAGGTCACCTCTCTGATGAAATTAATCTACAAAGCCACCTGTGTGACAGAGCTAATGATATATTAGTGTGATTCATCATTAGTGATCATCAACAGCTGATGATGTATTAGTTTGTTGCTCCAAGGATGGTGCTATCCAGAAAGAATGAACTTCTATAATTAAATTATGTCACCAAAGTCAATTACAAGACCATAGTCTAACCCAGACAACAGCAGGTAGGAACACGGACATTAAATCAATTTTTCTACAGTTTTTCCTTTGGCTTTCTGGTGGCAGCTTTACAACTTTGTCAGTCAGATCTCATTGCCCTTGTGGAAAATTATATTCTCCAGTAGCATTTGACAACACACTGTTAAGACCTCCAACATTTAGAAAGGAGAATATTTTTCACATAATGAATGAGAACTAAATGACAAAATAATCCTCCTGGTAATAACACTGCTACACATTTCTATGAAGGTGGCAAACTAGGCTTCCATAAGAAATCTTTACAGTATTACATAAATAAATAAATAAATAGATGTCTTCCTGCTTTGTCAATTTTTATGTTTGTCATGGCAATGATCAGCAAAAATTGAAGAGGAGAAAGCTAAGACAGACAAAGCATATTGGATGAGTAGACCGCTTAGACCCACAAAATCATTTTAGCTTTCAGATTAGGCCACAAAGTTCAGTTTGGAATGACAGAACTATGACAACATAAAATTACACTGTCTTTCCCTGATGCAGCTTTCAGCCATTCCACATGTCCAGTCTCTAGATACCTGGGAGAAGAGATCAGCACCTCCCTCCTCATTTCACTTTCTCAGGAAGCTGTAGAGAGCAATGTGGTCACCCCTCAGCTTCTTTTTCACCAAATCTGAAAAACCAGTCTTTAGCCACTCCTCACAGGACATTCCTGCCAGTCCTTTCACCAGGTTTTGTGCCCTCTCATCGACACACTTCAGGACCTTCACATTCTTCTTAAATTGTGGGGCCCAAAACTGCATACAGCATGCTAAGTCAGGCCACAGCATACTGAATACAGGGGGGTAATCCTGTCTCCTGATTGCCTAGTGATGCTGTGTTTGATATGCCCCAGGATGTGATTTGCTCTCTTAACTGCCAGAGCACACTGCTGGTTCATGCTTAACCTGATGTCAACCAGCATCCCTTTCTTGCAACGCTTCCCATCTGCACTTCTCTAACTCATATTTGTGCCTAGCATAACTCCATCCTAGATGCAGAATCCAGAATCCAGCATTTTGACTTTTTAGATTTCATCCTACTGATGATTGCCCAGTGTTTAAATCTATCCACATCCTTCTGCAAGGCCTCCTTTCCATCACAAGTGTCAACAGCACCTCCCATTCTGGCATCAGCACCAAACTTGCTAACCGTGCATTCCACCTGCATGCAGATAATTGATAAATGTGTTGAACAGGGCTGACACTAGAACTGAGCCCTGGCAAACACTGCTGGTCTCCAGCTAGATGCAACCCTATTTGCTAGAACACCCTGAGCCCTGGCATTCACACAGTTCTTCACCCAACAGACCATGCACTTCTCCATCTCAGAGTAGGACAACTGGTTCAGAAGGTTTCTGTGAGAAACAATATCAAAAACCTTATTAAAATTCAGAAAAACTACATCTACTACCTTTCCTTCATCCACTAGATGGGTGACCTTATTATAGTAGGACATGAAATTAGTTAGGCAGGACATCAGGAACTGAACTTCAATGATTCTGGTGGGTCCTTTTCAGCTGAGGATGTTCTATGATTCAGGGTATTCTGTGACTTTCCCCTTGTGAACATGTGTTGGCTGTGCATGTTGTTTTTCAATAATGCTTTTCAATAGCACTTGAACTGAGTGCTTTGCATCTAGTCCCTGATGATTGTTGAACTTTGTCCTCACCTTGATTTCTTTTTCTGTCCATTTATTACACCTGAACTTACATGATTCTAATGTCCATGTCACCTTCATTTGGAGAATTCTGAGTTTGACAATATTCTCAAATGAAACACTCTCCTTATAAATTGAGTAGAACAACACTCAGAGCAAAAGCTTTTTAAAAAGCTAGTGTAAATGATAGTTCTCACAACTTTTAACAAACTACAGTTTGTAGATTCCCCTGTTCCTCCACTCCCCCCCAAGCTGCCAGCTCAGATTTAGGGGGAGTATTGGAAGAGGGGAACTAAAAAATAGGGTAGAGAGAGTTACAAAAGAGGCTCCTTACCCCAGGATGTATTCCAAGGCCTTTATTCCATGAAGGAGATCCGGAGGCAAGAGAGCGGTCACATGGGGGGAGAGGGCTTTTTATCACCTTTGGGGTCGGGGTCAGGTTACCTGGCTGACAGCCATAGGTCAGGAGACCAGGGGGCGGGTAACTCTGGCCAGGTTACAGTTTCTGGGGGAGGGGCTTTGGGGGGAGAACATTCCCAAAAGGGATGCAACAACAGTTCTGAGATTTCAGAGCTTCAATTGCCCACATCATTAGCACAATATCCACCTCACTGTGTCTAATAGCCTTTAATGAATTTCAGATTTGTGAATGTGGCTAAGCTTTGCTTGAATCCATTTATTTTTTTTTTTTTTTTTTTTTTTTTAATTTTATGTATTTGAATCAATTTATAATTTTGGCCTTCGCAGTATTTTGTGGTAATAAATCTGACAGTTTAAATATATGTTAGATGAAGAACTAATTATTTTTCTGCATTTTCAGCTTTCTGCTGGTTTAAAGTTCTCTTACCATCACATTAAAACTGGACAATACTGTAATCAAGAAGGGATGAGTCAGAAAAGAAAGGTGACTGGTTCCTTTCCTCTTGATTAACAACTGACTTTGGCAAAGTAAGACATAGGTTTTCCACCTTTGTTTCTGGAATTTCTACTATTTATTTATTTATTTATTTATTTAGCAAAGAAATAACTAATAATGCTGTAGCATTGCAAAGGGGAAGTGCCTACTGATTTCACATATCTGTGGGAGTCAAATGATATTTGACAGTACAAAATCTAAATCACTTTCTTAAATGTAGACAGTCTCCACAACTCTGAATTCATCTGGCTGAATGTGAATGCTTACACGATAAATATGTATATTTGAACTTGACATCTTCAGTTCTTTTTGTGTTCAATTGAAAGAGAAGGATTAACTTTTAGAGAACAGTTGGTTTCATCCTAGATTAGACATCCATATTTCGTCAGATGACTCACATTCTTAAAATGTTAGTTTTCCAAAATTTTGGAGTTGCAGAGAAAGAGCACAAACAAAAGTATTAAACTTTCTCAAAACCAACCCTACTGTACCTGACAATGAAAGGTCTCAGATAGAAAATTTGCATTTGTAACACTTACAAATTTTGTGATGAAAAGCAAAAAGTATGCTCAGGATCATGGGGACTGACACAGTATTTTTCAAAATGCATACACAAAGAAGAATCAGGAATGTGAGACTGGAGTAAAACACTCCTCAGATTCATGACCTGGTGAATAACTACTCTGTGAGACAACTAATAATCAGGATGGAGAATGAGTGATTAAATAATCCTGTCTTTGACGTGGATAAGATCCTAAATTAAAAACCAACTATCAAAGATATTTTTATTCTGGATGAAGCCAACTGGTTTGACCTAGATGGATCACAGCTACCAGTACAGACTCAAATCACAGTGAGATGACATTTTATACAATTTGATAACTCTGAATGAGATATATTCCACTTCCTTCTGATGGAGATCCTTGTCTTTTGCTTTTCTGGCAAAATGAAAATTATATGGATGAATCAGAGAAAATAAGTGGGAAGCCCATTGAAGTCAAATTAGAGTACAAGTGTTTATTGGAGAGTAAAGATAGAAATGAGAGGGAAAAATTGTGTGAGCACATGCACATGATGCACATAAATGTATTACACTTTTTTCTACAGGGAAATAGGTAAGTGTGCTCTGTAACTTTCAGTGTGAAAGTGGAAGTAAAAAAGGTGGACACGCAAGCAAAGGATACATAGAGAATACACATCCTTTGGTCTCCCCAGAGAGTTGTCTCCTAAAGCAATTCTGTACCTTTTTTCTTCTCGTGACAAGTGGCCTCAAAATGTCAGAAATTTATTCCTTTCCTTCTTCCACAAAGAGATCCAATATTTTCAGATTACATCAGACACATAGCAAGACATAAAGCTGTATGGCCCCTGTGGTTAAAAGAGATGCAAGGATCCCTTCCACCCCTCCATCCATCCTGAGCCATCACATGTATAGCCCTAAATTCTGGCATGGTCTTCAGCTTCCTGCTCAGTATTAATCTTCTCTAAAAATTCTTACAAAGGCATCTATTTTCTCTGGTAAGATAGGAAGAGATTTGCTTCTACATTGTTCTTTCTAGATTCCTTGTGAGGTGTTTGTTCCGCTTTGATTGTGAAAACACTTCTGGTGCATTACCTCGGCATCATAAATCACAGTTTCAGCTCAAAGTAAAAGTGCCTAATTTTTACATAGCTTCAAAAGAAAAGGTAAAGATATATAATTTATACTACATATATAAATCCAAATGCTCTTACAGTACTCTGAAACAAAAGTATGGTCTCTACAGTCTTGTCCTGTCTTAGTGAATGAAGCAAACTGAAAAGAAGCCTGAAGCCTCATTGAGCTGGCCTTTTTTCCTCCAGCTTTATAACAGATTCAGTCTTAAAAGGAATTTAGAAGGAACAAACCCCCAAAGGAACATAGAAGGCACAAACCCATGCACTAAGATTTATGTAGCAAGTAATAATTGTTCATCCTTGGAGGGAATAATCCAAGTGATCCATAATTTGAAGACCAAAATTATCAAATGAAATTAGAAAATAAAGTTCTTTAAAATAAGGCTAGAATAGGTAAACTCAACTGAGCAATATAAGCCAAATTATGATTTAGGTTTTTAAAAAACAGGTCTAAATTTACAGGATAAAAATGGAAACTGAAATTACATTATCTCATCAACAAAGAGAGGGCATTATGAACCTATAATTTATAAGGGCTTACTATGAGAGTCCAACACAAAAAAAAAAAGTATTGATATAAATGCTGGGGCATTGAAGAAAATAGCATGTTTTCTCATTTCTTTGAAATTATCTTCATTTTTAGTATGATATCCAGAGGGAAAATTCCTTCTGTTGAGTCTTTTCCAACATAAACTCTAGTATCAATGAATTATAAATCTGAAACAGCATACATTATGTTTAAACTGCCAAAACTATACTCACTGCCATGTAAGATGGAAAGTGGACGACAAATGTCATGCATCAAAAGATTGATCTTATGAAGACTTTTTTCATACCCAATTGCCATATGTGAAAAAGTGGGGAAACTTCACAAACATATTGTTACACTTTGTTAAGTACAGTTCATTCCTAAAATGCTCCTTATCAATAAGTAGAGTAATAGTATCATTAAGAGAAAAATGTAAATCTGAAGAAAAAATGTGTCCATAATGTAAATTTTGCTTCGGAGTTGTGAACACGGTATGCTGTTCTAGAAAATCAGTTCCATCTTTCTAGCATAAACAACAACAAATAAAACTATGTGTGACAATTGTAAAATCACAATACTGACATTAGAATATCTATGGCAGACAGAGCAGCCTAAAGCAACAGAACACTCTATCAAAACTCTAGATTATTTTATTTCTCTTAGATTAAGGGTGCCTAGGTCAGCAGACCTAGAAGAGCAGATTCTGTCTTATTCCACAAGGTCCTGAATAGGTACATTCTTAAACAGAGCACTCAAAATTGGAAGCTGTTGGAGAGACTACCTATTCTCAAGTCATGGTAGTAACTGTGGCAACTGAGGTTTGGCAACTGTGGCAACTGAGGACTTCCACACATGAAGAGATAACAGTGGAAAAATTGAAAGGAAAGGCAGAACTGGGGATTGCTCTGCTATTTGAGATTTTAAAAAAACATTTTGTGGGTGTCCAGCAATCCTGTTAGTGCAGTATTGAAAAGCTTCAGTGTGGGCTCTAATCTTTAGGCTAGAAAATCTGACTCAGTATTTCTAGTATATGTTTCAGCCTCTGTGGCCTTCGCAATGCATAACAGTAGTCAAAGAGATACTGGTATTCTTGTTTAAATATTGTGAAACTGAAAATGTCTTTGTATTGATTCAAAAGGTAAATTTAATCTCCTTGACTCCCTACAGTAAATTTTGTCCATACTTTATTATTACATCAGTAGGTAAGTTTCATAGTGACAGGGGATGTCTAATATATAAACTGAACACACGATACATCAGAAATCTGTGTTCAAATATCACAAAATTTCAAGTTAAAGTGCATTCAAATTTATGATATGTTTATTTATACTCTCTGTTAAAAAGACATATGAACCGTGCAATGTCAAGGAAAATAAAGGATGCTCTATATATTTATGTTCTTTCAAAGCGCATACAGAAACATATTTTTTAGAGAAAAAATGATCTTCCTCAGTATCAGCACTTACTTTCAATATCCCAAAGTTTAGAAAAGGTATAAGACATTAATATACAAAAAACATTGTCTCCTATTAAAGTATTTTAAAAGCTTGAATCAATATTTTAAATGTTAAACTATCATTAATAACCCATTGAAATGAGTAGAACTGCAAGTTCCATAAACAACTTGAATTGGCATTCAGTTTTAATAGGTGATTTTTATATTTAAGTAACTGTATGAATATTAGAAAAATAGAAAAAAAAAAATTGCCAAGAGTAGTTATTCTCATATAAATCAGGCAATAGCGAAAATCTGGGGAAAAAAAAAAAAAGACTATCCATCAGTATGACATTATAGACAGGGAATCTAGGTCATCCAGTATCAATTATAGAGTAACTATGGAACATTACCATTCCTTTTAATCCAGCTAGAGTGACATTTGAAGGTAGTTTGGTTTTCTATCTCCCAAAATTTATATTTCTTAACATCATTCAAAGGGTTGCAAATGTGCTTTTAAAATCTGTCTCTAATGCATGTCAAAGTTACATAGGGCAGACTTCCACTATGTTAAATCTTCTGAGTACATCTGATTGCTAGAGAACTCTACTAGTCAAGAAGAAATTACACTATAGTTAAAATCACAGCGTTCTTTAAATGTTAGGCAGTTAACACTGGCATCAACCGGCAAAGCTTTTTCCAGAAAACTGGAAACCTAAGTAGAACATAACTGGAGAGAAAACATCAAGACAATGAAAAAATGAGAAGAGCTGACCTCTTCCTATTTCTTTTACAAGGAAATAGCTGACCTAAATTCTAGTTCAGATACAACTCTCGGACTTGATAGGATTTGGCTCCAACACCAAACTCTCACTTTTAAATACTTAATATTTTGAATTCACAGCATTTTTCTAAACCTTTTGTGAAGACACTATAATTTAGATAGTTTGCATGACCTCTTAAATTTAAGCAACAGAATTTCAACCCTGCTTATTTTAGAAACCACCATAGTGTTTCTGGATCTGTTCCAAATCTTCAGGCCAACTAGTCAGTCATCTGTCATCTTCAATACTGTGCCTCATACCTGTCAAAAAGAGATGCAAGAAGGAAAGCTGCTCTACATTTATTTTGAATTTTATCTCAAATCCACAGAAGTAAGTAATTAACAATTATTTCCAAACATTTCTGTGGATAATGAATTACAATATTGATAATCATTAATAAATAATTAATTGCAGTTAATGATCATACTTTATGTGAATTTATGTTCACAAGGCTTCTATTTATATTGGCATTACTGATACCTTAACTGGTGTTTGTTGCTTAGAAAGGTTGAGGTCAGCTCAAGTGGAAAGCTTCCAAGAAAAAGCTAGATGGTACAAGAAATAGTACCATTGATTTAGTAGGCAGTATTTTCTCCTCTGATTCAACACTGAATCAGTGTCTCTGCTTTTAGGAGGCACTCTGCAGTTATAAGGATGATATTTCAGATGAAAAATTAGTTCTAAGAACTTAACTTCACTATTTCTGGCCAAATAGAGTACAATTGCATGTATTTGTCTTGTCTTCCTTGCAAAGTCATCTCCTGCAGAGTTACATTTTATTGTATATTTCTTTATATATCTCATTTCAATAAAGGTGTGAAGGAGGGGGTTTGGAGGTTTTTGAGGTTTTTTTGTTTTTTTTTTTTCTTTTTCCTTTACGGTTGAAACTATAGAATATCCACTGGGCAAAGTTACTTTGCCCCTTGAAAGAGCTTTCATGTTCTATATCCTTTTCATTGATGACATTTTTCTAATATAAATTTTACTGCCATATGGGTATTGTAAAACACTGGAACAATGTTCTTAGGGACACTGCACAATCCCTGTCATTGCAGAACAACCTAGAAAGATTTGTGTCAGAGACAGCAGCAGTGCACCTGCTCCTATTTCAATACAGAATTGGATTGAATAGCAAATGGTTTCTGATGTCCCTTCAAGCCCTACCGTTGTCTTACTTTTTACTCATCAGAGCTGATTAGAACTCCTTAAGTACTTTAATTAAAATTCCCTTCATCTGTGGAGAGGCTTTGCCTATGTTAAGGAGAAATAAGAGGCTTCTCCCACAGAAAAATGTTATACCCTGTTCTGTTATGCCAATGTACCCTGTTCTGCTCCCTCAATCAGCCCTGTTAATCCCCTCTCCATCCCTGTGTCCCTCAGTTACTCCCTGCCAATTTCCCCATTGGCTCCCATACCCCAATCCCAGCTTTGTACTGCCCCATGCCCCCTGCCAATTGGTGCCTGATGCTCTCCCAGCCCCCAGCACCCATATATATGAATCTGGACCCTTCCCATGAGCCTGGCTTTTGACCCTGGACTGTCTGCATGTGTGGCTGGAATAAATATCTCTGTGGAACCCATAAAAAGGCCCTTCCTGCTTCTCTTTACCATCACCACATCAACAGCTATTTTGGTCATAACATTCATCCATGCAAAGTGTCAATAAAAGTACAAATAAAATAAAACAAATTAAATATCAAAATGACTGGCCATCAAGTGTTTCAAAGGATAAAAGCCCAAAACAAAACAAAGTGGAATTGCAGTGGCTTTAAAGCAATTCCATATAGGCATGTCACTGAGTTGATCTTTGACACAGAAACACTGCTGACTTACAGTACAATATAAACACATTGACCATCTACATAGTCACATTTTCTTTTCTTCCTGAGCAATTACTGTACTTTTTCTCTGCAGTACTCCCTTTACATTTATCAAAACACCAGAGGAAATACGGAACACAGTATCACAGCATCAGATCTCAGGAATTAGACTGATGCTGACAATACCTGCAAAAGCCACTTAAAATACCATAGAGTTCAATACTAATATTTCATTTGCAAATAAACAAGTAGGCCCTCAAGATGTGTGTATCCCTTAAAAAATGAATGAAAACAATGTAATATATCATTAATGGTTACATTTAATTTAATTTTAAGGTTGATACATATTTTGCCAAACTAAACAGTGCCACTTACTTGACCTCATACTTTAAGTTGTGGAGGTTCATTAATTTGAAAGTTTTTCTAAATATATTTTATTACTCTGGTGAAAATGATTTGTCTGCTAAAAAATTCTGGACAAGAAAATATCTGGGGCAACAACAAAATCAGACATCAATCAAAACTGTTCTAATAAATAACATGGCAAGTAGCCAAATTCCCAACCAGTGTGGAAGAACACAGTTTCATGAAATTGAGCTCAACGAACTCATGGAATTATTTAGTGGAGCTTCCCTAATATTTCAACAGGCAGCAAAAGGGATTGAAAAAGAACCATGTAGGGGAGAAAGCAGATATGAATGAATGTATGCATGTAATATATTGTGGTGAGTTGACCCTGTCAGGATAACTGGTTCCCACCAAAGCCACTCTCCTCTTCAACTGAACAGGGGAGAATATGATGAACGAAGGCCTGTGGGTCTAGATAATGGTAGGGAGAATTACCAATAACCCTTGCAGGCAAAACAGTCTCAACTTGGGAGAAATAACTGAATATACTACCAATTATATATTCTACCAGAGTAGAACAGTTAGAAATAAAATATCTTGAAATATCTTTCATACTCCCATAAACAGTGAAAGACTCGTATGTTTCAGGTGAACCTGCCTTCACTTTTTTTTGTCTTCAAAGGATATTCTACAGAAATACTTTATATTCAGAAAATGAACAAGGAAAATAAACACCTGAATTTTTTTTAGGATATTAGGAAGATAGTAAAATTGACTTTAATATCCAATAAAATTTAATTGATACAGTTTTATACACCAGAAAGTCATATTGCATGTATAGACTAAGCAATTTCCAAATTATCCTTTTTTTTTTTTTTTTTTAAGGAGTAGAATATAAAAGACTGCTTATGATTAGAAATGAGAGACAAATGAAGTTAATTGAATGAATTTCCTATCTTAAATTATTTACTGAGATATAGGGATGTCAAGACTTCTAGGGACTGCCAACAAATAAGGATAGGATTAATCTGCCTTGGTTTCTAGTCACCTACTAGGCATGCATTGTTGAGCTAATCACTTCAGGGTTTTTCATTGTCTGTGGAGAAGGATCAGTATCCACAGAGATGTGTGATCTCCCCTTAGGCATTTAAAAGAGGACAATGAGTCATCCTTAGCTTGTTTCAATCTACTGTCTCAAAAAACCCGATAACCAGCTGAGATAGAGACTTGTAAACTTTATATACCTCAACCTAGGGCAGCAAAAATGATAGAACAAGTTGAGGGGTAAAGAAAAAAGCCTATCTTAATAACAAATATGGTTGAGATTTGGTGTTTTCTTAAACAGCACACACGGCCCCTGTCAAAAGGAAAAGGTTTGTTCATAATTTCCTACCTAGTTACAGTTCTCCTTGGGCTATAATCTGTCACAAGGATTTGCAGACACTGTGACCCAAATAAAATATATCTAAAAATGTCACAATTTTATTTTTTTAGGCAGAATTCAAGTAAAATTCTACTCCATATAGTCTTCACTTTAATTGCTTTAAGCTTTCATTATATGCCAAATTCTGCAGGTTTTATTTAGTCCTTATCCAGATATTTTTTAAGTCAAAAATTTGGCAAAACATGTAGAGCCTGAAGAGATGCAACGAATACTCCCAGATATTTTTAAAAATGGAGATGCCAATGAGTTTTGTGCTCACTCACCATTTCAAAGGAGTCATTAGTAGGAGTTGTAAAAAGCTTGGTTCTCCATTAGGCTTTCTGCTGAAAACCAAATGACCTATTTGTGAAAAACCCAGGAATTCAATCCTACTCCTATTTTCATGTCACAGTGGACTTCTCAGAAGTTATACTTAAATCCTTATGGTTCTGATTCAGGTTACTGCAGAGTGAGTTCTAGAATTCCTCTGAATATCTTCACCACTAATGTGATCTTGGAAGAACTGTCACATATATCACCAAGTTCTACTTTCCATTTTATCCAAGTTACAATTATTAATACTCTGGCAGCAATAGACGTTTATATTCCATAGAAATGTCTACAACTTTAAGAGACTTAAAAGTTTTCATTTTATCAGTTTTAAGGTAAAAATGGGAGAAAAACAAACAAACAAACAAACACACAAACAAAAGCTATTCAAAGCTATTTTTTAATTCATTATAGGATTTTCTCCAGAACCTCACAGTCAAAAGAAAAGTTATTGAGTCACTTCAGTTTCTGCCTCTGGAAAAGAGAAGTTTTTCTTGGTGGTTTACATGTACCTGGAATACTGCCTATTTGTCCTTGAGAAATGTTTGACTTCTTTTATTGAGCTTTCAGAAACATTAAATCTTATGGTGCTATAAGCTTTCTATCGTTACTTTGACTGTGTAATTTATTCCATCTAAACAGTAAACCACGAATGTTCTTCTTTTACATCCTTTTTTGATCATGCTTTAACACCTCAACATTACTTTAAAAATAAAATATAAAAAAAAAATCATCTTCATCTCAGCCCTTGTTTCTAAACCCTCCTTCTCAAATGTTCTGCATGCTGCTTTCTTTGCCATCTGCTTTGCTTCTTCCCAGTCTGAAAGAAGTTCATCCATATTTTAGCCACTTCTGATGGCTAAATCTTAGTTGACTACTCTCCAGGTTGCTCACAAACCTAACTCCCCTATTTTATACTTTTCTGATTGTGACAAAAGAAACTTCTCTGACATAGAGGTGGCAATACAAAGGATCCTGTAACATTCACAAGAATAGTTTCACAGCCTGAAGGTTGGAGAAATTTAAAAATCAAATTTTCTCTGCTTTTTCAGTTAATAAAACTCTAATGAAGATATTGTTTTTTCTGGCTCACTCTGCCTTTGAAATTTATTAATATCTTTGAAAAATGAGTTTTCTTGGTTTTTCACAGAACATGATTTTGATCACATTTTAGAAAGTGAAGTAAGCAAAGAAAGTACCAAGTCCTTTAAAAATGTCCACATCTCTCAGATTATTTATTAAATTTACCTGCCTGCATCCTATCTCTTTATCAGCCTGGCCTCTTTGAAAGCAGGTGAAAAAAATTGTTACATTAAAATAATATATAACAGCCTAATTAAATATTCAAATAATGAAATTGAAATCCAGATTTTAAAAGCTCTAAAACAGCAAACATAACGCATCAGGCTGTTGTCATTGGCAAAAAAAAAAAAAAATAAAAATGAGGAGCTCCCCATTATAAGCCAAGAGGTAAGAGGTGGTTACGGATGAAGTTCATTATTTCACTAATATTCCACTAAATTAGTCAGGAAATTGTTGGGTAGTGAATGTATGACCAGTACAAAAGGCACTGTAATTGCAATCATTTTAAGCTATTTTGAGAAAAGGAGGTAGGAGATTTATGGAACCCTGTTAGACATTTTTAATTGTCTTCAAGCTTGTTATAAAATGTTGAAAATAATTCAAAGAAAGCTATCTAATCAGGTCATCATCCCATTTTTAGTGATGTAGTGCAAGAGACACAGTTCAGTAGTTGAGGTCTAAACCCTTAAGAGAATTTTAGAAAATGGTATCAGACATTGTTATTTCATTTAGTTAAGCTCAATTTATTGTTTTCATTTAGACCACTACAAGTAGTATAAGGAAATTCTTCTTTTAAATTATAATGGCATTAATAATTTTCTTCGTGCAAACTGCACCATGTTGACACGGTATTTAAAAGCCGCAAATATTTAGAATACTGCTAATTAAATTATCTGACAATGTGGATTAATTATTATTTATTTGATATGTACGGTTTGTAGAATGAATTAAATACAGTAGCCAATAACACATCTCCTACTGCTTTATCTACACTGTGGTAATATGCACAGTGGCTCATCTACCTATATGTCTGCTGTATTATGACATAACAACATGTGGTTAGAACTAATTGAATGTTTAAAACATTTAATTCATACATAGAATGAAATAAGGTAAGAGTGCTTTGTTTGCTACTGCCATTCATCTGAAGCAACTTTCTTTCTTTCTTTGTCATTATCTCTTAGCTTGCAATTGGCGCAACAGTTCAGTTTTTTGGCATGTTTTCATTTTCAAAACTGTGTTTGAGTTATATATATGCATATTTTCAATAAAATGAAAGGCAGTTCATGAACAATAGCATTGCATAGCAAACTGCATTTTCTGTTGAATTCACAAGTAATGCCAATTCTGAGCATCTGCCAAGATTAGTCTTTGAAATCACATCATGTTGTCTCTTGTGCACTTACAGTATAATAACTTGCCATAAAGTAAAACCTGCAGCTCAGAAACATAAAAGCCTTTACAGTTTAAACTGGTCCATGGATAACTCACTTAGATTATACTGATGTCATTTTCAAGAGCGCCTGATTTGATCCGAAGCTAGATTTATTTCCTAGATTCTTATTTTTCTGAAATACATAGATGGTAATAGGTAATTATTTTGGGGAAATAAAATTGCTTTCCTTAGTGTAAATACATGTACTCCCCATAAATGACATTCAAGTTTAAATAATGTCACTTCACTCTTGAAGGAAGCTGTTCAAGCATTACTTACTCATTACTTCATCTCAAGACGATCACAGGTATTTTAATGTAAGCACTTCTTAAAAGAGTAGAGTAAGACATAGAAAGTGAAGTTGCCTCCAGGAAACCTCAAGGCCCTTTCAGCTGGGAAAACCCATGGGAGGGGTAAATCTTTGCGTACCTGACTGAAATAAATAGGAAAGACTGAGAATCAAAAAATTAGTGAAACTGAGGGCTTACAGTTCATCAATCACCATCGTTTAAATTTATGCAAGGTACAGATAAAGCACTTGCTGGAGAGTCCATTCAAGTAAGAATTACACACAGGTCTCATTGAGTCAGAACTAGTGCTTAGTAGATTATTGTATGTGTTGGCATAACAAGACAATAAGAAAGAGAAATTATTATCTGGACTTTTACAAATATAGGCAATTCCACTATACAAATATATAAATATTAGATGACAGAAGAAAACTGTAAGCAGGTTGATGGCCCATGATTGAAGGTTATGGCAAGACAGAAGACTTGTGACATTAGAAGAAATCTATGAAGACCATCTACTGCAACACTCCTGACAGGGGTAGGGACATCTTTTACTAGACCAGGTTATTCAAAGCCACATCCAGCCTGACCTTGAACACTTCCAGGGATGAAGCATCCACAACTTCTCAGGTCTTGTTACCCTTCTCATAAAGGATATTCTTCCTTATGTCTAATCTAAACCTACCCTCTTCAGTTTATAACTGCTGCTCCTCACTCTATCACAAAAGACCCTGGTAAAAAGTCTTTCTCTCTCTCTCTCTCTTATAAGCTCTTATATACACTGAAAGTCCTTTAGGTGTCTTTTGCAATCCAGGCTGAACAACCCCACTCAATCTCCCCAACAAAGAATGGTAGTTGCTCATCAAGATGATGGTATGCATCAAAGTTTAAGAAAGATGGACACAATTCCTTTCCTGAGAGTGGATACAGTTTCTTAAGCCTGCCTCAGGAAGGTAACCACTTTTAGGTAGGAACCCATATGAGGGAAACCAGTCACACCAGTCACTAGTGCCATCTTGTGGCAGACTCTTTGTCTGGTCTAGCAGAGAAAGAACTTTGCTCTCACACCAGGGAATCTGGCAACCTAGTGGTGAAGTCTCGAGCAAAGAGGCTGCCTTCTCCACTAACTTTTAACTCTTAAGAGTAGATGAGGCAATGAGGTCCAAGCAAAGCCAGGCACCTGCTGTGGTGGGTCACAATGGCAATAATAGCCATTCACTAGGTAGAAAGAAGGAAAGAACAAATTATGACCTGCAAAACACATTTTGCCAAATGTGTCCCAGATGAAGACATAAAGTTGTGTCCCAATTTAAGCGGATGTACTTTGGCAGAATAGTGAACCGGTAGAAAACAGCCATCTCACTTCACAATCTTTCACTCAGCCTCATTTCAAAGGGATATTTTCTCCAAATATGAATAGAGTGTATTTTCACACTATTTTTTTTACCTTCTGTAGCATTTAGCACCTGTCCAGTATTTTAAAGCTCACATTATTTACAATTTTTTCTGCTAGCAAATTATAGTCAATAAAACAGATACTTCAATTTTTTGTTAGTGGACTGGCTATTTGAACATTTCTTTAAAATCAATAAAATGGGGAAATTGAGCTCAGATTCACTAGTAACAACTATGTTCAACAAATGCCAAAGAAGGAATGAGTTTTCAGAACAAAAGCGGAAAGGGAAGGGGAAGGGGAAAGGGAAGGGGAACAGAAACTGCAATAATTCATATAAACTTTCTTTCCTGTGCATCAATACAATTCAAACAAAATCAGTGTGTAACTGGTGTTACAGAATACTTCTTTTTCTCTCTGCATTTACTTTCTCCTTATCCAAAGTCAAACAAAACTTTTCAAAACAATAAAGAGAGTTATATCTGCAATAGTGTGTTGATTAGATACTTGCCCCGTGTGGACAGTTTTATTAATCACAGTAGCAAGAAACAATATCACTGAAATATTTAAAATTTTAATAATTTTCCCTTAAATTTATATATATTTGATTGATAGAAACTCAACAAATCATGGCAGGAGTTACTGATGAAATCTCAAATAGGTTTTATTATCATAGGCCGTTTTAGCTGCTGTTCTTGCATGCAAGGTAAGATTAATGCAATTAATATGGGAAATGTTTGAAAGTTGTCAATCACAAACTCTGCCCAAAATTATATATTAGAGGGGTTGATAGAAACCATGTATTCTTCTGAAATTCTGGTAGAACTGTTGCTGTTACTCTCCTGTTCTGATCACAGTTCCACCCAATACTATTTGCATTGCTCCATGATGTAATTATAATTAAGACAGACTGTGGGTCTTAAGATCCAGTGTGTATTTTCCTTCAATTCCAATGGGTTGGTTTGATTATACAATTTGGAAAACAACCTTCAGGTGTAAAGATTTCAACTTGAACTACTTATGCGCTTTGGAAGCTGAGGCACAAGGACAACATGACCCTGAAGTGTCAACTGAACTCAGAAAATGGGCAGAAAGTGTTAACCCCCCTCATCACTTGCTTACTCAGATTCCCCTTCAGTAGTTTCTGAATAATAAAATCAAGGCAGCTTCTCTTCCTTCTCAAGGCAGGAAACTTCTCTCTCCTATTTTTGCACAACACATAGAAGGGCACCTATGCCTGAGAGATGCTATCTCAATATGAGTAATGAATGATAAGAAAGGGAAAGAAACTGGTGCAGCATACTCAAGCATGAAGAAAACTAAGCATTATCTGTTATATCTAACATCATGGCCTTCCTCTAACTAAATTACTCCAAAATATGACTTAGTTTATGGTTCACAGAATACGTACAGAATGACCTAAAAGCCACTGAAATATTGGGGCAAATAACAGTGTATAATATATTTAATCCATTAGGATCAGTATTGAACTGTTTTAAGCAACTTCTTTTCAATAGGTATTATCCCTGTTTTGAATAGATACATTTGTGTTATAGTTTTTCCATCTACAGGTTAAATACAGATGAACCAAAAGACTTCAATATAAAAGAACTTTGACATACTAACTTATCTAAAGTGCGATTTCATTAAATACATGAAAAGGTAAAAAACAACAAACTAAAATATATTTACCTGACTAAAACACAAAAACACAAGAAGAAGCTTAACTTTTTTCTTTTCAGATTCCGTAAGTGACAGACCATTCTTTCTTCACTAAATCTTAGAGGGAAAAAAAGAGAATTTACACGTATGCAATTCATACCTTCATATTGATCCTCTGAGGTAAATTCACATAGCTAATTACCCTCTTCTAGTTTTCATTTCTACTAGAAAGATTACTTCAAATATGGTTTGGAGGTGTTTTTGAATGAGGGGGAAAGCTTCTGAATTTTGTCCATAGAGTTGAAATTTTATAGAGACTTTATTTATGTCAAAGGATTTAAATATTTGCAGAGTGCAGAAGGAATACCTGCTATTTATCTTAAGTGCCCTTTTTTTTTTTTTTTTCTTGTTAATAATACATCTGAGAACATAAATAAATAAGTTGAAACCATGAAAGTAAAGTGAGAAAGACAGCAAGTTTGGAAGATATGTGGAAATCAAGTTATACCAAGTTAAACAGCTAACCCATAATGAGCTGTGAAAATTAAAAAACCTTTGAGAAAGATTATTCCAAGGAACCAACCCATGATCCAATGAAGAACTTAAAATGTCATTTTTGCCCCTTTTAACAGTGTTTTTCCATTGAATATAGAGAACTCACAGCTTCATTCCCTCACACACACAAAAAAACAACCAACTAACAAAAAAACTTGGGAATAATTCCCCCACAAAGTCATAAGAACAACATCCTTCCTGTTTCAATGTGAAAATAGTTAATTACATATTCAGTATTTAAAGATTCTTTTACATTAGTTGAATTCCTACAGCCATGTAACATTCAGTGCAAGTAGTGAAAAGACATACAATGTTGCATATAGAAGCTTCCTTCAGCTAATTACATTCCTAGTATCACTTGGGTGAGGAGCAGAGGGAAGAAAAGAAGGTGAGGAAAAGGAAAGTGTTCTCCACTGTAGAGCTGACTTTACTGGGAAAAAGTTTCAAAGCTGTTTTTAAATCTGTATCTACAGAAGTAGGTTTCTCTAGCGTTTCTGTACCTTTTTGTTGAAATGGGTTGTTAGGCAGTGCCTGAATATCATTATTCTGGAATAGCATTAGCAAAATTTTTCCCTGCTAACCCAGACTAAACAACTTCCCTATATCAAAATGATCCTTTTCAATGGAAACTGTAGATATTTTTACATACGTTTTTTAGCAGTTAGATCATATCTTGGTGTAATCAGCCTTGATGTAAATCTAGTCTACCTCTCAAAGGACAGTGTTATACTGAATAAAGAATTGCATAGATTCTGTTTTCCCATACACAGTTTTAAAAATAATGGTAAAGAAAATTATACAGAGCTGTGCTGTTGAGGCAGACTTCTAATGAATCCAGGTGATTGATAGGATTTTCTATAAACAAACAGCCACAGAGAAGCCATAAAATGAAAAGGAGGATTCATAGAATAGCATTATGTTAATCCCAAGAAACTAATTCTAGTGATGTATACTACAACAGCCGCTGTGTACGTTCTATTCACCCAAAACAAGAAAATATACTGCAGAGACCACTCAAAAGTTTAGTGCTACCTTGCTGTGCTGTACCACAAATCAATGTAATATGCATTTCTAGTGCCAATATTAGGATCTTGTAGGCAGCTGTATAGGTTTGCCAGGGTTGAGGTTTAACCCTGATCAGAAACACAGGTCCATGCAGCTATTCACTCAGTTCTCCTGGTGCGATGGAGGAGAGAACCAGAAGGGTAAAAGTTATAAAACTTGTGGGTTGAGAAAAATACGGTTTAATAGGGAAAGCAAAAGCATAACATGCAAGCAAAGCAAAACAAGGAACTTATTCACCACTTCCCATGGGCAGGCAGGTGTTCAGCCATCTACAGGAAAGCAGGGCTCTGTCATGTGTAGCAATGACTTGGGAATAAAAAGTGCCATCACTCCCCTTCCTCTTCCTTTCCCCCTTCATGGTGAGATTGACACCGTGTAGTCTGGAGTATCCCTTTGGTCAGTTGGTCAGTCTCTCCTGGCTGTGTCCCCCATCAGCTTCTTGTGCACTCCCAGACTACTTGCTGGTTGTGTGAAGTAAGGAGCAGAAAAGGCATTGGCTCTGTGTAAGCACTGCTCAGCAATACCTAAAACATCCCTCTGTCATCAACCCTGTTTTCAGCAACATTCCAAAATAGAGTCCCGCACAGGGTACTCTAAAGAAAATTAACTCTATCCCAGGCAAAACTAGTATATTCAGTTTGCAAAAGAGATGGACAACCAGTTTTTCTTAATTCATGGGTGTGTGTGTGTGTGTAATATCACACATTTCTTTCTTCATCTAAAATTTCTAATCCTAGTGGAATTTTTTTACAGCAACATAATACAAAACAATCCATGACTGCATATTCTTTGCGAGCACAATGTCCTTCATTCTCCTCTATTTGTCATTCTCAGAATATTACTTTTCTTCTCACTTCCTTTGCATCCACCAGACATTACTGAAAACTTTTGAGCTTTAGAAAATCACTACATTCTACTTTCAAAACTTATCAAAAAAGGAATAGGCACAACCTTTGCAAAAACTCTTCAGAATATATGTAATTTTTGTAAATCTCCATTATGTATGAAATTTGATTAGAATGCACATGCTGATCTTAAACACATCTATAATGCCGCAACAATTATGTGGGTTTTAGTGTTATAGTGTAATAACATATGTTTTTAAATTGGTTAGACATTTTAACTATCACTCTCTGCTCTTCTCTAACAGCACTTGTTGTTGAGATGTGTGATTGACACAACCAGTAGTGACATATGACAGCAGAGAATGTGGGCCTGGAGGAGTGGGGGAACAAACAACAGCTACTTGTCAAAATTACATGATCAAAGTAGCCAGAGATTTCAGTGACTTCTGTTAAAAGAAAATAAACAGAAAAGAAAAAAATGCACAGATACAGAGGTCTGCAGTTAGAATTTGCATATGCAAAATGTATCAGAGGGAAAAAATTGTTTTTAATGTCTTGTTCCTCTACAGTCCTATGTGGTAGAAAAAATTCCTTATGAAGTACATAACTATGTAGTTTATGCAATTATGAAACTGAACATCTTAATTATTAATGAGCCCTTATTCCTCCACATCTGTGAAACACCTGTCCCCTTTTATGTTATCAGTGACCAATACAAAAAACCCAAGCAAATTCTTCAGATAAAATTATTTGGTCAATATCATATAAAACACCATTATGGTGTTTTAGGTTTTATTAATAGCAATAAAACACTATGTTTGTAAGATGGATTTAAAAAATATTAAAACATTATGCAGTTTTTAAGGCTTGACAACATGTCAATTAGAAAGCACAGAAACTAAAAGGACTACTTAATGGACATAATTACAGAAACAAGTAACAAGTATAGTCCAAGTATTCCCCAGCAGTGGCCATGTAACAAACAATGCTAATTACATATTAATAGGTTTAAATAATTAAAATTGCCTTCTAGCATCAACTGACCTTGAATGAAATACAGTTTACAGAGATTCTTTGTGTCACACTGGGTTTTCTTACATTCAATTGAAAATCTTCAAGGATGAAGATGATGCACCAAAGATGCTACAATAATTAACTGCAGTATGCATTCAGCTTACAAGTAGTGGCCCTTGATCTGCTTTCATATTTTATGGAAATCTTTAATAAATTAAATCCTTTCTTTAGGTGACTTTAAAAGGTGCATTAGATTACTTCCTGACCTCTCTTTAGTAAGATGAATAAGATTCAGAATCTACAACAAAGACACTATTTATAGAGGTTATTTATAAAAGCAGGTAGGGACAGGACAGGGGACAATGGGAAAATGAAAGAGGGCAGTTTTAGATTAGAGATTAGGAAGACATTCTTTACTGTGAAGGTGGTGAGGCACTAGAACAGGCTGTCCAGAGAAGCTGTGGATGCCCCACCCCTGGAGGCGTTCAAGGCCATGCTGGATAGATCTCTGAATAACTCTAGTGAAAGGTGTCTCTGCTCATGGCTGAGAGGTTGGAACTAGATAATCTTTATGGTCCCTTCAATCCCAAACCTTCTATGATTCACTGATTCTCAAATCTCTCTGTAAGACATATTTTTCAGTTTCTGAAATACCCTGAAACCTCCCCTACAGAGTGGGAGGGCTTAACTTATGTCTACTATTTTCAATGCTTTTACATTAAGTGGCAGTCTAGCATACTTTTACATCTGAGATAAATAAGGTCTCTAAAGGTCCAGTACACCTGATCATTTTAAGACTCACATTTTACTATAAGTGTTTCTAATAGAAATCTGCTTAGATTTATTTGAAGTTAGTAAAATCAGTCTTGAAATACATACATATTGGTTCAGACAACATGGATGACCAACAACTTGTTAAAAATTCTTCACTGAGCTTTTATCCATAACAACAGCAAAGCTGTTACTCCTACGACTCTGCAGTCTTAGCAAATTTTAAGGACTTAAAGAGCACAGTTGCTTTTCTCAAATATTGTCAAGGCCACAGAAGGAACTTCCCTTGCTAATTCCATGCCTGGCAGAGGTGAGGATGAAAAAATCTATTCGGAAAATTCTCTTTGCATTTAAGTACCACAACAGCTCTGAGTTACTCATCAAGGTTATTCAGAAACATACAACTTAGGGCAACTGAGTTTTTCTGTGAATTTTTGGGTTAGTGTGTGTCTAGATTTCACTTATTTTCCTTTTGTTTTTGTGGGTTTTTTGTTTGGTTGGTTTGTGGTGGTTTTTAGGGGGGTTTAGTTTGTTTTTTTGTTTTTGTTTTGTTTGTGGGGTTTTTTGTTTGGTAGAGTTTTTTTGGGTTTGTTTTTTTTTGGGGGGGGGCGGGGTTTACACCATAAAGGATGCATCAATCCACATCCCAAAAGATTTTGAGAACTAGAACGGTAATAGCCCAAAACTATTCATGACTTTCCTTTAAAGTCATATAATGGTAACAAGAAAGCAATTGAACGTCAAGCAAACTCTATTTCAAATTACAGAAAATATGGATAGTCAAAATGGTTTAATAATTTCTAGTTTCTAATTTCTTTTATTAAACTTAACTGTATTGGCAAAATATTCATATCAAAACACTTATGCTAATGAAAAAATTAGTTCCAAGCCTTTAATTTTTATAGCATAATTGCCAAATGACAAAAAACGTGGAATTCACATATAAGTCAGTTAAAGCATGAAGGACTCAATGTTCTTAAATTAGAGAAAGATAGCAATAATACATTTCATTTTTACAGCATCCTTCATCTTGGAATATCAAGAGGTGCAATAAATATTACCAATTCCTTCAAAATATTACTGATTCCTTCATGCAGTAAACTTGCAGATAAGAAGTCATTATATTGACATTAAAGGTATTAAAAAATCTTGACATGAAGACAAGTCCAATAAGTAAATGAGGTTACTCCAGTTTTGTTAGAGTAGCTCTTACATCAGAAGCCTCCAGAAAGTTCTCTAAAGTCTTATTGATGTGACTATGACCACAGCCACGTGTAACACTGAAAATAGACTTTAATTGCAGGTTTAATTTTCAACAATCATATGCAGAATGATTGCTTTATACACAGGAAAGAAATATGCTACAAAAAAACCCTAGTTAAACGTTTGGTCCCAGGAAATTGTTAAATTTAGTTGACTACAAAAAATATTTATGATCTATTGCAGATATTTAAATCTGAATAGATTCCATTTAAAATATGACAACTCTACACTTGCATTGGGCTTGCCATGTATTATTCATATTTTTCATCCATTTCCATTTGCAAGCACACTGTTAGCAACTTTCACATATTTACATGCAGCAGAACAGTATCAAATTCACTTGCAACTCTTAAATGTCATCAGTGATCCTTTTGGAAGGAACAAAAGGGTAATTTGTATAAAGGGTAATATCTCCCTCGATGTTGTTTTATGACATGTCATGACCTAAATGAAAACCGTAATTATCTTTATGGAATAACTGTAATCTTTTGATTAATAGGCTTTCATGAGTTGAAACTGCCTGAAGTTTGGACTCACATTTAGATCTCTTTTTCAGAAAAATAAATTGTTGATAATTCCACTGAGACCAAAGCATCAAAATTAGTTTAAATTCTGTATATTAAATATCAGAATAGAAATAATCTTTCTTGAAATTTTTAAATGGCCTTCTTTCATTGTTTTCTTTGAAAAGGAAGAAAAATCTTGGAAGAAAAGCTGTCTGTTATCACTCGACTACAGAAACAACTTGAGCTCACAAATTAGAGTATGCATGTTTATCAACAGATCTAAAGAATGGGTTGCATTTTGTTTCATTGATTGGTGAAGTTATATACAAAGAGGGCTTCTGGTTTTGTTTTGGTTTGCTTTTTTTGTCAGGAAAAGGTCACTAATAAATACAGTCAGTGCATTCTGTACTTCATCTCTCGGCACGCAACCTCACCAGCTGAAGTGAAAAAAGAAGACTAATGACTCTAGAAATCTTGAATTACTGTCATTCCACACTCTTCTCGTTTTCCTAGAAATGGAAACTTAATCAAAGCTCTAATGATAAGTTCCAGACATAGTAATAAAAGTAGTCTGAGTCATAGTGGAGATGCGTTGTCTTCAAACAAAAAAATCTCAAATCCATTCTGCACATCTTTCCTCCTGGAAATCCCCTTCTGTAATCAGGGAAATATGCAGAGCCAGTGGTTAAGGAACAATGCAGGCCTCTATTATATTCGTTCATCTGTGGCTGCACTTGGAATTCTTCTAGTAGGCTGTGAAATTCTTATATTGCCCACAGCTTCTGCATTCACAAAACACAAACAGCACACATGGACAACAATAAACGATTTCTTAGAATTTAAAAAAAAAAAATTAAATAAAACAAAACATAAATAGTAATATATTGCTTCACATTTTGCCAATTTGTTATTTCAGATTGTGTGTGGAATCAAGTTCTGGAACATTAAAGAATGATCTTCTTGCAAAAGATATCCTTTTCTGTGTTTCTTCTCAGCTAGATATTGATCTTTTTTCAGCATTTTTTGAAGCTGAGTCAAACTATAGAACTTAAATGGCATATAAGTCTTTTTCCTACAATTGTAGGAAAAGTCCTTTTTGCTACAATTGTGTCTTCTGATCTTAAAAGTAGTGGTGCTTTAGCTAGTTAAATAATATGCCAAGGCATTAGTAATATGCAGTTAGAACTGACCCATGCAACTGCACATACAAACATACCCACATAAATTTCTCCTCAGAAACAATATTCAGAGTCTGTAGTGCTTTTGTCATGTAATATATGCACGAGTGACCTCAAACTTCTCTTTTGCCCCAGTAGTCTGCATCTTGTTTTCAAGGAAATATTATCCTTTCTCTTCTGCTTCATAATAAGGTTTAGATATTTTTGGCAATTCAGTTCCCTAACATGCAGGACTTAGAAGAAAATTCACCTGTTTTGACTTTTGGTATTTAAAATTAAGGGATAAATTATACCAGACCCATTTTAAAGTGGAGAGTCTTTAACGTATTTGTTAATATTTTTTTTCATTCTGCTTTTAATATTGGCTTTTCTTACTTTTTCTGACTTGACTGAGTGCTGAAAAATTACCAAAGAGTAATAATGAGAATAGTAAAATATAGACTATTCTCAAAAATTATTTTCCTCATTTTTATGTCTATTTTAGCCAGACAGCATCTATTTCATAATTAGATGTATAAGTCTGAGAACTGAACGCAAAGGACACATACTCATTTTAAGGTCCAAATTTCATATTCCTTAATGCAAGCTTAAAACTTGCTTTCATGAACATCCTGCCACTAAGTTTATTCAATGAAATATTTACAGACATCTAGCACAAAGGAAATGCAAACTCAGCTTAAGCATACTTCCATCTCTTATTTAAGCAAGTACATAAAGACAGTTTTCGAGGTATTAAGCAAGCTGTACAAGTCATTGACCTATATAATTCACAGAATAGTACCATAGCAGACTTCTGTCAGTAGCAGATAAACTTGTTACAGTCCATCACATCCTCAGTGAGTATATCAGTCTCAGTGTACAGTAGAAGCATCTGACAACAACAACCCTGTCATGCTAATCGCTAGACCAAATTTTATTTTAGCTTTATGTAGAGATAAATTATTCAGAGCAAATAACTTGGATCACCATGAGCTAGCAGTTTAGTGAGCTTTAGGGAAGATATTTACTGAAATTAATTTATGCTTTAAGAATATGACTGGTCAATCAGAAAAATGTGCACAACATAAGCTGTCTTAAAATATTCATTTTTATTTCTGGGTAAAGCTTATGCATCAATTTTCATTTTATATTTATATGTAAGGAAGGAGTCATGCAGAATCTGCTTGTAACATAATCCCTAAAGGAATATAATTTAAAAAGACAATGTTGGTATTTCATTTAGGCAATTTTCTCCTTATCTTTTTACACCACATAGGTAGCTTAGCAGTTAGATTGCCACAGGATATTTTTGATATTGCTGGCACTCTGATATGTCAATATATGAAATCTAAATAATTAATTCATTATAGAAAGCAGACAATACTTTCTTCTAGACAAGTATAAGTACTTGAGAGAATATAATTAAGTTATTGATAATACAGACCAAGCGGAACAACTTTAATAAATAGCAACCCAAATATTCTCATTTCTAGAAAATACTCCCTATTATTTATACATTTGTAGTGATAAACTAAGAAAGTTTTTAACCAAAGTATTAAAACACATCTTCATACCGTATGATTTTTATACAAAGCCCAGTTAGATCAGAAGTTCACATTATCCGCTGCATCACTTGGAACAGTTAGCTTTGACATTCTGAACAAGGTTTCACCACATTGTATTCTGCCTTTGAAGGCTCCCATGGTTCACCTCAACCCTCAAAATTCAAGCACTCAGTCTGGCTTGTAACATCCCCTCCTCAGGAACATCTGATAGTTGGAACAAAGAGATAAAGGCTTCTCGGAAGTAAGCACAGTGTGATCACTCTGCCATTAAGAACACAAAAGATGGACATTGTTAATCTGGATATCATATCTGAGGGCTTCCTGTAGGAAACATTGTAAAAGTCTTGCTTGTTTTCTCCTTTAGAACATTATCTTCCCATAGATGGATTCTTGATACTGAAGGATGTCACTTTACCTTCTATTTCCTTCACCATAAAGATTTAATTTATCTTCCTGCTGCACTCTTTTTAAGTAGCATATATTTGGTTCCAACTTTTGTCTCAGACAGAGCCTTAGTAAGTGAAATGGTAGAATTTTATATAATTTTACTGTAAGAAAGAAATATAATGCAGCCTCCTTCCAAGATTTAAGAATGCACTTTTTCCCATCCACTTCTCTCTGATGTATCTAATATTTCAATTATATACCTTAATTAGTACATGCCTGGTTTCAGCCTACTTGGCTCTGAAACAACTTTCTAAATGTATGTTGTTAGAAACAAGAATATAATTTTGAAGAAACAGTTAATGGGCAGATTTTTCTTGTTTTTAATTTATAGCTGACATTATTCTGCAACTATCATCTGATGGCAACAAATGCGGTAAGCAGAATGAGATCCAGAAAAACCCCTCCTAATTCTGTAGGTAATTGGCAAACAGGAAGAGATATAAAAAGTGCTACATTCCCAGAGTTGTGCACCTGGTTATGACCAGAATTGCAAAGACTGTCTTCTGCTTATGACTAGTTTACACAAGGTAGTTTGTAGTCTATGTCTTGACAAGTGTTTGAACCACTTTTTGACCACAGTTAACTCATGCTATAAGAGCTAATTATGCTCAGAGCACCAGTCACATAAATTTTTCTTTTAAAATCTCTGGTGGGATAAAACCTGATAATATATAGGGGCAGTGATAGGTATGTAGCTAATTTTTGTGCTCAATTTTGCATAACAGATTAGCAATTAGAATTTATGTTCGAGGTGGAAAAATCCTAGGTTTTGTGTCCTCGTAAGTCTCTAAACACTTCCCCTGGATTCAAATCTTATTTTTTCCTTTCCCAAGAGAAGAATTTAATCATCCATCTGGGAAAGAAGGAATGCGTATTCTCCACATTTGCTAAATCTGCAGAATCACACAGACAGACATGAAATGTTTCACAATCATATGGAAGGTAGAAGAGGAGTCAAGGCATAGTAATCATATAACTGAACTTTTAATTTGGAAACAAGAAGGTCATTAAATCTGGTTTCTGCTTATGTGTTACCCATTTCTTAATACACAAAGTGCAAATAGAAAGTCATTCTCTTTGATGAATGGTCCCATCACCATATTAAGACTCTAGAAACTTCTTATCTCACTCATCCCATAAATCTTCAGTTCTTAGCTGTAGTGTCAAAGCTCTGTCAGAAGAGCTGGGGAGAAATCTTCCTCCCTTTCCACTGGTTAAGTCACTCTCCTGGGAAATACAGGTTTGAACTGCCTCAGGCTGAGGAAGCCACAGAAATGAGATCTGTTACATCTTGAATGTGTGCTCTAGGCTATCATATGAAAGGTGGACAAACCTAACACTTCCAGACATGTTTAAAAGGAGACAGAAGGGGGGGGGGGGGGGGGGGGGGGGAGGGGGTGGGAATCTAGCTTTCCAAAGAAAGATTGTCAGCCTAAGAGGAAAAAAATTCACTGTTAATTGCCATCGTAAATAATAACTGAATTTTGGGCACTGAAGGCAATGCCTGAGTTCCTCCGCTGTTTTCTCTTGGGTAATTCATGTGTTTCCCTGCTTACTTTGTTGGATAATGGAAATAATGTTTCCTAGAGTTGACTTTTTTTCCCAAAATGTACATGTAAGTTTAACAGTTGATGAGAAGCTATAGATTTTATTTTGGGAGATAAATAGTTGCATACAGATACGGCCCTCTCCCATACCTCTAGTCTGTTTCTGAGACTAAATTTTACTTCCATGTGCATTTTCTCATGAGTCTGAAGAATTCACAATGCAGGTCTAGGTTCACACTCAGTATTGATCTACAAGATCAAACAAGGTTACTAGTGCATCTGTATAGAAATATTTAATTGGTTGCTATACAAACAGAAATTATACCAAATATAATATTTACAAAAAATATACAACATGCAGTACTTAGAAATGCCCTATCTCTGGCATTCTCATTGTTTAAATCAGATTCTAATGTTCTATGAAAAGCTCTGGGATGGTGACAAAATGCTGAATAATGGCTCAGTAGGCTTCAAAAAGATTTGGAAACAGAGCTCCAGTCTATTTTTTTGTCCCGGTGTTTCCATAGAGTCATACAATGCTAAGGATTGGAAGGGACCTTAAAGATCATTTAACCTCAGCCCCCCTACCATGGGCATGAACATCTCCCACTAGAGCAGGGTGCTCAAAACCCCATCCAAACTGCCCCTCAACACTGGCAGTGCTTGGATGTCCACAGCCTCCCTGGGCAGTCTGTTCCAGTGACTCACTACCTTCACAGTAAATAATTCCTTCCCAATATCTAACCTAAATTTCCCCTTTTTCAGTTTGCATCCATTCTTCCTTTTCCAATCACTACAGTTCCTGATAAAGAATCCTTCCTTGTAGGTCCCCTTCACATACTGAAATGTTGATATGAAGTCTCCATGCAACCTTCTCAAGATAGAATAGCTCCTCCAGCCTGTCCTCACAGAGGAAGTGACCCAATCATCTAATAAATTTTTGGCCATCATCCGAACTTGCTCCAACAGTTACATGTCCTTCTTATGTTGGGAGCAGCAGAACTGTACACAGTATTCCAGGAGGGATCCCACCAGAGCAGAGCAGAGCCGAGAATCATCTCCTTCCACCTGCTGGCCACTCTCCCTATGACACAGCCAGGGATTCAGTTGGCTCTGTGGGCTGTGAGCACACACTGCCGGCTCATCTTCACGTTTTCAAACTTTACCCCCAAGCCCTGTTTCTACAGGGCTGCTCTCAACCAATTCTCCTCCCAGCCTGTTGCTATGTAAAGGAAATAACCATAATTCATATATATGATCAGTGTATTTACAGTCTAAACAGTAACGGTTTTCACTTAAAGCAAATGTAAAGTTACAACTGTGATGTTATTAAAGGAAACCTGGCCAAAATGTGAATTGTACAGCTTTAGTTTGTCTACACCTCCACTCCAGCATGAAACCTTAGAGTGTTATGTGAGATAGACCACCTTATTTCATTTTATTGAAATGCCAAGGGAAAAAAAAAAAGTTGAAGGATGATTTTTCAAGATTAAATATATAACTTTGATAAAAGCAACTTCAGAACAACAAGGGTTTTTAATATAAGTCTGTCTTAAGTGCTAGAAAAAACTATTCTGCAGGTAACATTCTCAGATAATTTATTTTTACCCATTTTCACACACCTTTGTTCAAGCTCATTGTATACCAAATGCTGGAGTTAATTGCTTAGGCAGTTGAGTACTCAATTCACAAAAATTAAAAAAACCCCAAACAAACAACAACAACAACAACAACAAAAAAAAAAAAACCCAAAAAACAAAGTACAGAAGGCTCCCACTTACACATCACTTAACATTACTGTTATTACAAGTATAAAGATACAATACTAAAATAAGAAAAAGGCCATGTTTTTTCAAGTGAGTTGGCTAACATCAATGAGTGCTAGCAGGGGATTGAGTTTTTGTAGATGTGGTCAACCAGTAAGGCAGAGGGAACTCAAAATTACATGTCTGGCATGGTGATATCCCCAGTCAGAAGCCATCAAACAGTAATAATGGCAATCATAAGAGCAGCAGGAGCTTAAATCAAACCCTACCAGCAACGTGTAGATGGTGATAACCCCTATAGATTCTTGCACAGATATTTTCTGGCAAGTCATCAGAGGTACCCTTCTACAGAGGCCACCAATATCTCCTAGTCTTCCACTCAGCTTGAAATACCCAGCTGAAGAGCAAAAGTTTGGTAGAGCTACAAGCTCTACCGAAAGTAGGAGCAGACAGCCTAAAAAACTGGCAGTACTATCATCCTTGCATATGCCCAAATGTTCTTAGGCATTCATACATCCAAACTCTTCTGGCTTTATAAAATTTTATACTATGTTTTCCTAACAAAGTAATTATATATATATATATATATATATATATATCCATTGAAAAACAGAAATTTAACTTCATTTATTTTGATCCTGCTGTTTCTGCTCAGTTCTGAACATGCATGTGTGGAACAAGTGAAGTAAGTTATCCAACACAAATAGGGACTTGCAATTAGAATCAGTTTCTCTTTTTCAGTTAGTCTGTTGATTCCAGAAGCATATCTCTTCTAATACTCCAAATGAGTAATATGAACCAGGCAGGGGTACATTCTGTTTTTCAGACAGCTGGACTTCACATGATATCTGTATTTGATGTCTACATCTGAGCTTACTGCATAGATTTCAATTATTGACAATAATGAGAAAGGTACAGTTAGAGACAGTAACACAATTTTAAAATAAGCATATAAAATTGCTCCTTTGAACTGACCCCTGGAGAATTCTGTTTCTCTTCACAAATTATAAAGCGATGTGGTTCATCTGCACTAAAGACATGATCAATATAGAGGGTTTATAAAATAATATGTGGTAAATTGTGCTTTAAATTGGGATTGTTTTATTTTCTGCCATTAGTAATATAACAAGTTGTCCTTCAATCTACAAAGAGCCTCTGCTCTTAGCTAGTAGTATCTCCAAACATACTTTTCACTGCTTCTATTTTTAATAAAATGCTACTCATTCAAAAGGCAACATGTAACTTTAGACATTAGGCTGCTGGAGTCCAAAGGAGGGCCACAAAGTTGATTAGATGGAAGGAACAGGTCTCCTCTAAGTAAAGGCTGAGAGAATTGGGACTGTTCAGCCTTGAGAAGGCCTCAGGGGGACCTAATTGCAGCTTTCCAGTACCTTAAGGGAGCCAACAAGAAAGATGGAGAAGGACATTTTTACATGGTCAGATAGTAACAGGACAAGGGGGGTAGGACATCCAAACTGGACAGGAGTAGGTTTACCTTAGATATTAGGAAAAAAATTCTTTGCTGTGAGGGTAGTGAGGCACTGGCACAGATTGCCCAGAGAATGGAATGTCCCATCCCTGGAACTGTTCAAGGCCAGGTTTAATGGCTTAACCTGATCTAGTGGAAAGTGTCTCTACCTGAGGCAGAGGGATTAGAATGATCTGTAAGGTCTCTTCCAACCCAAGCTTTCTATGATTTTATCAATATTTCCCACCTTCATTTTTCAGGTCACACACTAGCTTGTGTTTTTCTCTCTTAAGGGAGCTGTTCTGCTCTGTTTTTTTAATCACTTCCACACAATATTTAGTTTGTTTCTCCAAGTTCATTCAGACCAAAAGACAAATTTACAGTTAGGTGTTTGTTCATCTAAATGCAGAAATTTAGTATAGCCAGATGTTTGCTAGCTAATCACCCAGATCAGCTAATCTTATATTAGTAAGATATCTTCTAAACTTTTATACTACTTTCTAGTTTCTAAACCATCTACTAGTCTTTACCACAAAAAGCAGCCAATACACAAATTAGCCTGAACTTAATGCTAATCTCTGCTTTAATGGAGACAGAAATACCTTAGACTATTATCTCTTCACTTCCCTCCCTGTACAAAATAGCACTGCTACAGGGAAGGTAAAAGATGCTTCCTATCTTCTCTCTACTGTATTTCTTTCAAGAACAGAAGAAATACAGATATCTGTCACAAGACATTGGCTGTTTGAAAATATCAGTCAGTTTGCATTTAGGGGAATACAAAGTTTTTGGCATTTTAAAAAGTAGAAATTAGGAATGTGTCAGCATTTTAAGAGGTTTTTATTCCAATTTTGCTTCCTGAAAGAAACAAAGAGATTTAAAATAGTCCATAAGCAGAGCATAAAACAAACCTAGCAGACTAATTCTTCAATAAAGACTTAACTGTGACTTCTGTAACAACTGGTAGTCAACAAGGTACTTACAAAAAATAAAAATATCAATATGAGATATGCCTCAGCTTTTTTACACAATTATGACTAAATCAGCATCCAATACACTGATATAATTAATTGAACTATGACAATGCCCAACATAAGTGATCATGCTATTACAAATAAAACTATACACACAACTCATGTAGTATATTTCAAGGGTATAAAAATTTCCTAACTGTTAAAACTTTAACCATAACTAAATAGAAAATTATCAACAAATCAATTGTTTCTCCTGGAATAATGTAGTGCTTTTCCCAGTGCTAGCCTGCCTTTTTTGAATTGTATTGAGAAATGATCAAAAGTATCGCAAGAGACTCAAGATTGACAAAAGCATCCATAGAATTTAAAGAACAGGAAACATAAAACAAAAAATTACACAGATAGAATCCCACCTACCTTTTCAAAGTTGGAGTATACAGTATTCCAAATCATCATGCTGAATTACAAATTAAACTGCCTATATCATTGTACTATGCTGTGTAGTCACTCTTGAATAAACTGCTAATCTTTACTATGCCAAACACAACATGACATCAATGGTCATCTCTTTCGAGGCACTTGTAATACTGTTCTGTGATATGTTCATTTCTGATCACTACAAGAATCATTGTACCATTCCGATTAAAAACTTCAAAGTGTTTGGATGACTGTTTTCTTAAAGTTTTTCTTACTTGATACATGAAGAATCATCATATATACAGCTTGATTAGTGTGACTTCTGGGGTTAACAAATTTTTATAAACGTATGTATTTATACATGTAACTTCCTCTCAAGTTACTAGGCAACAGCTACACCAGATTAATCCTCTTTGTGAGATAAATCACTGCACAACATGAAATGCTAGTTGATAAGCGTTTTCCATTCAGTCCTCCCCATTGTAATGAGAGGCTTCCTTGTCCTTAAAAGATAGTTGGAGGTCTTCTTATTCAACTATGCTTGTCTCAGCATTCAATAACCAGTATTTGAGAGTAATGTTTCTGATATGACAGTATATGTAATGTTTCTATAATGACAGTAACAGCATGCACATAATGATTACAAGCTATTATTGGAATTGTTTAAAACTGCAGAGGTTCAGTGACTTCCACAACAACAACAACAAAAGAGAAATCAGTAGAGTTCACAAAAGTTAAATCAGCAGAGTTCACAATTATTCCTTCAATGGTTACTGTTGGAATCAAACATTCATATAAATTGTGGACACCTAGGAAACCTGTTCTCCCACAATAAATGACCGAGTTTTCTGTGTTTGTCAAGCAAAAGGGCAAGAGAACTGAAAGGTTTGCAAAAGAATATTGTATTCATCTAATTCAGAAATCTGCATACAGGAGACATTTTTATTCTGTAACACTGAATAATCATTTTAACTTCTCAGAAGACAAGACATTGCAGGAAATACTTCAGAAACCACATTGTATTTAATGAACTTAGTAATTTAAAATTTAGAATGCATTCTTTTTTTGTTGTACACTAGGATAAGCATCAAAAACTTCTTTCATTACTAAGTTTACATAACTTTTAAAATACAGTGCATTAGGGCAAAACTATGGAAAATTAATCAAAAGTGCTAATTCTAAAATATAAATATAATATTTCTCTTTAAATATCTGGACAGATATATAATTACCTGATATAATGTTTGGGGGGGTTTTCATTAAAGAAAACCCATAATTTTTTGTGGCTCATTTAGCAAAACAGCATAAACCCACACATATGTTTCAAGTGCATTAATTATAGATAATGATTAATTCTACTGATCTACATTAGAAGAGTTTTGTAATGGCCACATTAAAAGTAGAAGCCAAATGACATTACGTTTCCAGATATTTCAATTATCTGTGTAGATAATTCTTTGAAAGAAGTCTGAACAATTATACATGTAATAGTTTTTTTTCTATGAAGTGCCCGAGTTTAATAATGTCTTTGATCAATATATACAACTGCTCACTAGCAGCTCCACTGTGACTAGGAGCAACAAATAGCTTTGTTTGTAATATTGTAAGTAATGTTGCACATGAGCTATGTTGTAATTCACAGGGGATGAAAAATGTTGATGATATGCCTCTTAAATCACATTTCTGATAGCCTGAAAAATTAAGTCCTTATGTTTAGAAAAGACCTTTAAGATTGTCAAATCCAAACATCAACCTAGCACCACCACCACATTCATCATGAAACCATGTCCTTAAGAGCAATATCAACATATTTTTAAACACTTCCAAGAATAGTGACTCCACCGCTCCCCTGGGCCATCTGGCCCAAAAGACTTACAGCCCTTTCTGTGAAATTTTCCTCATTCCTAATCTAAACCTCCCCTGACACAGCTGGGGGCCATTTCTTCTCATCTTGTCATTTGTTGCCTGGGAGAAGAGACTGAAATCCACCTCACTACAATCTCCATCCAGGTAGTTTTAGAAAGTAATGTTTCCTTGAGCCTCCATTTCTCCAGTCTGAACAACCCTAGCTCCCTCATCTGACTTGTGCTCCAGACCCTTAAGCTGCTTTGCTGTCCTTCTCTGGACTCACTCCAGCCCCTCAAAGTCTTTTCTATAGTGAGAGACCCAAAACTGAACACAGGACTTGAGGTGTGGCCTCATCAGAGTCAAGTACAGAGGGACAATACCTTCCCTGGTTCTGCTGGCCACGTTACTGATGATAATTGAAATGCCATTGGCCCTCTTGGGCACCTAGGCCCTGCTGGCTCTTGTTCAGCCAACTGTCAAACACCTTCAAAACAAATAAATTCATAAGGAGGTTGGTGTTATTTCATGTTCTACGATGTACAGGATGTTTGTAAAATGCATTTCTCATCAATTGTTCTTATCCTTGTATCTGGAACGAACTTATAAAACCAGTTTCTGACATTAAAACACGTATTAAGAAATTTTTTTAAAACGACAAACATTTTTTTTTAAAATCCCTAACATTATTCTTAACTAATATTCCTGTCACTTGTTTTCTTTATGAAGCTTGAGAAAGGGATAAGAGAAAAAAATTTCTTTAGAAATAAAATCTCCATCAAAAATAAGAGTGATGGAAATTGACTAGAAAAGGTGTTTCAAAATAATCTGAAGTTTTGTCTTTGAACAGTCCTTTAAATGACTATCAGAACAAAATGGTGTTCTGCATTGGATCTGAAATGTAGGTAAGTCCTTTGTTTCTTCTTCTAATGCTAAAGGTAAGAACATTCAACCAAACGAGTATAAGAAAGTGCACAATATAGTGGCTTTACTTCTTTCATTATTTACTCTAGACGTTGTCATTCATTAATTATCACTTACATTTAAATAATCTGTCCTTCACACTTAAATATTTTTGTATTTATGTATACTAGGCACAGGTTTATATTTTTGGTGACTGCTTCCTCAGATAAAAGATTGCATAGATTATCTGTTCCAGCTTTAGTTTACATCCAAATTAATGTCACATCTGTAACAAAATGGTTTGCTCCCCTGTTGTCAAGCACTGTAGGGCCAAGGTTAGCAAATTAGTTAGAATTAGCATATAGACCTTCTGGCAGGAAAAGAAAGCTTTCTACTTGGAGCTGGGCACTCAGCTGGATCTGTCAACTCCAGGCTGCCACTGGCCTCATTATCTCATTTGTCTTAGTTAGTCTAAATTGGCAGTTATGTCTTCATGGCAAATGTTTGTTTTTACAAATGAGCAATGAAGCAGTAAGTAGAAGACATAAAATGAGGATGAAGAATGAGTCAAAAGCTTATGGATAAGAATTAAGGTCCAGCCAAACATGGTGACACTGTTGTTGTGGGTGTTTAGTACAGGCCACCCGATCAGGAAGAGGAAGTTTTTGAGGCTGCCTAAAGACTCATGCTCCCAGGCACTGGTTCTTGTGGGGAACTTTGGTAGCTGCTGGAAAGAACTCAACCACACACACGCAGCCCAGGAGTTTTGTCCAGACCACTGACTATAACTTTTGACAGACGGTGGAGAAGCCAATGAGGAAAGGCACGTGGTACTAACAAACAGACAGACTGGTTGGGGATGTGAAGGCTGGGAGCAGCCGTGCCAGGGACTATGAAATGCTGGAGTTCAGGATTGTGGATGGAGGAAGTAGGGGAATACATAGCACCACTTCAGGAGAGAAAACTTTGACCTCATCAAAGACCTATGTGGCAGTATGCTATGAATTAGGACTCTAGAAAGTAAGTGTGTCCAAGAGAGTTGGTTAACACTCATCACTTCCTCCCAGCTCAATATTAGTGCATTCCCATGAGTAAGAAGTCAAGCAAAATGGACAGGAGGCCTGCATGGATGATCAGGGAAGTTCTGGCAAAAACATAACAGAGGAAAAGTTTATGGAATGGGGAAAAGGGAGAGGACACTTGGGAGAAATACAGGAATGTTATCAGAGCATGCAGGGATGCAGCAAGGAAGGCTAAGGTCCACCTGAAATTAACTCCAGCAAAGGATGGCAGAGATAACAAGAAAAGCTACTTCAAGCATGTCAGCAGCAAAATGAAGACTAGGGAAAATGTGGGCCTGCTACTGAATAAGGTGATGGAAGATACAGAGAAAGAAGAGTTACTGAATGCATTCTTTGCTTCAGTCTTAACTCCTTAACTGAGGGTCAGCCCTCAGGAATCTCAAAATTTAAGCCTCAGTCTTAACTCCTTAACTGAGGGTCAGCCCTCAGGAATCTCAGATCCTGGAGGCAAGAGACAAACTCAGGAGAAAGGAAGCCTTTCCCATGGTCAAGGAAGATCAGGTTAGAGAATTAATAAGAAAACCTGAAATCCAAGGTCCCTAGTAGGATGCACCTACCAGTGCTGAGGGAGCTGGCAGATGTTATTGCTAAGCCAGTCTCCATCATATTTGAAAGGTCACAAAGAACAAACAAGATGCCTGAGAATTGGAGGAAATCCAATGTCACTCCAGCCATCAAAAGAGCAGGAATCTACAGGCCAGTCAGCCTCACCTCCATCCCTGGAAAGAGAATGAAACAGCTCAACCTGCATGTCATCACTATGTATGTGCAGAAAAAAAACGTCATCAGGAGTAGACAATACAATGTGGATTCACCAAGGAAAAGCCATTCTTGACCAATCTGATAGTCTTCTATGATGGCATGACTGGCTGGGTAGATGAGAGATGGATATTGTTTACTTGAACTTCATGGGATATTGTCTACCTGTATTTCAGCAAGGCTTTAGATACTCTCACCCATAATATCCTGATAGGCAAACTCAGGAAGTGCAAGTTAGGTGAATAATGAGGTGGATTGAGGACTGGTTGAATGGCAGAGCTCAGAGTGTCATGATCAGTGGCAGACAGTCTAGTTGAGGGCATATAGCAAACAGTGCTTCCCAGGGGTCAGTCTTGTTCAACTTATCAATATAACAGAGTGTATCCTCAGCATGTTTGGACAGGTAGGAGAGTTGGGCAGAGAAAAGCTTAATGAAGTACAGCAACAGCAAGCACAGGATCCTGCATCTGAGAAAGGATAACCTGCTGTACCCATATAAACTGGGGGCTAACCTGCAGGAAAGCAGCTCTGTGGAGAAGGACCTGGAGGTCCTAGTGAACAACAAGCAGTTTGTGAGTCATCAGTGTTTCCTGGTGGCCAAGAAGGCCAACAGAATCCCAGGATGCATTAGGAAGAGCATTGCCAGCATGCTAAGGCTGCCCTTTACTCAGCCCTGGTGAGGCTTCATCTGTAGTACTGTGTTCAGCTCTCTCCCAGTTCAGGAAAGACAAGAAACTGCTGGAGAGGGTCCAATAGAGGGCTGAAAAGATGATTAGGGGATTAGAGTGCCTGTCCCGTAAAGAAAGGCTGAAAGACCTTGGCTTGTTTAGCCTGGAGAAGATATGATTGAGAGGGGATCTTATCAATGCATACAAATGTCCTAAGGGTATGTGTGTGTGTTAAGAGGATGGGGCCAGACTCTTCTCAATGGTTCTTCCCAGTGACAGGACAAAATTTAATGGGCACAAACTCAATCACTAGAAATTACCTCTGAATATGAAGAAAAATTTCTTTACTGTGAGAGTGACAGAGAACTGGAGCACTCTGGCCAGATATGCTGGGGAGTTTCCTTTACTAAAAATATTCCAAAATAACCTGCAGTAGATATTCTCCAAACATCCCTTCCAGTCCCATCCATCTGGAAGGTAAGGCCCCTCCCAAACAGCCCTCGCTGAAAGGGCTTTACAGAGGTTCCTGTACTCTAGGTAAGGCACACGGGAGAAATACCAACTACATATTCTCAAGAGGTTAAAATTACTTTACTAGCAAACTACAGAAAATCAAGGAACTTTGGCAAAATGTTTAGAACAACATCTAACCAGCATAAAACACTTCTCAGAGCAACAACTTTCCCCATTCAACTTAGCAAGATTTAAACCTGTTTGATGCTATTACTTATAAACATGTTTGATGTTAAGTTTCTCAAAATGTTCCAAGAAAAAGGAATTAGAAGAGAGACAGAAAAGATACAGAAAAGCACACATATACCTACTAACTCCAGGGTTCCAGCACTGTTCAGACAAAAATTCCAAGAAAAGATAGAGTCAAGACATGCTCTTATTCCATGCTCAGCCCTAAATACATCTGGTCTTCCTGAGCCCTCCCCCCGGGCAGGACTTCCCATCATTCGGCCACTCAGGAGCTGGGTTAAGCCAGGGTGGAGCTCTGCCTCAGGTGTGCCAATGACACAATGGTTGGTAGCTCTGCAGGGCTGGCGGACAGGCTCTAGTGGGGCTGTGGGGTAGCTCTGCAAACAAGCCTCCTCCCACACATTCAGTCATCCCAGAATGTCTTGAGATATCAATCCTTCCAGTGATTATGATTCAGTTATGTTTCCCTAAAATTTAATTGAAGAATGCTATAGCTTGTGACTGGCTTCTCTGATTTTAATTCCCAGGCAGTTTTAAAAGCTATCCTTCTCTTTCCTGACTCAGTAGATGTACTGTAAAGTTATGGAGAGAGAGGTTATGAAGCTAATGTTAAATACATTTCTCTTCTTTCTCTTTTGATTTTTTTCCTTTTTTTTTTTTTTTTTTTTAATAACATCAACATGTCTTGCATTGAAATGTTTTAGAAAGCATAACTAGATCATCAAAAAAACATTGCTACAGTCATGATGATGTATGTACACCCCATTTAACAGTGCTGACCAGATTAGGCAGTCAGGAAGGTTATACATCTTATTAAATAACATCACATTGCACTGTGGGCCACAAAATGACAATGATAGAATTTTCCAGTTAATCAGCGTAGAAAGGCGTTGCACAAAAGAGAGCTATAAAAGTTATATAATATGCTTTATGCTTAGTGATATCTGGCACTGCAATCTCACTTCCAGTCATGTTCTGAAAATGACATTTCTAAAGCACATTTTAAGTCCTAAAAAAAATTTCCTAGCATAAGAAAAGTCCTTCCTTCCACCCCCCATCCCCCCTTTCAAATTTTTGCACTCCTCTCTTCAGAGTAATGGGGAATTTATGTACTTTAAAGGATGTTTGGCCTCCTAGTTTCTAGACAACTATGCAAGAACAAGTGAAAATTATTATGCAAAATAGCACTTTTTAACCACATTTTTCTGAAATATATAATAATGCTAGACTATTTTTCCAATGGTACAAAGTTACATGTAAAGGAAATAAGTTACTAACCTTTTATAAAATACTTCTATGATTTTATCATCTTTCACTTAAGAAATGCCCTACTGCCTAAGATCTGAATTGTAGACCTGTGAATCAGGTTTAGCTCTGGTTTTCATCCAGTGACTGTATAATATAAAGCACGAACTGTGCCTGCAGTGCATAGTTATCCTATCCAAGCAGAGCAGACTAAGTATGCTGATGAATGAGACCATGGCTTTCAGTCCCATCACAGACCTATGAAATTCATCACTGCATAACTGGGAGATCTGTGGGCAGGGAGAATCTTATTCTAGTTCAGCCTTCAGGCCCATTGATAGTATAATTCTTCTGAAACTTCCTTTGAGTTTTTATTACGCATTTCTTACATAATGCATCTACAACTCCCTTTCATGGAAGACTCAATCCCATTAAGATTTAGTAGGCATGATACTGGGTCATCTATCCGTTTATGTCTGCTCCTATAATGCAGATATAGTTTGTCTAGTTTATAAATAAAACTGAGGTTAAGGCTAATAGATAGATCCATGACTGTTTGCCATTTTGGACATATGCAGGGGGAGAGAAATAATTGTCCCATAAATTTATAATTTTGAAGACAGGAAATATGATCATCTAGAATCCAGAAAGGAAGGAAAAAAGTATGGTTTACCTTGTCTAGTTGACCTCTAAAATATTTTGGGTTCCCTGAAATCTACTTACAATTGAAGTGTCCTGAATAATTTCTTTGATATTTTTTTAATTGTAATAATTCCTTCATGTTATTGAGATTTAATTTATTTCATGGATTCATTCGATTATTCAGAAACTGTAGTTTACTGTGTTACATAGGGCAACTTCCTGGAATGGTATGCATACTGTATTACCAGATTATGTAATTCTGTATTATGTTTCTTCTAAAATAAATTAATAGTTAATAAGAATTATATGAAATTTAAAACACTTGAACATTTTTGCTACAGAGAAAAGTTAAAATTGTGATCTTGAGCTAACATTAAGACAGACAATGGCATTTTATCAAATTTTTTATAGAACTATCAGTACATAATTAAATCTTTTAAAATCTAATTTAATATATGCTTATTTAAAATATATCTGAATAAGTGTGGCATTTAAAGAAAAAACTTTAATTAAAATAAATAGTCTTGACTATGCTACTTTCAAACACCAACATTTTCAGCAAAACAAACCTTGAGCTGTTTCACAGGGAAAGATATCATCTGATGATTTGTTACAGGAAAAGCTGATTAAAATGAGGCCAAAATAAGTGTTTAACATTAATTAACCTGCTTTATGAACTTATTCTTTAATAATGTGTTCATTATGGTTTGCACTGCCTGACTTCTGATCTCTGACCTAATTTTTTAGAAGCGGCACATTTCTTGCAGGATACAGCTTTGGACACATTGTATTACTTATTCAACACACTATGCATAAACATAGAAGAATGCACCAGTTTAAGGGCATCTACCATTTATATTTCAGGTAGAAAACCTGTATTATTCCAACTCCATTGATCTAGAACCCTCTCAAGTGGAATCTATTGTTTATTCTAACTTCAGGACATTAAAAAACAAAACACCACACCAAACCAAAACAACAACAAAAAAAGAGACTGAAACCACTAGAAAGACAGGATTAGAATGCAATATTCAGAGCCAGAGTTATGTAAATCAAACAACTCTGTGATCAAGGAGCACCAGTTAGAAAAGAAGGCAACAGACTCGTAAGAGGGGAAAGCTCATGGAGAAACCAGAAATTGATAAAATATTTATGGAGCACAGACTTTTTTTCAGCAATAGACAAGCCTTAAAAAGATGAGGAATCACAAAAAGATGAAACAAAGTCAGAGGGCTCCTGAAATACAACCAAATAAGCAGAGAAATAAAGAACTACCAAGAAGATAGATCAACAGTGTAGCAGTGTGTGCTCACAGCCTTGAAGGCCAGCTGCATCCTCGGCTGCATCAAAAGAAATGTGTCCATTGGTAAAGGGAGGTGATTCTTACAAGGAGAGAGTAGAGGTGAGGGTATCAACACAAGAGTGATGTGGACCTGTTAGAGTGAGTTTAGAAAAGGGCTACAAAAGTGATCAGAGGATTGGAGCAACTGTCCTATGAAAAGAGGCAGAGAGACATGGGGTTGTTCAGCATGGAGAAGAGGTGGTTTACGGTGACCTAACTGAAGCCTTCCAGAACATGAAGGGACATACATGAAAGATAGAGAGACATTATTTAAAAGCTTATGTAGTGACAGGACAAGAAGAGCTAGTTCTAAACTGAGACTAGGTTTAATTAGGTATCAGGATGAAGATGAAAAAGCACCGGATCAAGTGGCCTGGAGAAGTTGCGGTTGCCCCACCCCTGGAAGTGTTCAAGGACAGGTTGGGTGGGGCTCTGAGCTACATCACTTAGTGAATGGCAACCTTGCCAATGGCAGAGGGTTCTCATCTGGGTTAAACAGGGATAAAGCTGGGAAAGCCCTAACCTACTTGAAGTTGAATCTGGTAAAGGGAAACAAGAAGGCTTTCTAAATGTCTATTACCAGCAAAAGGAAGACTAGGAAAAATGTGATACCACTACTGAATTGTGTGAAGAACCTAGTGATAAAGCATAAATAAAAAAATACATATTAGTTATCTCTGTACCCCAGTCTTTTCTGTTAATATGAGGGTTGAGGATTCTCAGGTCCATGAGGCCTATGGGAAAATCTAAAGGTAAAAAGACCCTCAGGGGAAGAGGTTAGGGAATTTTTTTTTAAAAAAAATGAACATGAACAAGTCAATAGGATCTGATGGGCTGCATTCATGAGTGCCGAGGGAGCTGTTTTATGCCATTGCAAGGTCAGTCTTGATTATCTTTAAAAGGTTATGGCAAAAAGAAGAGGATCCTAAGGACAGAAGAAATGCAATTGTCACATGTATCTTCAAGAAAGGCAAGAGCAATGATCTAGAGTATAACAGGCCAGTCAGCCTCACATTGTTCTCTAAGAAGGAGATGGAGAAAACAATCTCAGAAACAGTTTTCAGGCGCACAAAGGTTAAGAAGATGATTGAGAGAAGTCAGCATGGATTCACAAAGTCAAAATAATGTGACCAATCTGATAGATTTCTTATGATCAGATGAATGGTTTGATGGATATGAAGAGAGCACTGGATGTTTCTTATCTTGACTTTACTTGAGCTCTTGACCCTTACTCGTAATAGCCTAGCAGACAAGCTGGCAAAGTATGGGCTAGATTCACAGAAGGTGAGGTGGATTGAAAACATTCAGAGGTGCTGGGCCCAAAGGGTTGTGAATAGAGGTGCAGAGTCCAGTCTGAATGTACTCACTAGTGGTGTACTCAGAGGTCAATGCTGAGTTGATATTGCTTAAGAACTTCATTAATAGTGGGGAAGATGAGACAGAGAGCACCCATGGCAATTTTATGGACAATAGAATACTGGGAGAACTAGCTAATACACCATATGGTTTTGCTGTCGTTCAGAGGGACCTGAACAAGGTGGTTGAAAAGAATTTTATGAAGTTCAAAAAAGGCAAAAAATTCTCCTGGGGAGGAATAACTCCATCCATCAGTACATGCTGAGGGAGAAAAAGATGAAAACCTTCTTCCCAGGAAAAGATCTGGGTGTCCTGAAGGACACCAAGCTGACCATGAGTGAATAATATGTCCTTGTAGGAAAGAAAGCCCCCTCTGAGAGCACTGCCAAAAAAAAAATTCTTTGTGATGTGAACATCTATAAAGAAAAATCTGACATTGAATCAGTGTCATCACTTTATTTCACATAAAGGAAGGAAATAGCCATCCAATGACAAATACTTGCAGTCAGTAGCAAGTGCCTTAAACTCATATCAGAAAGTTGGAATGACCTATATCCTACTTTCCAATATCTTAAGTTATTATTTCTACAGATCTCTCTTTTCCCTACTCTCAGCTTTGAACCTTATTTTCTTGAGAGCAATAAAAATTGAAATTTGTACCCTTGGAAAATGTAGGTCTGAATCTTGAAGAAATTCTGTTAATCAGAGCAGACAAGCTAGCTGAAATGAAGGTTTGTATTGCAGATTTCAAACCCAGGTCCTGCTATTTTTATTGTCCTTCCACTATCATTTAGACAATTCCTACATTTTTTAATGCTTTCACGTTTCAGTCTTTTCAGAAAATCTCAGGATTTTGACAGCTCTTGCTTCTTCAGCAAGATTTTAAATATTATATACCTATTGTCACTTTTTTTTTTTTTTCCCATTTATGTATTAAGAATGATGCCACTGATCACAGTGATTGAAAAAGTAGTTTAAGGACTATGTTGGGCTTTGGCAATGTCCACTGATATGTAAGCAATTAATGCCTGAAGGCGCCCCGGAGCTGTGTTATTATTTAAGAAGTGTGGAACAGCTGAGTTTGCTGTGGTCACTGTATTCACACCCTCTCTGGCTTTTTAGTTAAGTTTTGCATTTCCACACATAAAGGTTGTTAAAATTAAAATGACAATGTGTGTGACTCATGCTTGAGGATAATGACATGTTAGATTCAAACTCCAAAAGTCACCATCTTGTTTTCTATATTTGATATTCCTGTTTGCCTTTCAGTTTGTGACAGAGTCTAGAAAGACAGGCTTTAGGCATTAGATCTGCTGAGCTGCGGGAGAAGGGTTGGGTTTGGGTTGTTTGGTGTTTTTCTGGGTTTTGTGCAGCTCTATTTGTGCTTGAAAGAGCCAAAGTCACTCACATGATTCTATCCGTTAAACTTTTATTATTTATATTGTAACCTTGGAATGATGCAGGGATTGACTGAATTTCTTAGAGAAGAGGCATTTGTTCTCTAATATCAAGTAAATATAAGTGTTCATATAGAAGATGTCATTTATGTTGTCTTTATCTTACAGTGTATTTGAGTGTCAAAAGAGTAAACCTCCGGACTATTAAGAATTCTGCAAGTCTTATACAATGATTTATTTATCATTGCTGAGGTGGGACTTGAGTCTGAAGCTAAGACCAGGAGCACAGGAGAACAACACAGCAGAAGATTTAAATCTCCACTTTTCAGCATTCCTTCTAGTAGGAGCTTCTCCACTGCCTATTACTTCTTTATGCAAATTCTTGAGCAATGAATTGGGAAATTCTTCAGTTCTTTGCTCCTAGCAGTGTCTCTTCTTAACTCACTTACAAGAGGCCTAAGGAATACAAGTTTGCATTCTGTCCAAATTACTAGGTTTTATTTTTAATCCTATAGATGTTCTCATCGGTGACAAATTACTTTCTGAATCCTGTCAAGCTCCTGGCCTTGGTGATATAATAATCCTCATTACATAAAGTTCCTTTTTCTATGTAGTCAGCTGCAGTTGAGTTTAAGAAGATGTCACACTCTGTACGTGTGCATATGTGTATTTGCATATATTATATTGCTACTATAGTTCGGCAGTAATGTTGCAAGCAGAATGAAACCTTGTGCCTTGCTTCAACCTTTTCATAAGAGTGAACTATTGCAGTGTCTTGACATTGGCCTGCAAGAAAGATGTAGAGGGAATTTTTATGGTAACGTGTAGTGACAGGACAAAGGAAATGGCTTTAAACTGAAAGTGAGTAGGTATAGGTTAGATATTAGGAAGAAATTATTTGCAATGAGGATGGTGAGACACTGAAATGGGTTGCCCAGAGAAGTTGTGGATGCCCCACCCCTGAAAGGGCCCAAGGCCAAGCTGGATGGAGCTCTGGTCTAGTGAAAGTTGTCCCTATACATGGCAGAGGGAAACTAGACAACCTTTAAGGTTCCTTCCAACCCAAACCATTCTATGATTCTACTTCAAAGAAAAACAACCTTTCCCCCTTCCTGAAAGAAAGGTTTGCTTTAACACTCTCTGGATATATCTGTAGAAAGATCAGCATAAATAAAATAAAACTACTCATACAGCTTCTATTCAAGGTGCCTCTGAAAGAAAAAAAAAACATTACCTAGAAGCTGAAAGCTGCTATTCTTGCATCTTTGTATCAAGTTCTTCAGGAAAAATGTTCTTTCTGCAATGATATTTTTCATTTCAACTGTACTTTTTCTGCTAGATGGAACTCGGTGATCTTTGAGATCCCTTCCTACCAAACCATTATATGACTACTTTCCAGTTAACTAAGCATTTAAAAGCCCAAGACTCTTTGAGTTCATACAAACCTTTCTACACCATTCAGTCATTAACATCTACTAATCTGTCTATACCTAAGTAAACAATAGACTAGAAGTTCCTTAATATTTAAAACAGAGAAAGATTAAGTAAAAAAGTTTCATATCTTCATAAGCTAAAATATCTCACAGTGATCTCATGACAAGAAGTACCTCACTTCTCTGAGTTCAGAGAAATCAATGACACTTAACACAAAATTAGTTATTATTTTTGGTAGGTTATGAAGAAATCATGAATGAAAAAAAATTTACCTGACTGACTTTTCAGTGCTGTAAATGTTTGTATGACAGATAACTTTGTTGATCAGTTATAAAATGTTTTACAAGGCAAGTGTCTGTGAAAGTGCTTGTAAAGACATGCAACTTAAGGTAGCAGTAAGCATTCTCAACCTTATAGTTATGATTGCACAAGTTTCAAATTGTCTGTTTCCTATGGTTTAAATTAGTTATGAAACAAAATGTTCATAAGAAACAAGATGTGATATAACTACACTAAAAATGTTTAAATCTATGCTTTGGAAGAACAAAATTCCTCCAAAAAAGCAATTGAGAAGATATTTCTAATTTCATACCGGAAGAACTCTGATGAAAACTGAGGAATGTCTATTCAGTATCATCACTGTGAATTTTTACATTAGCAAACTCCAACTTCTGCCACTTTGAAATTTTCCTAGGAGGAAAGGTCAGGTACTCAGAGATGTGTATATACATCTATCCTTGAATTCCTGAACCACTTCTTATATGAAAAGCCAGGCCTGAATATCCAGTTCATTGGTAAAGGAAAAGCTTGCATTGTCCTTTCTAGTGCTAAGCAACAATTTGCCTCTGTCTACTGACCTCTTTACTGTCACTAAATTGTTTCTGTACTAGTTCTCGCTAAATTGCATCTTTTTGCTCATAAACTTTTATGACTGCTGAGCTCTCTGAATATGTTCTCAGAATACATCATCAAAATGGAGTCAGCTTGCTACTGCATTACTAAAAAAATAAGTCAATACAGCAGCTTAATCTAACTATAAATAGTACTGGTACTCTTCCTTTTGAGCTTTGCCTATGTAGTGAGTTGCTTAGTTCTCCTTTTCCCAATAAGATGGGTGCATGAAATCTTAAAGGGATATAACATCTCAAAAGCAAATAATCAGAAAGTTTACGCCAGGTAGCCTTCCACAGTCTTCACTGATGTTGAAAAATAACATCTTCTTCTACCAGCTTTTAACCATATTTAAATTGTTATTTTAGATCTGTAATATGTGCAAAGTTTTTTTTTTACCATGAGATAGAATAGAATTTTTCATCCATCTGTAGTACCTCCTCTATATGTTTTTATCTAAGTGCTTTGTGGACAGTTACCACACAGTCCTGCAGAATCCAGTCTCCAGGTGGGGTGAAATCTGTCTCATTTAGTCTCCCACATTTCACATCCTTTTTTCCTATAGAAAATACCGTCTTTCCTATAGAAAGATTCCTTTCCACATAGATGAAATAAGCAGCTACATCTGAGTATCACAGAGGAAGATACTGTATAATTATATTTAGATATCAAAATTTATATATCTGGGTGGGTTTTAGTTAAAGGATACTAGAAAACTACAGACAAACAAAAATAACTGCCTATTTTCTGGCAAATTAAATTGCTTTCTAAACTGCTTTCACTAGTTATTGCTAAATTATCACTGACTGTAATGATAACATAAACATATAAGTGGATGTAAGATTGTGCGCTGAGACAACTAAGATTAATTAACTGCAATCAACATCTACAATCTTCAATTTGGAAGCTGAACCCAATACCCAAGCACAAGGAAAAGTTCCTTAAGAATGTAATTCAACCCTTTCAATGTTTATATGTATGTAGTAAACTAGCAGCTCAAAAAGTTGTCAATAAACCACAGCAAAGTTCAGATTTTGCATGGATATGAAGAGCAAACCAAGATTCAAAGTTGCCTCCACAGTTAGTGCTGAGGTTTGTTGTTGATGGTGTTTATTGTGATAAGGAATCAGAAAAAGTAAAAACTGAACACTAAAACTGTTGCCGTATTAGTGCTAAAAAAATCATATAAATCATAATGTAAAGCTGTCCAAAACTGATGTAGTTCACTTAAAATCATCTTCTACTCTGCAAAGTTTATAACATCCTATTTTGACCACAGTTCTTTACCCTGAATATTTTATGTTTAGAACATCTTACACAGGCTTTGCCCTAATTACCTAAAATAGTTCTCCCATAGTAATGGGAGGATTTCAATTTTACACCTACTGGATTAAAAAGCCACAGCTGCAGGCTGTATATGTGTGATTATTAAAATTCAAACTGAATTTAAAATCAGTTTAAAACAGGCTTAGTTAGTTATTTTAACTGGTTGTTTGTTTGGGATTTTTTTTAATTTTATTTTGATTATTACTTGTTACTCTTCTTAGTATTTAAAATATTAATTTTTATTAATTTTTTATGTACTGTTCAGTTTGGCCTTTTTCAGAATTTAAATGGCATATATATGCCAAAAAGCATATATAAAGTTGGAGGAGTTAGAAACTTTTTCTGCAATATTTTCCATGACTATGTTGTAAAATTACTTAAAGCTTTCCTGTTCTGATCAGATGAAACTGAGGTACCACTACCTAAACCAGACATTGCCAATTGCTAAACTTATGGCAGATATAGCACGATAACTCTTTTGTTTTCAGTCCAAGACTAAAGCTTTTCTTAATGAGTGACAAAAGTTCTTATCTCATGGGATTGAAATGTCGGCTCCATGTTTCCTTATAAACACTTTCTTCTTCATTGCCTCCTCTAAATCTATTCTTTCCAGTTCTGCTATTAAAATTAATTTATCTTGTCAATTCTCTCTCTCTAGACACTCCTAGTAATGTGTCAATTTCCTGCTCACAGCCCTGGCAATGCCTGACACTCCATCCTGAAATTGATGCTTCAGGAGAATCCTGACTTTGTAAAAGCTGATGCCTGCCTCTCAGCCTGGGCTTGTTTTTGTGACAGTGAAGAGAAATAATCATATATAAGATCAATTCACCCATCGTCTTTCAGCCCTGCATTACTGCAAAAGACCATTCACATCTAGAGGTGCTTTCTGTCTCCACCTCTTTTGAACTGTATCTCAAACAGATGTAGATGCTTACAATGAAGCTATTTTCATGTATTCAAAAACATCACCTTGTCGTTTTCCTCTGTCCAAAATGCTCTAGTACCATAACCAGACTTCATTTGAGACACATAGAGACATGTGGAAATCAACATAGACACGGGCCCTCTGTGTCATGGGATCTGGCATAGTTTGCCCAGAGAATTTGCAGATGAATTATCAGTGGAAATAAATGTTGAAGGCCAGTTTGGGTGAGGCTTTGAGCAACTTGGTCTAGTGGGTGCCATCCTGGCCCATGGCAGAGTGGTTGGAACTGGATGATCTTTAAGATCTCTTCCAACCAAAACCATTTTATAATTCTGTGCTTCTATGAGCTACAGGAAACCCATGGCCTTCTGCAGCAGTTGCTGGCATCTAGGCTTCTGGTCTTGACAGACTCTCCAGAAGCAGTGGCCTCTGTAGGAAACTGAACTGAACCCAACCTCCTCTTCCTCACTTCCACTTCTATAAATGTCTCACAAACCATATTCAGTGAATATGCAAACTGTTGTGCATGCCTTTCCTCTTTTTCTAAGTAGCCCAGCTCCAGATTTTCCTGCTGTCTTGGGTTGATGCTGAATTGTATCCCCATTAGTCTGTTTAGCTCAGAAATAAGTTTTGCACCTTTAAAACTGGATCTGAGAGTGAAGGAGAAGCAGTGGAATGTCTGAGGTGGTTGTTTTCATAACATAAAGATCAGAGTTTTCAGCTTTCCTTCACACAGCCTGTGCTGTCTGCAGTGTGGACAGTGGGAGAGAGCTCTCCTTTGCTTTTGGTTAGTTTTTGGCTAGCGGAAGCAGAGACATTCTCCAGACTGTGGTTTTTCCTTCCTTTTCCTTGGAACTGTTTGAACCTGCTCTTGACTCAAACCCAGGGGAGCCCCAGGAGCTCAGAGCCGTGTCCCACCGGGCCTGGCCTGGGCCCGGCATTTCCCAGCATGGAGGGACTGAGAACAATGGAGTGAGCCGAGTTACAGCCCATGGGAGAGACTTTGTGAATTCAGCATCTCTGCGGAGCGGAGAGAGATCTAGTTGTTCAGTATTGCTCATTTGTTGTGCTGGGGAGTGCTTTGCTTTTTAAATAAACATTTTTTTCCACTTTCCTCCAAGGAAATCTTTTTTCCCAAACCAGCTGGGGGAGGGGCCGGTTGGATTTGCTTTCTTGAGGGACCCCACTCAGAGGTTTCTTCCCAAATTTGCCCTAAACCAGGACACCTGCTCAGGCTCAAAACAAAAATTTCTCTTCTTCTTACAATCTCTGCTGAGAACAGACTTCTTTTTTTCAATTTAAATACATCAACACATCCACTAAAGGAATATAATGCTAGACATAAAGGAAGATAGAAAAACATACCCATAGCATACATCATATTTAAGACACATTTGCTTTAGAAAAAAGCTCCATGATCCCATATTCCTCATTTTGTCTCTTGTCACTACCCTTCAATTTGCATCAGATTATGCCAAATCAAGTACATAACATCATTGGGGATTTTGGAAGATAAAGTCTTTACCCTTGAAATTGATCAACTATATATGGCAGCAGAGTGAGAGCAAAACCAAACCCAATTGTAATGATTCTTTGCATAGTGAAAACTGGGCAAACTCTTGAACCACCAGACCACGAGTCATGCACCATCTTAAGGATAGACACTCAAGTCATGGTGCTAACATCCTCTTCCTACTTTTTCTATGTGTGCCCATTATGTGTGCCCAAGGAATACTCATATTCATGCACAAATCCTTCAGCAGCAGCAACAGCAGCACTGCAGAAGACCACAATAGTGACACTTTTAATACCAGCACTTTCTTTGGTATTCAGAATTGTTTGTCTCTTGCTGATTTCTATACCTGCTGAAGTCAATGGCAAAATTCTAAACGTCACTTATTAAACTAAGATGAAATCTTAATTTAAATTGAGATATTAGTATATTTTTCTTTGTTTTAAGGAAATGTGTCAATGTTAGTCACATGGTTTCTTTCACGAGAGAGCCATTCAAAGAAATTTTCTGAAGGGAGCTGCCACAATCTTTCTTCCACTCCTGATGCAACAGTGCTTTTCATTATTGTCTGTACTCAGCACTATTTCATTTCACAATTATTTTTAGTTTCACAATTTTATTAGCTTTTAATGTGGTACTATTAGAACAAAGGGTGATGGAAATATGAAAAAATTAGGTACATAGTAGAGCTCTCAGCATTACGTGGTTTCTTACATATAAAATTTTTTTTCAGATTGAGATTTCCTCAAAAAACCTGCCTAGCCTCTGTCTGCCACTTCAATAGATTATGACTCTCTCAAAGGTATTCTGCTGTATCTGTTAGTACCATGGAGTGATCTCATGCATTTGGGATTCTCTCAGGTGACACCAAACTGCCTGTCTGGACAAATGAGTCACAGACAAGATTCTGTGCCAGGTAAACTACATTTCTGATTGTGGATCCAAGCTTTCATACAAAAATAGACCCATGGAATATCCTGAATTGGAAGGGACCTACATGGATCATCAAGTCCAACTCCTGGACCTACACAGGGCAACCCCAAAAATCACATAGCGGGCTTGAGAACATTTTATGAATGCCTCTTGACTCAGGCTTGGAGCTGTGCCCACTTCCCTGGGGAACATTTTTCACTAGCCAGCCACCCTCTGGATGGGAAACCATTTTCTAACATTGAATCTAAATCTTCCTGACACAGCTTCATGCTATTCTGTGGGAAAATTTCCTGCCACTGGTCACCAGAAAGAAGAGATGGGTGTCTGATCCTTTGCTTTCTCTAGTGAGGATGTTGTGTATAGGTATGAGGTATCCCCTAAGCCTACTCTTCTCCAAGCTTAACAGACCAAGTGACCTCAGACTGACTTTTCTTCTAGACCCTTTACCATCTTTGTAGCCCTCCACTGGACACTCTCTAAAAGCTATGGATGTTTTTGTATTGTGGTGCACCAACCAGCCCCCAGCACTCGAGGTGAGGCTGCCCCAGTGCAGAGCAGAGCAGGACAATCACCTCCCTCACCCGGCTGGTGATGCTAAGCCTGATGCAGTCCAGGACAGGGTTGGCCCTCCTGGCATCAAGGCACTGCTGACTCATGCTCAGCATGCTGTCAATTAGAATCCCCAGCTCCCTTTCCTCAGTGCTAGTCTCCAGTGTCTCATTCCCCAGTCTGTATGTACATCCATTTTCTCATCATTAATGCAGCTTGATTAGAGCTACTCACACTCAGCAGTCTGGGTACTGACACAGCATTTTAGTCATCCTCAGGGCACCCAAGGCAGCCAAGTTTTCAGCAGATTCAACATACAGCTTGCAGAAACCTTCTAGGATGGTATGTCAGGTACCCAAGGACATGTCCATTTGCCCTAGAAAAATATGAATGGACTAATGAATTGATCCCTACATTTACAATACTGTCAATGGGAACTAAAGCATCTACAGTGTGATTCAATTGATAAATGTGGGCATTGGATGTCATGCAACATATTCATCTGGTTGAGGTAGAGATCAGATAGAAGATGTAGAAAACCTAGAAAACCTTCATTTGTTTGTATCATCTATAGTCTAAATAGGATGCTCAGCAGTGCTAAAATGCCTACATTATGCCATTATAGGTCTACACTAGTCAACAAAAACTTTCAGCTTTCTACCCATGGGTAGTCACTCAGAGAGTAGAACTGTCTAAATAAAGGTATCTAATACTGCTTTAGATTAACTGTGCTACAGCTACTAGCAACTGACACAACTGTAGCTACAGGAGGACGTCTCCTTTCCCTTCCATGCAGATTTGGATCCTCTTAACTATAAATAATTTTTTGTGGAACAGAATCCTGCCCCCATATATAGAAACATCTTTCTAACTGCAAAGGTATCACATAATCCCACAATCACCTTTTTGAAAATCAGCTTGTTCTCTGTAGTATCAGTCTTCAAAACAAGGTTATGCTAAGCTTACCTGAGGCTACGTAGGCATCTGTCACTTTATTTTTGCTCCCTGCTCCATCAGTCAGTATAGATGGATGCCAGATTCAAGAAGACTAAATCTCCACTCATGCAGATATAGTTTTTAAGCATTTGCAATTATTTTTCTACACAGTGAATACATGATCTTTGTCTTACTCAAGAAAATTATATCATATGTTCCTGAAGATATCTCACCAACTACAATGATTGAATCATTAAACAGATATGTTGAGTTGAGTTTAATGGCAGTCTAGAATACCTGTTTTTCTGTAATGACTACTGAAATAGGTAAGATGAGTAATGCAAGTGTACATACTGCAACACAAATGTCTCAAGTTTTCTGATATGCATTCCACTTTGGATTCCTATTTTTCCTTCTGTTCTCCATGGTGAATTATATGCCATATTCACTAGCTTCTGACATTGTTCCTGTTCTTTTTTTTTTTTTTTTTTTTTAATAAAACCCAAAATTTATTGCTTTTCTTTCGAGTTACTTTTATGAAATTTTTATTCTACTTTGCTTCCTAATCACACTTCTAATTTATTTTGTAAATTTTCAAGTTATGCAGTGATATTTTACAAAGCAATCCCAGAAACTTTCTAATTAAAATATCTTTGCACGGAAGAGTTTAATCTTTTAAAGAGCGGATATTATACTTGCTGCTGTGTCTTTGATCAGTCTTAAAATATGTGATGCTCATTCTGAGTTGATCAGTAATTTTTGCCTCTTGCAAAGAATTCTTTTATTCATTTTAAAACTTTTGGGATTTGTATTACACCAAACTATTTGTGAAAGGTCTGTAAGCTTGATGGAAATTATTTAATGCATAGAACTTTTCTAGACTTGATTCCCTCATCTAACACAATTTTGAATTTTGGAAAAGAAGACTATTTTAAATTACTCAATTCCGTGAGGGAAACATTTTTCAGTAGTTAGAGGACAGGAAAGAAGGTAAATGTTTGCTCTGTTGAAAGACTGTCTCTGGTTTCTGTCCTGAAAGACTACATACCTCCTTTATTATGTGGTGGATTGACCCTGGCTCTATTGTTCCACCTCCTCTGTCTGACAGGGGAGAGAAACACGACAAAATGCTCCATGGGCTGAGATAAGGACACGGAGATCATTCAGCATTTATGACCACAAGCAAAACAGACTCCACTTGGGGGAATTAACTTGATTCATTACCAATCAAATTAGAGGAGTGCAATAAGAAATAAACCCACATTTTAAAACACTCTAACTCACCCCTTCCTTCTTTCCAATTTTCTTCCTGCCTCCCCCAGGCACTCAGAGGACAGGAAATGGGTTCCAGTCAGTTCATCAAATGTTGTCTCTGCTGCTGCTTCCTCCTCAGAGAGAGGACACCTTATGCTCTTTCCCACCATGGGCTCCTGTTTTCCTAGGGTACACAGGTCCTTCAGGAGCCTGCTCCAGTGTCGGTGCTGTGTGGAGTCACAGCTTCCTTCAGACATCCAACAGCTCCAGCGTGGCGTCTTCACCACAGATTGTGAGTGGATCTCTTCTGCCCTGTGGACCTCCATGGGCTGCAGAGGCACAGCTGACTCAGCATGGTCTACACCACAGGCTGCGGGAGAATCTCTGTTTGGTGCTGGAACACCTCCCTCTCCTTCACTGACCTTGGTGTCTGCAGAGTTGTTCCTCTCCACATTCTCACTACTCTATTGTAGGTGTTGTTTTACAGTAGTTTTTCTTCCTTCTTAGCTCTGTTTTCCCAGAGGCACTGTGACAGTCACTGATGGGCTTGGCCTTGGCCAGCAGGTCTGTCTTAGAGTGAGTCAATGAGCATGGACTCTACCAGACACAGGGAAAGGTTCTGGCATCACCTCACAGAAATTGCACTTGCAGCCTGCTACCAAAATCTTGCCACATAAACCCCATATGACTTCATATGCTAGTTACCTACTCAGCTGTTCATATAAACTGTCTACATGAGCTCCTGCGTGATCTGCTCTCCACTGAGAGGATGTCAACCTGTAATCGATGTCTCTCAAAGTACTTGCATTCTGGAAGGTCTGGGGATGAAGCTACCCCAGAAGAGCACAGTCTGCAGAAAAACTGTAGCTGAAGGCTCTGAAGCTGTTATCACACCCCCCTATTTGCCTGCAATTTTGACAAAAACACTGCTGTTAGGGCTACCTTGGGTCTACATGAATTTACTCAACTAAATATTGAGTTCTCATCTAAATTAACAGACATATGTTGTTCTAAAGAGGGATAAAACAAAGCAAGTTTCTGATCCTTTCATGCTAATTATATATTGTGGTCAGTCTCTAGCAGCACTTTGCAACAGAAGCTGTTAAAATTTTCCTGGGGAAAAGTGATATGTCAGAAATTTTCATTTTTATGAGCAAGCTAGCTTTTTTTTTTCCTTCCCCCCCCATGCTTGTTAATGGAAGTGTATAAAAATGGGTCTACTCTTGTTTAGAAATTTTTCATGGAATGATAAATTATATTTCCTTTTGTAAGAAAGTGGTAACTAGACAATAGGATTTGTACTTCTCCATGCAATTTTCTACTGTTTGGTTTAGATAAATATTAAAATTAGGTTATTTGAAAAGCCTTCACTTACTGATGATATTAGCAACTGCCACTATTACTGCACTTATACTCCACTGACCTTTTAGAATCTCAACCCTAAAATTCCACATCTATTTTCTGATCAGATTGCACGTCTGGGGCTCTGGGATGATTTATCAGTTAGAAATTATTTGAAGGGGATGTATGATTGTAATATATTTCCCTGATGGATCCTCCATAAAACTTACAACAGGCATAGAATGAGGTCACAGGGATGTTATTCAACTTAAATTTTCCATTCTAAGTTTCAAAATCTCTGCAATCTGGATTAATTTACATCATACTCGCAGAAAGAGCAAAGCAATGACCCTAAGAATAAGAATGCAGATTAAATATTTGCCCCTTATATAGCATGCAACCTTTTTCAAAATAATAAAGGAAAACTGTCTCAAATTACAAAAGAATCAAACATAGTATAAATGCATTATGAATGCTCATGAAAAGAGAAAGTATGCTGTACTGGGTGGTTCTACAGAACTCAGTTACAAGAAACATGAAGGAATCCTTTATAACCAGATAGTAGGAAAACTTTAAATATATTAGAGTAGTCATAAGTTTTTGTCTGTATCCTTCCTCGCTTCCGGGATGGTGTTAGAGAAATAGAATAATCAACAGCATGGAACATGGTAAAACAATGTCTGTCTAAAGCTAGTAGAAGGAAACTCTACCACAGAGAAGAAGATACAACCTATAGCAGCACAGCTAACTACAAATTCCATAGAATCACACAGACTCTCCTGGTTTAGAAGGGCTCCACAAGGATTATCAAGTCAACTCCTAAACCCGAGAGAAGGTACTTCTTTTTTCTCACTTTTAATTTTCTGCAGTAAGTGAGCATATGCTACTATTTCTGAAAAATACGTATATGTAACCTCATTCATCTCTATGTGTATGGCAGGATCTGTGAAACAAATATCCTGTTTCCTTGTAAATTGTTCCACTGTATCCAAAGGGATTTATTTGGCCTATACAGAACCTGAAGCAATTGATAAGAAAATTAGAGTTCAGGAAAAGGTGGATTCAATCAGTGTTCACTAGCAGTCAGTTAGGACTCCTGACATGCAGAAGATTTGTAAGGATTACATTGGAACACAGGAAATATGGCTTATTCACCTCATCAACTTCAGAAGGCAGTTTCTCCTAATAGTAATGACAATATGTCAATGGTATTTGTGATCTGTTTCAAAGGTTCTCCAAAATGATGAAACTGATGCTTGACAAATCTAGTAATTAAAAACAAGAAATCAAATGCATTTGATTAATTTAAGAAAAGTGTTTGTGTCATGTTCCAAATCTAAGACCTGCCATTGAGATCATCCAGCTGCAACAAGGATATTTAGTCACAATAATATGGAGCTGGACACATACCTTCAGCAAACAGAAGTATTATTATGATCATTTTAATCTTTAGCATGTGCAGTTTTAAATTATAAAGCTATATGTTGCTGTGCATACCTTCAGCTTAGAACAAAAATACAATTTAACTCTCTGGCTGCCTGTTTTAAAATTTACAGAACCCTAGTGATATTTTCATCCATAGATGGAGAAATAACACATAGCATATTTGTAGTTATCACTAATACCCCAAAAATGCCACTTTATAAAAAAATAAATTTTTGATTTCTAAACATGAAGATGACAAGCACTCTTAAAAAAAAAATCAAAAGTAGAAGTGCATGAAGTAGGTATACTATGTGTATTTACTGAAATATGGCATTACTTCATATCAAATTACACTGAATTGCACCCTACCTATTTCCCAGTGTAGAGTGTCACTATAAGTAAGGAAAGAGTGGTGACATTTATTTCAGAGAACAATAAGCAGCTTACTTTGGGTCATAAATAAGTTTGTGTCCTAGTTCCTTTAGAACAAAACTTTCTCTGTGATAAAACCAAGAGCCTTATTCTAGACTCTGAGCACAACTGGTCAAGTGGAATCACTGTAGAAGTTAGAGTGAAGCAATACTGTTGGCAATTTACTCTCACTTATTCAGTATTTGAAGGGTTGCTCTCTGAAGCACCTGATATATAATTAGAATCAAGCCCTTAATTAACCCTTCTTTATGCATTTAAGATAATAACAATGATTACAGTCTTGTTTCATTTCAATAAAGGGCAAACATCCCCAAAGAAATGTCATATAATGTATGTTCTCTGAATTAGTGCTCACCCGGTGATTCAAGTGCCACTTACTGTGTCAATAGCACCATTTGTTGCCAACGTTTTGGCTTTTTTCCTCTTTGAGTTATGCAAGAACATTCTAGAAGTGAGCAATTTTGATGTTGGTAATCTACATAACTGACTGGAATGAAACAAGACAGGAGAAGTGTTAAAACTGTGAGCCTTGAGAGCTCAACATTTATTCTTTAAAACCCCGAAACCAAGTCTGAATTCTCATTTAGATGCTTCATTGGACACAGAATTCAACAGACACTGAATTAAAATCAGCACTGCTTAAGAGTCTAATGTTAATTCAGCAAAATAAATGGAAAAATTACTATTCCTTTCAAGACCATTTTTGGTCCAGATCCAAGAAGCATAATTTTCCCTCTTACAAAGAACCAGCTCTTCATGCAGCAGCCAGTTCCTGAGCTCCAGTGAAAGCTCTGAATGAGTAAAATGTTGCCCTATATATATATATATATATATATATATATATATATATATTGCTAAATCATGTTCAATTTGTTGTCTACCAGCACCCCCAAGTCGAGATTTTTTTATATCTAACCATATTTCAAATTACAATAATATTGCTTTGCATTTTGGGCAAGCACAGATTTTTCAGAAAATTCTTATCTGAATTAAATACCTAAAAAGTTCTTAATTTTAATTTCTGTTGGAAATTAATAAATTACAGCAAGGGGCAGATGCCTTCTCTTTCAGTCTGTGAGCAGTTTCAATGCTACAAAGCTCATGGATTTCATATATTTGAATGAGTAATGATATCACCAAAAGTGCAACCAGTCTGTCTTGCATCAGATATATCTGAACCTGTTGTTTTGAGTAGTCAAAAAAAGGACAGTTGGGCACAGCATTCTGACCTATTGAAAATAATGATGAGGTAGGTGTCTCATTAGCTAAGGTGAATTAAGGATCTGTCATAGACAAGGACAGAGTAAACGGCAACCCCCAGTGGTTAAAGATCCTGGGGTTAGTTTATTTAAAAACTAAGATTAGAGCTTTTACTCCACTCTTTACTCACTGCTTTACTCCCTCACATAGTCACTCCCCTCTGGTCATACATTCAATCAGTCTTGACATGCTTTTCTTGTAGGAGCATCCCTACTGGTCCAGGAATGTTGGGCAGAAATTCATGTTGGTTCTTGCCGTGACACTGCTCACACTGAGCAGCCTCATGTATTACCTTACAAAGTCCCAGGCCATCCCCTGACGTTTATCTTTACACATTATTCTGATTTCACCCACATCCAATATTTTTTCCTTCAATCAAGATATTTATCCACTCTGAGAGAATATTTTTCCTAAATCTCAATAGTCAGTGTACAGAGGCACAATATGTGATCATTTTCCTGACTTGCAGTTCTGTCTTATGTCACTTGTCAGCTGGAGAATTCAGGACATGCTACTTTTGTTCAGTTCAAGTTTTATCAGTATTTTCAGACACATATGCACCCAGTTATCTGTCATGTTAGCATTCACATTTTAAGCTGGTTTTCACAAGAAACATGACCTTGTAAAAATTACTATGGTTATCACCATTTCAGATCATAACGTATTATAAACAATTGTGAAAGCAATGCCAATATTCACAGGTGATTTCTCTACTTCCAGGATTTTTATTTTTATGAATTTTTCTCTGTCTTTGCAATGCTGCCTCTGGCAAAATAGATATGATTTTCTAAAAACTGAATTTCACTATGCAAGTACTTTTTGAGTAGTCATATTGTTTGCCATCACTTTTTTGCCTATGCCAGATGATGTAGCTATGCACTCAAAATGAGATAATTTATCAAAGTGAAAGCCATTAATTCATTTCAGTATTTAATCACCAAATAAAAATTTGCTAAGCAAAGCAGCAATTATAAAGAGTATAGATTTTTTTTAAAAAAATAAGTAAGTTACTTAATTTTAAGGAAATGGTTACATCTGGAGGTCAAGGCTGAGGTTATAAATTTGTCTGAAGTGCTTAACCTCTTTATAAGAGCCCTTCAGGGCACTATTCTAACAATAATTATGAAGGATTCATCTTCACAAAGGTGTAACCAAGATCACGTGTTCAGATTCAAGGGCCATAAAGGAATGGTTTGTGATAAAACAATGTCATCTTAGCACCAATATATAAACTTAAATGCCATCATAACATATTTACAAGACATTGCAAAATATTGCATGGCACAAAAAAAAAAAAAAAAAATTCACAAGATTCTATGTTACAAGAAATTATTCCATGGAACTGTTCCATCTTCTGTTTCCATGAACAGTACAGAAAGTAATACAATTTTGTCTCTTAAGATGTTTCTAAGTCTTTTATTTTGACACATTCTAGCACCCCAGATACAGAAACACAAGGCATTACGTGGTTTATTGGTCTGAGGGTGAAAAGTCCGGCCTGCAGAAAACACTGGTGCTCCATGAAAGCAATGCTGAAAAGAAGGGCTGGAGAAGGCTGATGGATGGTTAATTTGTCTGATGAGGCTCAGTGCAGGTCAAATAGACTTGTGTGTATTCAGTCATCATAATATCTCTAAGGCAGACAGGCATCTCTCTACCTGGCTTTTAATGTTTTGGGGAGAGCTAATGAAGAATCTGTATGGTTCAGCATAGAAATAGGTGTGATTTCTCCATCTTGTGATTATGTATTGGAAATGCCTAGGGCGATTTCAGTTGCAAGGTCACTTAAAACATCCAGTCAACACCAGGAAAGTTCAGGGAAATCATTTTGTTTCTGCATTATATACCTTGAATAACCTAAGAATTCAGTATTCTTGTTTCATTAGTCACAAATATACCGTTAGGTTCACAAATAGTTCTGTGATCTAAATGTTTAGCATTGGCAATGCAGCGATCTGGTAATCTTCAGTGTGTGGATGAAAGCACCTGTTAGACACTTGCAATATCTCTTTACAGAAAACAATAAAAGTTGTGCTGTTGCAGCTTTTGTTTGCAACTCATATTTCACTTTTCAACAGGTAGTTTATCTGACATAAAGTTCAAATGAAATTAATTACCATTGTAAACCAAATTGATTTTGAGTTTTGTAAACATGTGCCACAAATATTTCACACTTTCAAATGATGGGCATTTACAGTGAATTATAATGAATTATTGATTATTACTAACATAAGCCAGATGAAATTAGTTTAGAACTGTTTGTTGTTTATCAGTCAGAATTGCTTGTTCTTGTAATACTACATTTCTGGCTATCATTCTATGACTCATATTAGCTCTTGGATACATATGCTGGTAGCATGAATGTGTAAGGCCCCTCTCGAAAATTCTTTTTTCTTCTCAGAACATCTTATTAACCTGCTGAGAAAGTAAAGTCTACAGTGAGAGCTCATAATGAAAGAGAAATATTTCATGACAGATCTTTATCTTGGAGTGTTCATTTACTCAATTACATATATGCATCATTTATGACTCAATCTTCCTATCAAGAGGTACATTTTACATTACAATTTTCAAGATCTAATTGTTTACAAAATATTTTAAAATCACTGATTTCTTGAGTGTTCCTCCTTCTCTTCAGATTTGGTGGCTTTGGATTTAAGAATTAGGAGGTGAGAAACACCAGATGACAGAGTCAAGTTTGCCAATACCTTCAGCTTTGAGGGGCATCTTCACCATTGTAGAGTTCAAAAGAATTCAGCTCAGAAGTACATAAGTGAATGGATCAGATCAAAGAAAATAAGAAGTTTGCATCTGAAACAAACCAAATCAATAGAGATGTAATTTGATTGTGTCATAATTTCATACTATTTATTTTTCACTTCTTCCTTGTTTCAGTATGTTCACTTGCCCCCGGTAGGAGGACCAGGGATTTGGTTTTTGTGCTTTCTTCCACTTTCTGATGAATGGATATTGCATGGAGAACAAAAAACACCAGGAAAAACAAAACAACCCATAAACAAAGGCTTTCTTAGCTTAATTTATGTGAAATAACATACAGGACAGGTTATAAAGGACAATAGTAGCACAAACCATTAAGAGGGCTATCCTGAAAACAATGACCAAAAAGCTGAATCACAAACTTAATATCATGAGTTGATATTAAGTTTATCATCATCTAACATGGCAAATTTAGAATTATATTTTTGTGGAAGAGAAAAAAAAAAAAAAAAAAAGAGGAAGAAAGAGAAATATTTCAAAGCTGCATGCAGTAAAGAGATAATCAGTGATTATTCATGTTTAAATTAATGGCATAATTTAAATGCTTAGTTAGATCTGATCTTAAAAGCCTAGCTTCTTCTAAGTTTGAGTTCTTAGGTGACACAAATTGTTTGATATGGTGATGCCTTCTGGAGGTTGACCTGGAACAGAAACTAGACAGAGCAAAAGGATAAAGTAGGTATTTATTAAAAGGTCTCAGTGGGTGCACCTGGGCTACATAAGAGCTCAGCTGGGCCACACCCCAGATGCACCCAAAATGGTCACAAAATGAACACCTGGGTCATGAGGTCTCACATTTTATAAGTTCTGGTCCATCAGCATATTAGAGTTAATTGTCCAACCATAACTTCAGGTTATGAAGCTCCATCCTTATTGTTTTTTCTTCTCACTTCACCATTGCTTTCGTTCTTGGGCCTGCAAGTTGTCCTTGGTATCAAACTAGAGAAGGAATTGTTTTGTCTGTCTACACTGTGAAGAGAACTTAATAGTACTTAATATGAAACCTAAAACTACCCACCAAAACAACACAGAGTCTAAAAATTATAGAAGTTAAAACCTAAGGCATCATTAATTCTGAGAAAAGAACTGTAACAAAAGAATGGATCGGTTCATGAGTAAATAAGTTTTAACCTCTAAAAGTGAACTAGAATAGTGAATCACAGATTGTCCACTTTCCACATAAAATTATTTCCACACTAGACCTTCATACAATATATGATGTGAACTCAAAATGTCACAATTTTTCATAGTGATTGCCAAACCCATTGCTCTAAAAGGACCAAATCAGAAAATCTTTGTATGAAAGAAACAAATTGTTTTACAGAAAGCTCTTTAAAATTAATATATCATCAGGGCAGGCAATGGCCCATCTTGCCTTTGATTACTAATAGTTTCTTTTCATTATTTAGGTTTTTCTTAATTTCTTATTTTTAATTCTTCAGTGGGCAATAAATATGAACAATTGCAACCTGCAGATTGCTTCTCATAGCTACTTAACGTTTTCTATACTTATCTAGTCATCACCATCACATGGTATTGTTTCTACACTTGATATAGTTGACTGCAAAAAGAGCAGTAGAGAGTAGCAAACATCAAATAACAAATGCATATGTCCATATGTGAATGTCTTTCTTCTCATAAGAGTAGGTATCTATAGGAAAAATGCCATTCCCCAAGCATCCCTATATTTGAAGTTTGCAAAAAAAAAAAAAAAGGAAAAAAATCCCATCTGGATTTAAACAAATATTTGTAAATATTGTATTAATACATTTCTCCATATTTATTTGCATAGAAATGCCTTCTAAAAGGAAGACGAAAATAAATGTAGGAATCAGGGAGCTTTTAAACCAATTTTATAATTTTTATTTGCCTTATTTGATATATGAAATCGAGTTAATGTTTACTATAAGAAAACCTCAATTATTTTTTGTTTTCATTCATTAATATTGTGTTTTTAAATCTGTAGGAAGGACATCATATCTCTCTGTGAATATTTTTATTATAGTCTCTGATTTTTATCTTATGTCATATGGAAAGTAATCAACTACCCAATTTTTGTTGAAAATCGGAAAAACACTGTCATAAAGGATATAAGAAAGCAATTTCCTGAATTCATTGACCTTTCAATTGATATCATAACACAGCATAATCACTAGGCATTTAAATTAGCAATGTAACTCAACGTGGATGGATAACTGTGAAATCTCAAGGGCTTGTTGCCTGAACAAGACCACAGCACTGTAGCTAAAAGGGTAAACGTGCTTCATGTTTAAGGATGACCTTTAAGTCCCACAGCTGCCTATCATACGTCTTGTTAACCTGCCCTGTTGTTGGGTTCATCTGCTTATTTTATCCTCTTGTTTTTGGAGAAGTTTAGTTTTCAGTCAGGTCTGACACTTCTGCCACAGGTGCAATACAGGTCTGTATGCGTTATTTTGTCTTAATCTAGGCCCACAGATATCTGCCTGAGGAAAATATTTGAACACTGAAAAAAAGATTTACTCTTAAAAACTTTGTCTTTTAAATGAAAAATAAAATAGAAGGAGAATTTCGTATTGTTTTTCCTTTGACACATGTATTTGATCATTAATTTGATTAGAATCATCTGACATGATTTTACCTCCCTTAAGATTAAATATTCAGCCTAAATTTTTTATACTCTGAATAGTAACCAGAGAGGAACTGGCATTCACAACTTTTTCTGGATATTCTTGTACCTAATCAACATGGAGGCAAAAGAATATCTCCATAAATATGTGTCTCCATTTCTGCACTGAGGATAAAGAGCAGCAATCTCTCTCTCTCTGACAGAAGGCAGAAGAACTCAAAGACAAGCAGGGAGAAGAATTCCAATTTTGTTTTTTCACAATGCCTCTTCTGCATTTAATAATGTGCAATTATAGCCTTTCTGGAGACGTGAAAGTGTAGATGCTTAGTTTCCTTTATTTGAACTCACAAAATTAGAATTTCTCAATTTGTGAGCCTTTGAAATTACATATGCATATGTACAGAGACAGGACCCACCTAAGTAGGATCACAGTTCAGCATAAGTCATGTCCCATTAACACAGGGGAGATTATTTTATGAAAAACAAAATTAAAATAAAGCAAAACAAAACAGCTGATTTCCTTAACCAGCAATTTAGTCTATGAGGTCAAATTTCATACCTCTTGACTGGAAAAACGCTATAAGAAACCTAAAGTGTGCTGTTTGATAAAGGACTGGAAAATTTGATTCATTGGTGTCTGACAGTGGTACTTGAAATGGGTTTGGGATTACTTGCCTTAGAGGCCAAGGGTTTTTCCACTGTAAACCCTTGACACTGACAAGAAAGATGTTAAGGATTGAATTCAAAAGGCAGTTGAACACACATTCTTATCCTATAAGTCACCTCTTCTGGACATTCACATCTATATTTTTGCTCCAGCTGAGTTTATACCACTATTCCTGCTTTCTAAAGATTGAATTCTAGTAATTTGAATAAAACCAATTCACTCAGTGTTACCTAATGGTTAGCTGAAGACCCCCCAAGAATTGTGCTGTAATAAAGTAACATCCCTAATGAGCTGATGACACGTGATACTTGGTAGCCTAAACAGCAATACTAGAATGTTTCTCTTCATAATGAAACACAAGTTAATTGATAAAATTGAAGTTAGTTTTTCTTTTAACTGGGGAAAGGACTACAGTTTTCTGTACACAAATCAGTCTGTTCTTTTAATCTACTTTTTTTTCCTCTCTGACATATAAACTTTTCTAAAATAAGCAGTAATTTTCAGGGTTTATAACATTCATTATTCCCTCTGCTTATCTTGTGTAGCAGGCTTGTGCTTTTTAAAAGGACATTTTTCTTCTTGTATTGCTGTTTACTTCTCACACAGTACTTTTACAGGGAAAATGTCACGTTGTGAAGTGTTCAGGTAACCTCTATGCAATGTTTTTTTAACCACAACTTTATTTTACAAAAGGGCTTTTTAACAACAAACCCAGATCAAAGCACTGCAGAGTTTGGAGACAAAAGTTCTACAGTAAAGAAAAATCAATGAGCTTTCAAATAAATCAAGATTAAATCAAATCAAGCCAGTTTAACTCAGGATTTTAAAGCCAAACAGTGACTTGGCTTACCTGATAGCCAACCACTGGTACAACAGATCAGATGAATATAAAGCCAGTAGTAAATGCCTGTATCCTCTCCAATCTCATGTTATAAACAAATAAAAGGACACTGAGTTAGCTCCTGACACCTTTACTGGCAAGTGTTCGTTCCACAGGATGTCTTTCAGTGTGGCAGAACCAAGATTCGATGCAATTTTATATAAGATGGCAGAAATTGACTTTCATCATCAATAGGCTATATCATTTTGAGTAACTGTGAAGTACTGAAAGTAAATAAACATATTGGAGATATCAATTAATTATTAGAATGTCTAAATTGAAATTCAGTAAGCTGTTTCAAAATATGCAGGCCTTAATTACTTCCTTTTAAAACAGAAAACATGCTAGATAGTTTTTTAGAGTAGTATGTCTCATTAAACACTATTTATTCATTAGTCCTAGTGGGGAGAAAGGTTTATAGCACATAGTCAGCAGTGGAAGGAAAAATATTTGACTTGAACTTATACATTTGTTCTTATACTGTAAGTGCTTCTGGCATTTATAAACTGGTTCTTGCTCTGGACTCTCTAAATCTCAGCTGAAATGCCAAGCTAGTCATCAGCCATCCATTTCCCTTTCTTCCAAGAGCTCTGCCCAGTGTAGAACCTGACACATTAGAAATTGTGCTGATACTCTGCATACATGCAGTTTCAGTTTATTGTTTCAGTTGCCAGTTGAGCCTGGCTAGTTTTGCATAAAGTAGCACATCTGACTTATCAATTTAGTCTTAAAATATAAAGTGATAATCATAGTTGAAAAATGAAGTTTCTTTCTAAGCAACCTCCAACATTATTAGCAGGTAGCTAGCTCATATCAACAAAATAAAAGATCCAAAACTCTGATAGGAGTTCATAGTTTATGATCCATCTTGAGTAGTCCAATATTTTAGACAATCATGTTCAGGGTTTACCTCACAAGGCAGAAAAGAAGAGATAAGTCTACATTTCACTATTAAATATTAGTCAAATGTACACAGTGAATTCACCAGACTTCCTAAAAGTCAAACAATGAAAAATATCTGAATGTCTTTAGTTACACAAAAATGTAGTATCAAATGTGGGATACATCTCATTTAGCTTTATTAACATAAAGTTGAGGCATCACATTTTGAGCTAGACATCCACTGTATATTCAGTATCTTCCTATAAAAGGGAGGAAAGAGGTATTAGAAACCTGACTTTAGCATATCTGAATGTGGGTAAGAAGAGTCCCATTCGTCATTGTGCAATGTCGAAAGAATAAATATTTTTATCTCCTACTGATATTAATACATTTAGGAAGCATTTACATCTATTTCACTGCAAGGTAACACCTCCAGTCACATCTCAAAGTTTTGCTTTAGCATCTTCTCTATGTCTTATGGGCCTAGAAAATGTGCAAGTATTTTGTGACATGGATCTTTTTATTTTTCCCAGCTGAACACTGATTTCTATAAAACAAATTATAATTTTCAATTAATTTATTTTCATTCATCTGTATAATTACTCCTTTTCAATCACTTCATCTTGTTAGTGTCTTAACAAAAGGAGAACAGAGATGTCTTGACTGAGTATCAGACAGAATGGGTCTTACTTTCATGTTTTTGCAGTTAGGATAGTATTTTGAATTCTCACAAACCCCTGTATGTTCTTATTGACTCTTACATTGCATTTACAATGATTTGGTATGTGAGTAGTGGTAACTTCAGGAAGACAAAAATCCTAAACTTCTTGCAGAAAATACAGTGATATTTGTCCCCAAACATTTTTCTCTCTGGTGTTTTTTTCAGTTCAATTTTCCAATGCAGATCATCTTCACAACAGCTGCACTAATAGTCAATACTCTGTGCCAGGTCCTATTTTCTGATCCATAGAACACATTAAATCACTTTTACTTGCTAGTTTGCCAATTAGCTTTTTCCACTGGATGAGTTTTCTTCATCAATTAAAATTATTGGTGATTATCTAAAGTAATTTCCCCAGTTCATTGCCACTATTTCTGTGCCACTGTTAAAGCTAGTACATTATGCCTTTACCAGCTGCCTTTTACCTGTCTACTGATCTAAACAGACTGATGTTGATATTTAAATTACAATCATGATCTCAGACATGCTCAGTAAGAAATTTGGATCTGCTCAGAATTTTTTTTTCCCCTTTATTTAGATTCACAGGATCATAGAATGTGTTGGGTTGGAAGGGACCTCAAAGATCATTAGTTCCAAACCCCCTGACATGGACAGGGACACCTTTCACAAGACCAGGTTTCTCAGAGCCCCATCCAACCTGCTTTTGAACTCCTAGAGGAATGTGAATGCAGTTTCATCCACAACAACTCTGGGAAACTTGTTCCTTTGCCTCACCACCCTCACAATACAGATTTTCTTCCTATCTAATCTAAAGTTACTCTTTTCCAGTTTGAAGCCATTCCCCCTTCTCCTATGACTACATACCCATGTAAAAAGTCCTTCTTGAGATTTTTTGTAGGTCCCTTTTATGTACTGAAAGGCCACAATCTGGTTTCCCTGGAGTCTTCTTGTCTCCAGGCTGAACAACCCTAACTCTCAACACATCTCCATAGCAAAGCTGATCCAGCCCTTTGATCATCTTCATGGCCTTCCACTGGACTCTCTTCATCAGGTCCAAAATAGTCCTTACTATTTTGGGGGTCCACCTGAGCTGAGACCCAGGTGAGGTCTTATGAGTGCAGAGGGGTAGAATCATCTTTTTCAGTGTGCTGATCCCACTGCTTTTCATTCAGCATATGCAGGGTATTGGTGACTTTCACATCTGCTCTTAATCCACGCATTGGCCAGCCTGTGTCTGTGTTTGGGATTGCCCTAACCCAGAAGTAGGATTTTACATTTCACCTTGTTGTAATTCATGTGGATTGAGAGCAGCCCTGAGGAGGACTTTGAACTATTGGTGAATGAAAAACTTGGCATGACCCAGAAATGTGTGCTTGCAGCCCAGACTGGCTGTCATTCCCTGGGTCTTCCTTTCATTCATCTAAAAAAGGAAAAAAAAAAAAAAAGCAGAATCTAATGAAAAAAAAAATCTAATTTAAAAGTTAATTTTAATTAATTAAAATATATAAGGTAATTTTATTTATTTCATTCCGAGAGGTGGGTGCTACATGTCCCCTTTTCCAGTCAGTTGAATGTCAACAGATTGCTATGATTTTCCAAATATGATGGATAGTAGCTTAACTACTTCATCAGCCAGTTCCCCTGGGACCCACAGCTGCATCTTGCCAGGTGTCATGGATCTGTGCTCCTTCAGGTTCCTTAGCTGTTCTTTAACTTTATCTTCTCCCACAGTGAGTGGTTCTTCATCATCCCAGTTCATTGTTTTTTGGTCTTGGATGATGTGGCTGGAGCACTTGCTGCTTTACTGGGTCTTTGCGTTTCCCTAACCTTGGACCTGTCTAGGTTCTCTAACATAAATGGGATTGATCTCATATCCCTTCTCTAATTTCCCTGGCATGTTTACTGTGTTACACAAAGACAAATCTAAAACTGCTTTCATATAAATCTTACCTAGCAATTTCATGAGATTCAAACCAGCACTGCAAGCAAACATGAACAACACAAAAAAAATTTTTCTTTTAAATGAAACCAGTCTTAAAAAAACAAACAAAAAATTGAAATAATCCTAGTTGAATATAACTAAAATGTACATGACCAACCTTTCGAGTAGTCTTTATTAGCAAATCATTGAATATAAATATGTGGAAAGTGTTGGTCCATCCTCATGCCCGAGCATGACTAGTATGAAGTGATTTTTTTTTTCCATAGGTTGCAGTTACCCAGTGATTCTGAAATTCATGATGAAACTATTCAAGAATAAAAGTTGAATGAGAGATAAAAATTAACCTGATCCAAGCTGCTTAAAATTCATAAATAGTGATAACATCACCACCACAGTGCAGACATGATCTATAATCTTGCCATCTATAAGTATATGACCTGGAAGCATCAGAGGTGCATGCCAGAAAGAAACCTGAGAATGCATCATCTTTATGTGCACTAAGGTTTCATTTGCAGTGAAACTTGTGGACACAGAAGTTTGGATTGATACATTCTAGAATTGAATGCATCAATTTAATTGATACATGCTAGTCTAGATAGGTGGAAAAGCAAGTGCCCAACAGAGAGCATTCGCTCAATGCTACAGACAACAATTCTGGCTCAAAACCAAATAAATTTATCCAAACCCTCTAAAAAAGTTAGAGGCATTTTTTGCTTCCCTTGCCTGAGCTTCAAACCTTCTTTAAAAAAGAAAAAGAACTGCCACTGATCTTTTTCTAATGTATACCTAGATTCTAGTTACTTATAGAAATACTGGGAGGTGGAGGGGTGAAGATGGTGCTTTTTTCAATTGTTTTTTTAGTCCACACCTGAAGTTGTTAATATTGCTTGCAAAGTGTATGTGAATGATGTGAAAGTAATCTCTTTGATATAAACCCACAAATATTTCCTGTGCAAGCTTTTATTTTCATTAGGAAAATATTAATTTTAGAAACATTACTAGAAGTTTCTAATGTTAACACTCATCAATAATCTGATTTACTTTAAAATACATATAAAAACAGTCATTTATGAAAAATCTTATAATAAAGATCTTAAATTAAGTACTTCAATTTGTTATGCAAAGATGAAAGTTTCCTCCTTTCTCCCTCTTTTACATTTTATACTATTCAATGGCATAGGAAACATACAGTAAAAATCAAGGCATTTCCCACCTTTCCCAATGAGTACTACTACTTTGCTCTTTTTCTTCTACAAAATTCTAAATTTTATAAAGGTAAAAGAGCACAAGGAAAATATACAAAATAACATTAACTGTGAAAAACACTTTTCTATTATACATATTGTTAAAAGCAGAACCAAGACTTTGGAATATCAAAAAATCTCACTGTATGTGAAACCTTTTACTCTCTCATTTTTTTCCTCATTTAACTGAAAAAAAATTTTTTACAAAAATTAACTTTTAAAGCACTGTATCCCCAAAATTCTATTACAGAAAATAAATGGTGATGCTAAACTTTCTACATATTTATAGGTCTAATTATAGTGATACATCATCATATTCTCAGATCTGGAAATTGATTTAGGCAGCAGCTGCAATGAAAGATCCTGTAACATGATGAAAAAGATCTCTAGTAAGACAGTTTTCTTTATCAGTGTCAAAGCAGATTGGATACTTGTGATCACATACATATATATATATATATAATATATATTTATACTATATATAAAATAATACATATATTAGTCAGAATTCTTTCAATTTTTGTTTCAGCAAGACAGACATCATCCTGAAACTTAATAATAAGGTCTAGAAAACACATCTACTTATGAACTGTAATTATCTAGGACAGTGGAAACATTTTAAAAGAAACCTTGTGGACAGTTTTTAGGAAATGGATCACACCTTTAGAGTTGGACTGTAGCATCTAAGCCACACATGATGGGCTAACCTTGGCTGGATGCTAGGTCCCCCTCAAGCTTCTCTATCCCTCCCACTCCTCAACTGGACAAGCAGAAAAATACAAGAGGCTCGTTCAAGATTAGGACGGGGAGGGATCACTCAGCAATTACTATCATGAGCAAAACAGACTCAAGTTGGCAAAATTAATTTAATTTATTACTAATCAAAGTTAGAGCAGGGTAATCAGAAATCAAACCAAATCATACAACATCTTCTTTCCACCCCTCTCTTATTCATGGGCCCAACTTAACTCAGTATTCCTCTACCTCCTTACCACAGAGGCACAGGGGGACAGTGACTGGGGGCTTTGGTCATCCCATGATGTCTCTGCCATGTCTGTCCCATAGGAAACAGTTCTCTATGAATTCCTCCAACATGAGTCCTTATGTGCTGCAGTTTTTTGTGAACTGCTCTAGCATGGATCCCTTCCATGGGGTGCTATCCTTCAGGAACAAACAGCTTCAGTGTGGATCCCCTGTTAGGTCATGAGTCCTGCCAGCAAAATTGCTCCACTATGGGCTTCTCTCTCCACAGGGCACAGATCCTGCCAGCAGCCTGCTCCATGGGGTCCACCTGTTCCAGTGTGGGGCCCTTCATGAGCTGGAGGGGGACAGTCTGCCTCGCCACGGTCTTCACCATGAGCTGAGCAATCTCTGCTCCAGCACCTGGAGCACCTCCTTCCCCCGCTTCATCACTGACCTTGGTGTCAGGACTGTTTCTCTCACATACTCTCACTCCTCGCCTTTGACTTTCTTCCTCTTCTTATCTATGTTATCACAGAAATGTTACTGCTACAGCTGATTGTCTAAGTTTTGGCCAGCAGTTCTATTGTCACAGAGGAAGCTTCTGGAATATTCTAAAATAAGTCATACCTGTAACTCCCACTGCTATCAAACCTATATCACATTCATGTAATACACCACATTACTTCTGAGCAGAATAATTTTCTTCCATTTTTCTAAACAGAAAAATAAACATACAAGTAATGCCCTTATTTTTCATTGCAATTGAGCACCAAAGATGTAACATGATGTCACTGGACGTCTTGAATGTGAGCTCTTAGATTGTTGCACAGGCACTGGACCCCACTAAAAAGGCTGTATAAGGACTGAGTCACTCAAAAACATAAGGCCTAAAAAATAACTTGTCTGATGAATAGTGAAATACATGCAAACGTTGAATTATGTACTTCCTTTCTATTTATATTGAATGAGATCTGAAATTCACAGCAGTCAACCTGGCAATAAAATGGTAACAAAACATAAAGATGGATTTGTCAGACCCCTCTCACATCAACTTCCTCACAGCTCAGCAAAGAGCATGTAAGCAAAGAGCAATAAAACATTTTTATTCATCTCAGATAGGGATCTAAAATTTAAAATTCCTTCAGGATCTTAGGGACTTAAGTGATTATTTTAGACATGAGCAAATGATCACTGTTTCTCTCAAGTATAGTTCAGAATATCACTTATACCGCATTTTTATGCCATAGTTTTTGTCATATCCACATTCCATACTTTAGTTATGCATTAATTAGCATTAATTTAGCAAAGTGGTTTGAGACTTTAAATTAATTTTATACTGAATTATTAGTTTTTCATAGAATCAAAGAATGCTTTTGATTGGAAGGAAGCTAGTTCAACCTCCCCTGCAATATTCTGGGACATCTTCAAGTAGATCAAGATTTTCAAAACTCTGCCCAACCTTACCTGGAGTGTTTCCACATTTTAGTTTTTAATATCTTACATCCTATTTCTCCCTGCAATTCCCTCATTCGTAGGTTGAATGGGGTGTAAACAATGTGAAAGAAAGGAATAAGGTCTCTAGTGTTGGTCAGCTCAATTTTTCAGCACATAAATAGGATTAATCTTTTCTGGGATGATAATTAGGTCAAGATTTTCAATAATTGCAAAGAGGATATAGAAATGAGAGCTTGAACATTTTGACTCCATGATAAACTTTATTGCATATATTTGAGATATTGTAAGAATTCTTAGATTTATTAGGTTGTTTTATCATGTTGCACATTCCCAAAACATAAGTATCAGCAGCTGCCTATTTCATTTCCCAAATTCGATATTTGACTTCAGTCATTCAGTCTTCAAATATTTTAAAATGGAAGCTGGTTTAGAGATCACATCAGAGTACATTGTGAAGCTACTCTGGGAATGGAGAGTCTGTTTCTAATATCACAGATCAATTTAAAAACTACATATACTTTGATGCTCCCAGTCTAAGGCAAACTTTGACTATTCTGTAGCACTTCATATCCATCTGTCATACAGAGTTTAAAAAATGTAAATATGAGAATACTTTTGACAAGAACATCAAGGCACAAAAAATAGGGAACAAGCAATAATAATTGCTGGGATAAATCCAGATGTCCAAGTCCCATCCTAGAATACAAACCTTATATGTGCTAAAAAAACCCAAAACAGTTTAGTCATGTAATGTCTCTTAGCAGTGAATAAAAAGAAGTAGATAGGTTGAAAATTTTTAATGTCTATTTTACAATGAAATTAATCATGTCCTGATCTCCGTTGACTATATCAACCAGCTTTTATAGACTATGAAGGAAGACCTGTATGAAAAGCTTTGATAAACACATCTAAACTCTATATTTAGTGAGACAAATCTTACCTAAACACTTGGAAATTGTAATGGAAGACATTAAACACTTTTTAGCTTCATTTCTTTAAAAAAAAAAAAAAAATAACTAAAGTAATTTTAAAATGTCTCTTGTTTTCTTGAAAGCTTTATATCTTTGTATCTTCTAGGGGTATTTTGCTGAATTTCTCTTTGAGGGTGATGTGTTGGGGAGTTTTGTTTTTTTGTTTTTTTCATTTTTGCCAGGAAATTAATAACCTAAGAAAACCAAGATAGAGAAAAAGTGGACAGTATAGCAAGGCAATTTTTGAATTTTTAGTAATGAATTGATATATTTTTCACTTAAGCTACTTAAAAAATTATTTTATTTTGCCCAATAGTTATGACAACAAAATAATTTTATAATCACTGCTGCTTGCTCCTTTTTCTATATGCTTCATTTCTCGTATATATTTCCATATATGCAAATATAAGCTTATAATTTCTCTCTGCACCATTAAAGTAATATCCCGTGATGGAATGCTAATTTAATTGAACTTACTTTGAAGCGGATGTTGAGCTGTCATTTCAACCAAAGTTTCAATAAATCTTGTCTAAATATTATGTAGTTTCTTAAAGAATAGTCTGCAATCTCAGAAATCTCTTCATTAATTTATTTTGATAGGTTTAGACATCATGAGAGAACTCCTTGTTGCAAACTCTTATTTAAATGTAAGTTGTCATGCTAGGGGAAAAAATACTCCTCAACTATTGTGTTCTTTAGTTTGGTGTTTCCAAGGATATGAGAGTTATAAAGGGTCAATATCCATCTGGTACTGAGGCTGATGACTAAATAAAAAGTTTATATTTCAGAACTAATTATTGTACAAGTTATTTGTAACCAGACTTCTACAAAACACTAATAAAAAAAAAACAAAAACAAAAACACACAAACAAACAAACTCCCACAAATTGGACTCCCATCATGTGTGCTGACAGATGCATTACTTCTATACTGAAATTCCCATTTCTAACAGTAACATGCAAAAACTCCCTTGGAAGACTTTGCAGCATGCTGATCCATAATGGCCGAGATCATCTGTCCTGGTAGAGTTTTCTAGGACCAATTGGCAAGCTTTATCATTAAAGTATATCTGACTGACAGCACCATCTATTCATGAGTCTTGGAAAGGTCAACAAGATGCATTTGGAACATATATTTGCAACTGAACTTCTGCTTGAAAGGTGAATTAAAATAATGGAACTGTAAATAAGGGAATGCAACAGAATATAAATGAGAAAGAAACTCTGAAAGACTTCTGACAAAGTTCTTTAGTAGGACAGGAAAATTACTTGTATCTAAAGCAATTATAAAAAACATAATTTCTAAATTTTTCTGACTAAATCAAGACTCTGAAACATGATGTTTATCTTTCCAACTTTTCTGGCACAGCAACCATGCCTCTTCTGTACAACTATATAATTACAAAATTTTTGATGTTCAGTGTTCTTGCCTAAAATAGAAAAAAACCTGTAAGAATAAGAGACTTCTTTCCCAAACAATAAGAAAGACATTTTCAGAATACATAGATTTCATGACTGAAAGACTACCATGATAAAATTGAACGTATCCACCTTAAAGAGCAATAATTTCCAAAGCAATTAAAGGAGAAATTATATCTGAAATACTGGTAGATTCCAGATATATCCAGGATAAAGAGCCATCTTTGATCTTCTAACTGGATGAGCAGAAAATAAAATTAATAAATTTAGGATTGTTTGTGTCTATGACCAAAGCAACATTGTAGCAATGAGTTGGAAGCAGACGCCCAGGAAAGTTGGAGTAAATAGGAGAAAATAAAAAATAACCCAGAAATATTCATTACCATCACTATCACATAGAGGCTATTGTTTTCTAGGCTTCAAAATTGCAGTAATTCAAAAAAGGCAACTTTCAGGCTCACTGACACAGAATCTTGAGTGTCAAGGCAAGGTGAACAGGACTTCTGATACCTCCTACGAAAACAGAACAGCAAACTGTTTATTCTGAGTTCATCTGCAATATGAATCAGCCCTGACACAGCCGTGACTGAAATCTGTGATCAAAGGGGATGTGTGAACCAAAGCTATTAGTGGTATAGCTGAACCAAGTACAAGAAAATCTAAATATCCTAGGAGTTTGCTGAAATAAAACCAAAAAAACTGAATATAAACTAATAGTTTCCTGCTCTAAATATTCCAAAACTCCACAAAGACTATATCATGTGTGTAAAAGATATATCATGTGAACATTAGAATGTTGATGCCTTGAATGGTCATTTTCATTGATTATTTTTCAATTTTCACTGATTATTATTGATTGAAAAACAAATGAATACTTGAGTTCTAGTAACACAGAATCACAGAATTTCTAGGTTGGAAGAGACCTTCAAGATCATTGAGTCCAACCAATGCTCTAACACCTCAACTAGACCATGGCGCCAAGTGCTACATCCAGTCTGTTTTTTAAACACATCCAGGATGGTGACTTCACCACCTCCCCCAGCAGGCCATTCCAGTACTTTATCACTCTTTCTGTGAAAAACTCTTTCCTAATATCCAGCCTGTATTTCCCTTGGTGCAGCTTGAGACTGTGTCCTCTCGTCAGTTGTTACCTGGAGAAAGAGACCAACCCCCACCTGACTGCAGCCACCTTTCAGGGAGTTGTAGAGAGTGGTAAGGTCACCTCTGAGTCTCCTCCTCTCCAGGCTAAGCACCCCCAGATCCCTCAGCCGTTCCTCACAGGGTTTGTGTTCCCAGCCCATCACCAGCCTCATTGCCTCATCTGGACCCGCTCCAGTGTCTCAATGTCCTTCCCAAACTGAGGGTAACAGAACTGGACACAGCACTTAAGGTGTGGCCTCACCAGTGTCCAATACAGGGGCAGAATGACCTCCCTGCTCCTGCTGGCCACACTCTCCCTGATCCAGGCCAGGATGGCCTTGGCCTTCTTGCCCACCAGGGCACAGAGCTGGCTCATGTTCAGCTGGCTGTCACCAGCACCCCCAGGTTCCTTTCTCTCTGGGCATTGTCCAGCCACACCATTCCTAGCCTGTAACACTGCAGGGGGTTGGTGGAGCCAAAGTACAGGGCTCAGCACTTGGACTAATTAAACTTCGTCTTGTTGGACTCTGCCCCTTCATCCAACCATTCCAGGTCTCTGCAGAGCTCTCCTCCCTTCCAACAGATCGACACATGCTCCCAGCGTAGTGTCATCTGCAAATTTATTAATGAAAGCCTCAATACCCTCATCCATGTCATCAATAAAAAATATTGAACAGGACTGGCCCCAGCACAGACCCCTGGGGGACACCACTGGTGCCTGGCCCCTAGCTGGATGCAGCACTGCTCACCACCACTCTCTGGGCCTGGCCATCCAGACAGTTCCTAACCCAGCAGAGAGTGCTCCTGTCCAAGCCCTAAGTGCCAGCTTTTCCAGGAGTGTTCTGTGGGAGACAGCATCAAAGGCCATGCTGAAGTCCTATTACACAACAGACACAGCCTTCCCTGCATCCACCAGGCGGCTCTCCTTGTCAGAAAAGGAGATCATGTTGGTCAAGCAATACATTATGTTACATTGTGTTACATTTACTATATTTGTTTTATTGTATTATTTGACATAATTATGCCTTCAGATGTGTGGATCTTCTTTACCTTCACTAATATATATGAAAGATTTTGCTCTTGTCTGTTGCAATCTATTCTTGACGTACCAAATATTTACATTATTTCCATGCTTTAACCACCAAAACCTAACAAAGGTACATTTAATTTTTTTCCACATTATTATTAAATGTCTGCAATTAAATTCAAGTCTATTCAAGTTAAACATGCTTCAGGGAAGCACAGATTTAGATGGATTTAATGGAATCTGGATTTCATATATTGATATATTTCTCTTTAGAGCACTAAATATTGACACTACCTTACACTGATGTAAAGAACTAAACTTTACTAGAACACAGCTGATTGCAAATCAGAAGTCTACAGCTGTTTCTGAACTTCAGTGAGTATACATGCTGCATCCTATGGACCCAATGCCTTCACTTTTCACATAATTACTCTTGTCAGCTCTGTTCTTCTTTCCAATAATTCCAGCTCGTTCTAATTGCAGCTTCCACTAAAATGAAAGCCACAAGCTTCTCTCTCACCCCCACTCCTTCTGATGAGAGAGACAAAAGGCAGAGGTAAGAACAATATATGGCAAACAGCAGCAAGATAAGAAAGCAAACATTGACAGCATTATTAACAACAAAAATCTACAAAATTAGGGTGATACACACAAAGATGCTCACCAACCAAAGTGGTACCACATAGCACTCAAGATAATGACAAAATGGCAGGAGACCATTTGTGGGCCACCTTTCTCTTCCTGACCCTAATCCACGCCTCCCTCCTTCTCAGATGTGAGAATCCCTTATTCCACCCCATGGCAGTTATGGGAGGTGGTATAGAATAATAATCTAAAAATGCCCACATGCTTCCAGGCTCTGCCCCCTCATAGCTAGTGTGAGAAAATGAACTGTGTCCTGCTGAGAACCAGTGTCGCAATACGACACAAAATGAACACACGTGCTTTTTGCAATTTCAGGGCAAGAAAAGAGGAAAAAGAGGAAGTTTATTTTGTTACCTCGCTATATATACAATTCCAAAGGTGACCAGGGATTGAAGGGTGAAGTTGCCAACTCTCCAACCACACTGGTCAAACCAAGAGTCCATCAATTTTCTCCTCCTCCAGAAAGGAATGCAAAACAATCATTGTTTACATGAAAGTCTGTGAGAAACCCCATTACAAGAATGCAAACATCAGAAGGCTAAGGAAAACTTTCAAAGATCAGGGCAACAAACCAGGACACACCCTCACAGTTAAAAACTGTTTGTTGTCATTCAGAGGGAGCCTTCTGTACTACATTTTTTGATACAATATAGAAATAGTAGATCAGCTAGGAAGTAGAATTTGGACTATGAGTGCTTTTGTGGGGAAAATAAGTTGCAGCATGTACACATGTGGTTCATTTACCAAAGGATTTCTGAGTAACCTTGCAAATGACAGCACAGTCCTCTGAAAAATTATAGCAGCTCTCCAGCTGTTTAATTTAGGATATGATAAATGGCATACTGTTTGGATTTCTCTGCAACAAGAAGAGATGAGGTTCAAAATCAAGCTGGATATCTGTCTGCTCTTTCAGTAATTTCACAGTAGGGTTATTGGAGAATATTCAGTCTAGACTAATTTAAGGAAAGTTCATTGCTGTTGAAAATAGGTATCTGTGAAGTAATGTTTTAGTTCAACTAGGAAGACAAATTGCTGTGTGTCTTACACTTGAAATAATTACAGTAAACCCTCTAGAGGAACAAGGTAATATATGGGAATAATCAGTTAATTGTGATACGTGATATGTTATCCCGCTGAAGCTCAGTATAACAGGAACTACATGGAAGACTGTGATGTCATTCCTTACCAAATGCAGGAGTACATAGCAAAATAAAATCATAGCTTACTGAAAACAAACATTTTTAGTCTTTGGAATGGAAAAGAGTTCTACAGATTATTTTTTTTCCATAATATTATATCAATATGGAATAAGTATTATATTTTGTGAAAACCCAGAATAGACAGTCTACTTGCATCTTTTATCACTTAATATAAATTAGGGTATCAACCATCTGAAAGCATGATACCTTTGAAGAAAGTATATGGAAGAGAAGTATTGATTCACCACCTATTTCAATAAGGGTAGATTGAACATCCTAGGCTATTTCTAAACCACATTTATATGAGGCTTTTTGCATTTAGAAGTAAAACCCTTTTGGAGGACCTGAAGAAATTTCTTTCCACCTTTATAAAGACATTTGCTTCGAAGTGTCAGTGCCTATTTTCACACAATGATTGAACTTGAACTCAACAACCAGCAGTTTGAATAACTGTTATAATCACCATCTAAAATGGACTTTATGTTAGGTATCTCTTCATTGTAAGCAGATAGCTTACAATGCTTTCGCTCTCCATAGTTAGATGAGCGTATTTATGGGTATCAAGATGAAAGAATGGGTGATTTTTAATGTTATTTTCAGATTTATTTCCAAAAATCTGAAATGGTAACCAAACTAATAGAAAAGCATTTTCAAAAGAATGTATCTCGGTGTGAAATGACTGGTTCCAAGTACTAAACAAATATACAAAGAAACACAAAGTAATGCTGTTATATTATTTGTATCCATTCTTCATATTTTTGTAATCTTTCTATAAAGGAGAACAAGATAATTTAACTCTAGATGTCTGATCCTTGAGCCTTACTGCAACAAAACCCAAGAACTGAAGAAAGATTTTCTACCAGAGCTAACAATTATGACATATAGAAAGTGCAATATTTCTAATATATTCAATTAGGACAAGTCACACAGTACTGTTACAGATGCTGGAAGGAACAGTAACACAAAAGATGTTTCACTGTCTTGAAATCAGATGGCTTTATTGCTTAAACTTGGCCAGAAATAGCAAAAAACTTACTGCCAAATACAGCAGCAATCATGGGTGCAGATCTGAGTCTTATTCAAACCTTAAATTACATTAAGTCTTAATTATACCTGTGTGAATTTAGAACAACTTGGTCAAGGTCATTGTATTTAGAGCAATTTAAAAACAACATAAAGATAGAATTAGGCAAATCACTTAAAATAATATTAAAATGTATTTAGAAGGAGTATATCTTGCATACATTTTTTTCTACTCCTCTTGACTTTCCCAAATCCCAAAGATATTTTTTGTGTCATTTTTATTAAATTCTAAGTCATGGTATAATAGATTAATTCTTTAACTTCTTCAATTCTAAACCAGCTAGTAGACAAAATATTAGTCCTGTGAAACAGATTTTAATATTTCATGGCTCAAAATTATATAAATATTAATTTCAACCTATATTTGACATGCTATAGGTCAGGTAAAGACAAATGCGCACCCTAACAATAAAAAAAATGACTTCATTTAACCTGAAAATGTATGTTTATATTACACTTGTGCTTTAACCCTCACTTGAATAATACTCATTCAGTTCAAAAAACTACTCTAAATGAGTAACAAGTGTTGGCAAGTTTGCACCACTTCCCAGCTCGACATAGTCAATATAGTCATGGCAGCTTCTAAAACCTGGGAGAAATGATGCAGTGTTCCAGATTTCAAATTATCCTTGCTCTTTGGTAAAGAGTTATTTTTGATAATTACAACAAGATTGACTAGGCTCTCTGGAAACTGAAAACCCCTACTAAAACCTCTGCACACTTTCAGAGAGTGCAAACCATCTTCGTTGTAGTTATCTACAAATGCTTTTGCTTCCTTTCAGGTGATTAGTCTTTCATCATGTGCACACAGACTATATTCCAAAACAAAATAATTCATTCCTTATCTTTCAATCCTTAGCTTAACTCCCTAAATCAGCTAAACAATCAATTATATTATTATTGAAGTGGAACTACAGTAGCAGTTGCAGTACAGTTAGCTCTGTATTGTAGTGAGATACCTTACAAAGGCTGTGTCCCATCCCTCAGGGTGGGGACTACAAAGGTAGAGATTCTTTTTGTGTATAACACTTCATAAATGATTCTGGCCATTGTTTAGTATTTCAGAAACAGAGAAAGAGCTTTTAAATGCATACAGTTATCTTTTAAAAGCATACAGTTAGTACCCAGTTCTAGGAAGACAAATTCTGTTTTTCTAATATGAATTAAAGAGCAGCCATGTGGCTTCCATTCAGGCTTCAACAATTGATTTTTATCTTTTCTGAGGTTAAACTGCTTGCTATAATTAATGCTGCCCCCAGGTAGTTGTAACTTTTACAAATAGTATTCAGCATGTGATAATAGGTCTCTCTGGTCATGACAGCAGCATGGGGTCACATTAATACAGAATAAATGGTCTTAAAAAAAAATCAGTATTAAATTTATCTTTTCAGCTCTTTTCTCTTACAAATAACCCTGCAGCAGAAATAGGAGAAAAGGAAAACCCTATCAAATCCAGTTAAAGTTTGTCATCTCCCAAATATCTTGAACTGCCAAAGTGCTATTCATATGTATTCTTATCTTTATTTGAATGGATCAGGTTTCATCTTTCAAATGCTGTAAATCCATAATAAGGTTTTTGAATGCTGTATTCAAAGTGCTTGCTGGAGTACACCGTATTTAAATGGCTACTCATGCAGCCAAAACATTTGTTCCACTGTCTTCCTGGTTTCAACGGTATGCATTTTGCTATTCTTTACAATTCATTTCATCTCATCTCATCTCATCTCATCTCATCTCATGCACAACAATATAAAATTAATAATATTAACTTTCAATTTGTTCTTTTTACTCTACCTGAAAACACAAAACTGGAGTAAAGAATCTTGTTTTCCTCCCAGTTACAATGCAAATTGAAGAGCTAGTGGATGTGTGGACAGTTTTTGAATAGTTGTAGAGGTTTTCCCAGGCCAAAAAGAACATGGTATATACCTGGTATGTCTAACGTCTGTTAAGTACACAGATGATGTCTACGAGTCACTATTGAAAGCTGTCATTTAAATCATGCTCAAATTTACTCTAGAGACAGCTAGCTCTCTCAGAACACAGAAAGCCCAGGAGTAAGACAGCATGAGTGTAATTTGTACAGTCAATGGACCAATGCCCTGGAGAAAAAACTAGGAAAGAAACTGACCATATAAACACACTAATTTTTTAATACTTTTGTCATCATGCCAAATCTGCTAAATTGGAATTTAGATAACATTTAAAATACCAATATAAGCAAAGTCAGTGACCAAATTAGAATGAGAAATCTAATGGGTCTCAAGAAGTTTAAGTTACTTCAGCTAATTGATGAGAAAGTTTTTAACTCTTCTGAAGGCTGAATGGCTGCACAATTGTCACTCCCAGGAAGTGAAAAAATTCCCATGTCTCCTCAAAGCATAAGATGCAGATAACATCTTTGTTTTCTCTAACAGAAATATTCAGAAATTTGAACATTTTTTTCTAGATATAAGTGTGACTATAACACAGTATTCATAAATATTTCTATTGCTGAAGTGTGAAAGAGAAAATCCATAAGGGTTGAAAAATTCAGACTCAAGACATCTATGACAAAACCACCTACACAGCATAAACTATAGACCAAGTTAAGATCTCATATCTCATTTCCAGCCCTCAATACATCTACATAACCTCATTTCCCATGTTAGAGTTTTATCTCCATTATGTTCTCAAGGGTGTTGAAAGAACAACCTAATGTAACCTAGTACTCATTAATCACTTATTTAAAAATTAGCAGCAATAATGCTTATTAAATAGTTATGTTGTTTTGTGTAAGTAGGATTTTGCACTGTTGATTGTCATTGTGCACCCACAAAAAGTGGAGCATTTAACCATAGCAGCCATGTAGGCATCATGTCAGTAATTACTCATGCCACTGCTTTGGTGTTCTAACCTCCCGGTGGCTCTCAAGATCAAGTTTGGCATTGTGACGCTGATATCTTAAACACTAACAACTCTCTTGAGACCAATTGAGGCAGCTTGAGATGATCTCAGAATATTAAACATCCACATCTTGAAGAGCTTCTGATTCACGAGGAGGATATTTCCAACAGTCAAGCATTCCCCTCCAAAGGGAGCTCTGAGTCTCGGAGGTGGTTAACAAGTGAAAAAGGAGCACAGAAGCCAGAAGGCTTGAGACTGCTTTCTATGACACTTGGCCTAAGTTAATGTTAGTGAATATGTTATGGGTCAATAGAGCAGTCACTCACAAATTCACAATGCTCTGATTTCATATTCTTCCCATTAGAATAGGATTGCTTTCTTAGTTCATTCTTACCAAAGGGAAGGAAAAAAAAAAAAAAAAGAAAAAG
>CM031857.1:63448304-63487452 GCA_018697195.1 Certhia americana | reverse complement strand
GAAAAAAATAATAATTTAAAAAATCCATTCAGGGGACACTTAGTTTATTCATTATATTGGTAGAGACAGAATATATCAGTTTTTCAATCATTCTTTTACATAGTTTGAGTCCTTGGCCAAAATGAAAGATACAGTGTACCTCCCTGTGCACTAATAGCGAAGATATTACAATTAAAATACATTATAATAAAAGAGCTGGGTAAACCCAAGAAATCTGATGGTGGTTTAGACAAATAAAAAGCTACCAAGTAAACAGCAGAAGATTGAAATTATTTTGTCTCAGAACCAGATATTCAAAAGACTTTCAGTTTTGTGCTAAATCAGAAAAAATTCTTCAGTACTCTGCTGTTGAATATTCTTAGCTCATGATCTTTAAACATGCCAGGAGGTTATTACAGACCCTTTCACATGTTAGTTCTCTGAAACTTTAAATTATCATATCACAATAATAAACTAAATCTCAATTTTAGGTGCTCCTATGGGAATGAATGCCTGAAAGGATTATTATGGGTTTAGAAGGCAATGACCTATTGGACATCCATTTGAATCTAATTTCACTAAGTAATAGCAATAAACTGTTACAATCCAATGAATATTTAATAGAAAAAAATAAAATTACATGTGTATTATTATTTTTGATTAATGATTTCAATCTGATTCTCCTTGATTCTTGAAGAAATTTATATTTCCATATTGCCATTTATATGCAAATGAATTTTAAAGATAGGTCTTTTTAAATCAGGCTGTTTAAGAAGAAATTAAGGCAAAGAGAGTGGATACACCAAAGGGATATATGTATCTTATTTTCTTTATACCCCTTTTTTTAATAAATAAATATAAATAAGTTCTGAGTGCTCTACAAATGAGTAGTAAAGGTGTAATAATGAACTCTTGTCTCTCCTCAAAATCTATGAGATAGCTAATAGATACATTTTAGGAAAAACCTTTTGGCAGAATAGGGGCAAAAAAGAAAATATACCTCCTTATTCTCTTTTCACACCTCTTCATCTAGTTGAAAAATAACCTTAAATTAAACCATTGAATATGCTTAGTATGTAAACCATAAATAGTTGAGCGTCCAGTCTTTAAGGGGTTGTCTTTTGAGTATCAAATATTCTATTATATCACTGTATTTTCTAAACCTTATAGCTGCATAGACTAGAGAGTAACTAGACAAGCAGTTAATCCATCTCTTTATGGCTTCGACTGGGACAGTTAACAGACATCCTCAAAGAAATGCAGTGATTATTCACCTGACTCATCTCAGTATGAAATTTAGATATCACTGACTGAGGTGGTGAATAAAATCATATGTCTGTAAGGTTTAAAACTGTACTTCTGGAACCTGTCTGGTGCTCAAAAAAATGTCAGTGTAACAAATCAAAGCCAATAAATGTGGTTCTCAGAAATCTGAGTAGATCAATGGTTTTGAGATGTTTCAAATTAGCTGAACTCCAAGATCGCTATCTAGCTCCTTTTAGTAGTTTATTTAAATAAACAAGAGTTTTGGTGATTTTCTCATACTGGTCACAGTCCTGCTGTACTCAGCCTTATTAACTCTCATGTTTAAATTATAACACACAAAGAATGTTTATAATTAAGCAACAATTTCATCTTAGCTGCTGTCATTGTGTGTAATTTTATCCTGCACAGAAATGTGTTTTAGAGTATGACACTTTTCATCCTGAATCATTATGTTTATGTAGAGAGGCTGTTCTCCCTTTGATAACAGTTGCTCATTTTGGAGAATCAGAAATTAAATATGTATGTGTTTTTACTACCTGGGAAATCACCTACTACAGAAAAGTGCTTGTAAAACAAAAATGTTTATTTGGGAAAAAAAAAAAAGTAACTATAGGACAACAATTTTAAAAAACATTTTTAATTACATTCTGTTATTGTCTGTTACGATATTCTATTTTCCTATACCAATATATTTTATTTTCTTCAAATGAGGGAAATATTAGCTATACATTTGATACAACAAACTGGGAATTCATTTTGGCTATTTCTTTTGAGGCAATACCATAAAATACTTCCACTGAAGAGCTTTTCTGACAACAATTTCCAGCAGATGAGGTCTTAGAAAGGGATTTTTTTTTTGTTTTTCTTAATCAAATATAAACCCCATCTATATTGAAAGTAAATGTTTTGACATTTTATGTATAAAGCAGAAGGATATTTTCTGTCATTTGAAATTTATAGATAGTTCCTGCAACTAGAATAATCATGTCATGGCATTTAAAAAATCAAAAACCTGAATTCTTCCCTTTCAGTTTTCAGTGATTTTTCACTTTCTTTTACAACCAAGAAAAAAAAGATAAAAAACCTCATGAAACACAGCAGTGTTTGAGTATTTTTCCTTTAAAAATGTTAAGGTTTTTTTTTTTTTTTTTTATTTTACAGATAAGAACGAAAACCAAGTTGACAGAATATCGCCACTATAATGTCTTCTATAGTCATCTCAAGTGAATGCTTGATCATTCACACTCTTGTAGTTCCAACATAGCTCAACATATGGTAGGATATTGTGACACACTTGCATGACTCATAAGTCAGGGATCTGATACGTAAAGTAGGAATCAAAGATCACAATTGCTCGTCAAGAAGCACAGGGGACATGGTAAGGGGTTTTCTAAATTTATTTTGTTTTCCTAGGCAATTCAATTCCAACAAAGTTATTTATGAATTGCCAAGATAATAGAGATTTAGTTTACCATTCCACCCTGTGTTATAACAAAAACTCTGACAAGTCTCAGTATTTCTTCTTTTTTTCTCAGGCAGAAGAAGACAATTCATCACTCATATCCTGCACAAAACTAATTTCTTACTTCAATACAGCTGTTTAAGCACTGACATAAAATGATTTTGCTAAGCTTTCTTAAACATCCTGGGTCTCATGGCTTTTGTTTACAAATCACTAGAAGCTAAGTTTCTCAGCAGACTGCTTCAATTAGTATATGAGCTTTGGCTGTTGGTACTCAACATGAGTCTCTGCAGAAAGGAAACAGCTGTACTGGACCAGTTATTTCTCACAATAAACTTCTTAGGTTTACAATATTAACCAGCAACCAAGAACATTAAAATTTTAAAAAGTACTTACTTTTACAAAACAAGTGGTTCAAAAATACTGAATGCTGTGATACAGTACCACCATTATTAAGGATCTGACTGATATTTTATTGTCAAAAAGGACAAATTATAAAAATATCTCCAGGTCTCCTTTTCCTGCTAGATGGTGTTTTCTAAAGTAGAAATCACTCACCTCCAGTTGAGCCCCATCTGTCTTGAAAAGCTGTTTTTTTCCCAAGACTTTACTTAGGTCAGGCATTGCAGAATATTTACTTAATGATGGTGACAATAGGGTTGAGTGTTTATGCGTGAGAGTCAGGGGGAAGGCCCAGAAAGCAGGTATCAAGTTTGGAGACTATTATAGAGCCAACCAAGATGAAGGGGCAGAAAAAATATTCTATAAGCATCTCTGAGAAGTCTCACTCTTCCTTCTTTTCGTGAGGGATTTCAACATACCAGCTCTATGCTGGAAATAAAATAGAATCTAGAAGAAATAGTCTGGAGTATGTGGAAAATATGTGGCTGATACAGCTGGCTGTTCAACTTCCAGGTGGGCAGGTTTTGAACTGCTTATGAGACTGGTTGAGAGAGTCCCTTGGGAGGCAGTGCTGAAGAGCAAAGTAGCCCAGGAAGGCTGAACGTTCTCTAAGAAGGAAATACTAAAGGGGCAAGAGTGGGCCATCACCTTGTGCCTAATGATGAGCCAAAGAGGAAGATCAGCCTGGCTGAACAGAGACCTTTGGCTGGAACTCAGGGTTAAAGAAGGAACATTTATGACCTTCAGAAGAAGAGGCAAGCAGCTCAGGATGATTACCAGGATATTAGGAGGTTATGCAGAGGGAAAATTAAAAGGGAAATAAATACATTTCTACAAATAGATTAGCAGCAAAAGGAGGGCAAAGTAGAATCTTCATCCCTTATTGGGAGTGTGGGAAAAGTGATAAGGGATGAGGAAAATTCTTTCTTTGACTCAGTCTTTAAGAGTTGTTCTCCATCTAGCCAACTTCCTGAGCAGGAAAATATGAACATGAGGACAATGAAGCTCCCATAATCAAAAGGGAAATGTCAATGACCTACTGATTTCTGCTTAATATTTTGACTTTCTCCTAATGAATGATTTCTACCTTTTTGGGCAGTAAGTTATATAAAGGTGACCTGAAACATACCCTGAAAAATATGCAACTTTTTACATGAAAGTTAAACCAAAGATTACAAATTAATATTTTAAATGTAACCTTACTATTTCTTTTGTTTCCGTGTGACCAAAAATCCTGAAAGAAAAAGAAGCCCTGAACAAGTTTTCTAGGTATTTCAAAAATCTTACGTTGTCATCCTTGTTTAAAAAAAATAGTTAAATGCTATTCCAGAAATTGGATCTAGAAGTACAGAATCTGTCTGACCCATACATTAAGGGTAGAAATCTGTACATCTGTAGTGGAAGATATTTATCAACACAATAAAAAATTCAAGAATGTGTCACAGAAAGGATCAGTGAATGGCTCACAATCAATTTGAGCTACCAGTTTCCCCCCAGAATTAAAGATTTTCATACCTAACACTATGAACAGATTTATCTTCTTTTTATGAACACAATAGAATGTAGTTGTTTAAAAAAAAACATGACATTTACAGCAGCTATCATGAAACACAAGTTTTTTACCATGCTCGTATTTACTATGAATCAGGCAGTGCAGTCAAAGCAAAAATTCAGGTGTATTGTAAAAAAATTTCCAGGCAACTAACCTGCCACCAGAAAAGTTACCTAGCTACATTTACTAGAATACAGCAGACACTTATCAGTTTTCTGTTTATCAGAACAGTTCTAAATAGCTAAAGTTCATTTTTGAACAATTATGTAATGCTATAAAATAGTATAAATAAATAAATTTTTAAAAATTATTCATGTACATTCTTGATTTGAATTTGTATATTAACTTTATTGGGCAGATTTGCACTGTAGCACTCTGGGGTTATCCTTTCTTCTCTGCTATGGCAGGCATGATGATGATCAAAACACTTAAATTGTCATCTTATCTTGCACCTTAATTTCTTCCCAGGTATGTTTTCAATGACAAAAGCTTTTTTTCTTTTTTTTTTTTTTTTTTTTCCTTTTAATTTTTGTTAAGATTAATTCCAGAAGCTATGTTTTTCTCCAAGACTGGCAGGAGTCCCTGTCCATGTTCCTTTACTGACACTTTTCAGAACAAAATATCATCTGCACAAAAATTATCTGTGTCTATGCAGTAAAATAAATCTGCTGCATTTCCCAGTGATATGGAACAAAACCTGAAAATCAGACAACAGTCAGAGGAAATGGCACTTTCCAAGAAGCCATACAGTATGCTCAAATATGAGCTCTAGTTTTATATGGTCATATGCCAGAACTGGGATAGAAAATCAAATTACCTGGCATCAGCCAACTCTCGAAAATTGTTTCCCACTGCAGTTAAATTAAAAATTTAATTTCTAGGTATTTTCTTTCTTGAGCCTATCTGTAAGCATAATTACCCACCTTTCATAGCAATTTTTCCATGATTTTTCATTTTTGCTATGGTTCAACAATAGTAAACTATATCAAAGTTATTATACATTTCCTCTTCAATCTCTGATATCAAGATTACAACAAAATGTCCTTCTTAAACTGTACTTTAGAGTATGGTGAATGTTTCCAGAATTTTACCCTATTCTATCTGTATATTCAGTTATATATTTTTTAAATTTATTTTGAAGTCAAATGAGTTACCAGGTTTAATCTAATCATTAGTGGTATGGGCCTTGTAAAAATGAAAAAGAGAGAAAATTTTTCCATATACTGGCACATATATTTATACAAACACATAATTAGGTTTGTGGACAAAATAATCTAGGTAAGACCCAAATAATTATCCTGTCTCATTTTTGTTACTTATGGATCTCTTTAACAGTAATAATTTCATTTCAGATACCATAGTGCTTTTGTATCACTCAAATTAGTACAGTTCCTATATAGATTTTATCCATTCTTTTATTGCTGTAATAATTTAGGAAGGGGTCTTCTAAATCAATGATAGTTTATCCTTGTTGTAAGCAAAGCACATTCTATTTTGATACTTGAAATCTTTTGTAGTCATAATAATTTATTGGGTTTTTTTCCAAAATGTGATGAGTTGGCTTTGTCGTCTGTTGTGCATAGTTCTGAATGGACTCCAGTTTTTAATTTCCCATGTCTTTCTATTTTAATATCATTCTTCATAGTACATTCTCCAACAGTTTAAAAACCCTATCGATTTTCCATCGTATTCATTTTTTTTTCAGGTAATTTCCTTTGCTTAGCAAATTCTGCTTATTTTGTTATCTCAAAATTGTTTTCAGACAGTTTCTTTTAATATTTGTTTGTCCTATTTTTAAATTTTCCTTCTATCTCTAGTTTATAATAGGGGATTCCAGTTACTCCCCCAAATTGCAAAAAGAGATCTCATTCATAGATACATTACAAATTTCTCTCTGCTTTTCTTTTAATAAACTCTATTAAAAGCACCTTTCCATCTATTTTGCATGAAGCTAAGTACCTCTCATATCTTTAATAGTTATAGCGTTAGCCTCCTCTGCTTGAATTAACTGAGCAGTATTAAAATCAGGTAATGCTTCAGAAATAGCTGCTTTAGAAATATGACTGCCTCTAAATGTCTTCTTTTCTGCTGCCACCCATTTATTACGCATTTCAAGTGAACTTTAAATCTTCCACATTTCCAAATACTTTCAAGTCTAGTGAAATTTTCAAGGTTCCAGTCTTCTTTTCCAGTTCTATTTCACTTTTCTTTTGATGCTGTGAATTGCTGTATAATCAATGAAAAAAGAAGTGTCTATGAATGGTAGGGTACTTTGAGACTCACCAGATTTCGAACTGATCAGCACTGTGAAGGATGGGCCATTGCATCTTACTACATTCATTTGACAATTAATTCAAGATTGCATGCATTTTCAACAAGAGTGTAAAGGAGGAACCAGTGATTTGAGACAGCCAGCATGTCTTTACCAAGGACAAATCCTGCCTGACCAACCTAGTGGCCTTTTATGATGGAGTGGACACATGAGTGGACAGGGTATGGAGGGACCTGTGCAGGTTTTCAGTGATTAAAGGGGGCTTATAAGGAAGATGGGGACAAGCTTTTTGGCATGTCCTGTCACACTACAATAAGGGGTGATGGTTTTAAACTAAAAGAGGGCAGACTTAGACAAGATGTAAGGAAGATATTTTTTTTCTACAGTGACAGTTGTTAAACACCATATCCATAGACATTAGAGTTGTCCCACTCCTGGAAACATTTAAGATCAGTTTGGATGGGGCTTATTCTAGTTGAATATGTTCCTGTTTATTACAGGAACCTTTTAAAGGTTCATTTCAACCCAACTAGTATGAGACTAAATATTCCACCATGGCATCCTAGTTTAGGCATGATGTTATACAACTACCTCACCAAGATTTTAGGCAACTGGCCATATGGAGATAATTCAGCTAATTTAACATAAAGTTCTTTGTTGAGTCAAAGGTGAACTCCTTTGAAGACAAGCAGACAGCCATACAGTCCATCCAGATAAGGCGGATGCCTTTTTTCATTTAATATATGTGCTGATTTTGGCTGGGGAAGAATAGTTAATTTTCTTCAGAATAATTGTTACGGGGCTGTGTTTTGGATTTGTGCTGAAAACAGCATTGATAATAGACATTTTTGTTATTACAGAGCACAGAGCCAAGGCCTTTTCTGCTTCTTGTACCACCTCACAAGTGAGGAGGCTGGAGGTTCATATGAAGTGTGGAGAAGACATAGGCCTCAGCTGACCAAAGGGATATTCCAGACCATATGGCATCATGCTCAGCAGATAAAGATGGGGAAAGAAGAAGAAAGAAAAGAATGTTCAGAGCCCTGCTTTCCTTGAGTTGTCTGAACACCTGCTTGGCTTTGGGAAGCAGTAAATTAATTTCTTGTTTTGCTTTGCTTGAGCACATGGCTGATATTTCACCTATTAAGCAGTCCTTATCTGAACTCAAGATTTTTCTCACTTTTAGTTTTCTGATTCTCTCCCCAATCCTGCTAATAAATGAGTTTTTGGGGTTGAGTTGCCAACTGAGGTTAAACCATTACAATGTATAAGAAATCTTCAAATTATATTTTTTCAAAAAGAAACTCATTTAATTAGATCAACTATCTAGCTATTTGTACTACAGGAAAATTACTGGAAATTTCCATCTCAATTGTCTTGGAACTCAGTCCATATAATCCTCTTCAATATAAGAGTGAAGAAAAGCACTTTTTGCCTAATAATATACTACATTATGCATTCATGCAAAGAGGTTCTTGTGACAAGACTTCGTAATTTCCATAAAGTCAAAAGTGGGTTGCAACCAAAATTGCATGGAGTTTTGTTCTAATTTCTAGTTAACATCTGGCAACTGTATACACCACAAGACCAACCAGTGGAGAGAGCCTGATTAATAGTACATACAGCTGAGTCTTAATTATTCAGGACTGATAGTTCCAATTTTGCTTGCAGAACCACTTTTCTTTTTCAAGAGCCATCTAACTGTAGTTGGACATTAAATTTTACAATTAGAGAAAATTTGCCCATCTCAGAAAAAAACCAAAAACATATCTCAAATGTGTTGGCAAACAAAATTAAACGCATAAGACATTTTCAGGGTAACGAAAACTAGATACTCGAGTAGATGTTAAATGAATGAAAGAACTTTCTGTTTTCAGCAGTTCCCCAAGACACCTGAACTATGTTTCTCCTCATATTTTAAGTGGCATGTAGGGTCACCAGATTCTATGTCTACCACTGTTTGCAGGTAAATATTCCATTTATATTTCTTTTCTTTTCTTGACTTAGCAAATTTCCTACAAAAATCGGTTCAATATAGTTTATGATAAAGAATTTTTTTCATCATTTTTACATGATACCTTTTTTTATCATTAAATATCCTTAGCGTTCTTGTGTTCTGAGATAGTATTTTTATAACTTTTTAAATCTTACTTTAAATTATGATCTTTTTCCATTATTTTCATCATGCTTATCATGCTTCAGCACTCTTAATGCATATTTAATTCTCCAGTCTTCATTAATATGACATATACCACAAGTCACAGCAGAGCTTTGCTGCAAGACTTATTTACTACTACTCCTCTGTACACTGTTTACAGGTCTATAGCACTAAAATTAACATCTGTAATACAAAAACCTCTACTGAAGACAAGATCACATAGTCTATCACTCAAATATTGATTTAGAAATTGATAAAAGTTAATAAGAATACTTTTTTTTCTGCCAATCAACCAATCAGCCAACCAACTTAAACGTTCCCTTAGCTTTGGAGGACTTGGAAGGAAGCAGCAAATGATTCAGGGTCTAACATTACTGTCTTTCTCACTTTTATTCAGTAGTGTGACATCTGCTGCATTTGACTATCTGCAAGTCGTAACAATTTTTACCACTTTTGCATAATGTTTTTGGAACAATATGAAGCATCATTAGTGTATTTCAGTTCCAAACATTATTGTCTCATGTTGCTTTATTACCATAATAAACTTTTGAATCATAGTAACTAACACAGTAGGTCTCCTGTAGTGAATTCATTTTCATATCCTCTTCTGTTATCATAAATGTGATCCAGAAAATTGTAAAGTCAGCAGTTCTATAAAGCTTATTAATAAAGCACATTACAGGGATGCATTAAAACCTCAACAGCTGTATTATAATGAAACACTCTACTTATAATTACAATTATGCTAACGCTTAATAATAATTGGGCCTCTGTGTCTGTAGCTCATTTGCTCAATAAAAGATTGGGTCTTGTCAAAAGTAGCCATTCCCTCAGCAGGTGACCTGGTTGCAAACACAACAGAGTTTAAACAGATCATGAAGTTAGTAATGGCATAAAAAGGGCAGATCTGCAGGTGGGGTTACCATCTGTGAGAGGGAAAACGTGAAATAATGAGCTATATGGGCTTCTTTCTTCGTGGAGATCAGCTATCCAAGGGTGAAAAGAGGAGAATCGAAGATAATGGATGAGAAAGAAAACAAAGTAGACAGGTAGAGAAATTACCTGACCTACAATATACAGCTTTCCACCATCAACAATACATAGGGCTACAATGTCAAGAGTGAGCAACTAGTTATGTGTGTCCCAGTAATGCTACCAACATTTCTTCTGAAATGGAAAATTATTTTGAGAGTACTAGGAATTTATTTTTGAAGCCAAACTTTCTCTTCAAGGACAACAGCAGGGGTCTTGGAGAAAGGCAGACAATTTTCCATTATAGCTTCTTGGTGTCCAACAAAAAAGTCCTGATACACTGTAGCAAGCAACCTTAATCAAGAAACAGCAGCAGGAGTCAACTTGCAAAGCTATCCTTACAGTCTAGAGATGGAGCTGAACAGCCTGGAAACTTTTCCAGTTGGTAGCAGATTCTCTACAAGAAAACAGCACTTCTCCTCTATGAAAAGAAGTACTTTGCATCCAAAAATTTAAAGGAACTGACACAACTCAAGTTTATGCACCTTGTTATTACCATCTCTACCAAATTACAGACACAGATGTGATGCATCATGAGATGAAGTTACTGTTCCTGTTGCTGCAAAAGCCTTTATCTAGATCAAGGCTGCATCTGCTTTTGGATTCAGGATGGGAAGATAAAGAATATTCCTACTTTCAGGAGAAGTGCCTCTATATGGAATTATCCTTCTCCAAATAGACTTACTGTATTCATATTTTCATTTATATATACATAGTGAACCCTTTCAGATGAAGTGTAAAAATAATGACTACACATACCTTCCTGTACCTTATTGTAAAACGATTCTGACCTGTTCAAGGAAGGTATTTCATATCTTGTGGAACAGCAACTGAGAGTTACTGGAGCCTTATCAACTCTTGGTCTACTATTAGTGGGACAAAAATACCCGTTCCATAGTCTCTCTCCAAGGTACAATGTAGTCAGGTGGATTTATGCCTTAATGTGAGTACATGTCATAGGAAGAGGAGACTACCTCAAGCAGAACATATCCTTTGTAGAATCTTCTATTGCAGTCAGTTATTGGCTGGAAGGAAAAGATAAAATTCAGCTCAGCCTGAAATACTGATGAATCTCTGATTAACAAAAGAAGGAGAACCTGACAGCTTGCTTTAATAAAAAAAAACAACCAACAACCAAAAAAAATTTTAAAAAACCCCAAAAACCCCAAAAAAACCCCCAAAAACTCCCAAAACACAAAAAAACCCAACAAAACAAATGAATAAAACAGAAACAATTAAGAAGGTGTTTTCTGCTTCTTCCTTCCAATTTTTCTTGGAAAAATCTAGAAGCTGCTCACTGAAACAGCATTAAATGTATAACTTGACATCAAGATTGTGCTCCAGAGATGCAGAAATAAAATTAGTCATCTTCTCATATATCTACCTTCAGTTAGAATGAATGGTCCTTTCATCCATATTCTTGGGAATGTTTATACAACCAGCTTAAACCAATGTTCACCTGTCTAGGAGTACATGAACTTAATCTCCTTCCAAGAAAATTGTTGAAAGATGATATAAGAGTTAAACTCTAGGAGAGGAGAAATGGATAAAAAGTCACCTTCAGATACTGAAATGACAGAAATGGGACCAAACAAACAAAGCATTGATTACTATCTCTATATTGCAAAGAGTTTCTGAATTAAATAATCTGAATATCTTATTGCCAGTCCATGTTGCCATAAAAGGAGTGACATAACGCTGTAAGTGTACCAGTTTCTAGCGAACATTCAGAGCTAGAGAGATCTGGGCTCTTTATTTAGTGAAGCAACTTAGGCACCTTTAAAAGATAAATCTATACTCCTACATGATGTTCCCACCTAGAACTAGAGTTGTGAAGACACAGTTGGTGATCCCTTAGAATTACTCTTAAATGCTGTTCAATTAAACCCACAGTATGCCTTTCTTAGGATATATGAATATCATGATCCAAAAAAGAATTCTGGTGATATGTTTCTTTGGTGGAAATTTTAAATCCATCAAAATTGCTGTCAAGTATTTTAATTTTTGTAAGGGGTGGATGTAGCATAAGTGTCACACGCCCGTGTTTCTTTTAATAGAAAATATTTATATGTGACAATCAGTGTAATGTTAAAGAGTAAAGTAAATCAGCATACTTCAGACACCATGAGTGTTCATTGTGCTTCTTCCTGTTTGCTCATAGGCAAAAAAACCTAGGGAAAAAGCCTTTTTCAACAGTTCTTTGGAGAGCGGTATCAGGACTCAATAAAAAGGGAACCAAAAAGTAAATTATCATCTATGGAAAATGAATGGGGTTTGTTCATAAAGGAAAGTTTTCAAAAAAGAGAAATTTATAAAGATTAATATAGTTATATTTTTATTTCTTATATGTTTGATCTTCATTTTATTACCCTAAATGTACTTCATTTTATTACCTCTGATTCTAATATGATCTGAGATATTTGTATTAAAAATTAACTAGTAGACTGATATCAGATATTTAGCCCTAAAATCCCCTGCCTTCACAAACTGCCTCGCCTACTTGGGTGAAGACTGTCATGTATTAGTCAATCTTTTGGGTTGGAAAAGACCTCTAAGATCAAGTCCAACTCTACACCTAACTGGGCGAAGTCCACAAGCAAACTAAGTTCCTAAGTGCCATATCTAAATATCTTTTAAACCACTTCTCAGGGGAGTCTATTCCAATGCTTGGTAACCCTCTCAGTGAAAAAATGTTTCATAATATTTCATTTAAAACCTTCCCTGCTGAAACATGCAGCCATTTCCTCTCATCCTATCACTTATTACCTGGCAGAAGAGACCAATCCCCACCTGGATACCACCTCCTTTCAGGTAGTTGTAGGGAGTGATAAAGTCACTTCTGAGCCTCCTTTTCTCTAGGCTAAACAACCCTAGCTTCCTCAACAGCTTCTCAGGGGGCTTGAGGTGGTCAAATCCACACATAGTACTGGAGGAGGCAACGCAAGAAGGCAGAGTAGGGAAGAACAATCGCCTTCTTTGACTAGACAGCTATACTGTCCTTAATGCACCCCAGGACACAGCTGGGCCCTTTTTTCTGCTCAGACAGCTGCTGATATGTATTTAACTTCGCAATAAATCAGTCTGCTCTGTTCTCTTTCTGCAAGGCTGCTCTCCACTGTCTTGTCTCACAGTTTGTATGTTTAAGCAGAATTACCCCATCCCAGGGGGACAACCCAGCACTTTTGTAGAATTTTGTACATTTGGCGATTGACCAGCTCTTTAGTTTATCCAGGTCTCTGTAAGACCTCTCCACCCTTGAACTCCTCCTAGTTTACTATCATCAGCAAGCTTACTCAATATACATATGATTGCTTCACCAGATTGTTTATGAAATACTTGAGGAGCACTGGCCCTAAAATTTGGCCCTGGTGGTGGACTGCCAGCCTGGCATAACCCCATTTACTGCAATGCTTTGAGCCCAACCCTTCAGTTCACCCAAATGTTCACCCAATGTATAATGGATTTGCCTAAATGGATGCTGGACTTTTTGTCCTGAAGGACACAGTGAGAGACAATATATGTGAGAGACATTGATACACATATATTGGCATATATGCTCTAAATTTTCTTCAGCTTGAGTATTTTCACTAATGAATTAGTGCATGATAGGAATCAATTTTGGTAGGATTACATTAAATGGTACGTGCCTAGTATAAAAATGCCTTCCATTGAATATAATCATTTATCTTCAGGTCTGAATGATTAGGCCTGGGCCTGATTTACCAAAGCTGAACATGAATTGTGTTCTTTTGATTTTCATGTATTGGGGAAACCTACTTGCAGATTTGTATAACACTATATGAGTTGGTTTATAGATTTATGGATATTTTAATATTAGAATACTTCATTGAGTTGTTAGATTTAGACTGGCTTTCTTTATATAAAACATTTCTTTGAAATGTGCCAGTGTTCAGTTTTCATTGTTCACTCAGTAGATTTAACATCCAAGAAAACATTTTCTTGTTAGCTAGACTGCTTCACTTAGGGTGTTACAACTCCTTAGCAGAACTCTCATCATTACTACATCATTGTTCATACATTATTATTGATTTTACAATTTAGGGTTCTTATAAGGCCCTTATGTTTTAAATTTTAAAAATACATTGCCAAGCATTTCACTGTTACGATCCATGTTTTTGCAATATGGTCAACTGTTCTCTATTACCTCAGTCCATAAAAACTCCATATACTTTTATCCAGAACTGGTAATGGGCTCTTCTGCCTTTGCTTGAAGAAATGAAAAATTTTTAGACCCAGAGATAGATTGTAGAATAACTGTAATGATATTCTTAATGGCCTCCTTTGATCATCACTTCATGATGGTTAAATATATTGTCAGAAATTAACTAATACAAATAAAAGAGTTTATGTATTCTACTATGCAGCTTTAAAATGAAAATTAAAATAGGTTCTAGGAAAAGTATCTGAAAAATTCTGCTGAATTTCAGGTTAAATCATCTTGTTACTCTAATTTTGTAAGAATTGTGTCATCAATGTCCTTATATTGTGTAGAAATTTTACCCAGAGTCATCCAAACATCATCCGCTTAACTTTTGGAATAATATATTACTCAACACTCAAAATGACATGAATATGTAGGCATATAAAAAAAAAGTATTTTAAATATATAAGTCACATAATAATTTATAAAAATGTATCTTTGTCCTCAATTTTCCCCCTTTTTTATTAATACTTTCTTGAAGAATATCACTGCTCTTTTGATGTGACTAGAGACACCACTGTATTTTCTTCCTAACAACTGTTGTTGCGATGGCTCTCCTTTGTTCCTTCCTTTCACATCTTGGAAGGAAAGTTGAGTAATCAATTAAAACTAAGTTAGAAATTAATGTACATATTTAAAATAAAATAACATATTACAACTACATTGCTTTAATATTTGCTACACTAGCAGATGCTTTAGCTTCTTGTATTATACAGAAACTGCCATCATATAAAAGAAAGGATTTGGGAAAAGCTGTGAAGCAGTATGCAAGGAAATATAATTTCCCTCCATACATCTTATAAATGCAAAGATGTGACTTAGAAATAAATTCTGGTCACAATGATCTCAGATGAAAGATGAACTATAAGTGATCAACATTCTTTATAAAGTAGATTCTAGTCAGCAATATTTGATTACAGTTTGAAGAAATTATAGGACTTATGAATTACCTTTAATTCATATAATATTTCAATAATAAAATCTTTTCAACAAGAATTTCCATCTCAATTTTAGTGAATTTAAATTGAAGCTTCATTTACAATATGAAAATCACACTCTGCACAATATTTTATCACTGTAATGATTCCTAGCTTTCTTATAACTTCTGAGTAATAAAATACATTATTTTAATACTATTAGTAGCAATAATATATCAGTATATCAGAATTATTAATGAAAGCATATGTATTATATAAGCTTCACTTTCATTAATTCTTTTTCAAAATACTGTCTTATACAGAGATGACTTTTAAAGAACTATGCTTTGATTTGTTGAGAGTTTTTGATAACATAGCTTTAATTTTATACATATTGTAATATAATGAAGACTCCAACTAAATATATCTAACCATGCCCCATTCCAACTACATCACATATACATTTTGTAAAATATTTTCTACAACATTATAAGTTAAAGAAGCATATCAACATCCCAGAACCTATATAAAAAAAAGTCATGATTTCATAATTGTGTGATCTCTGTTTAAGATTTTCTGCATAATGAGTGAAAATAGAAACACCAATATTTGATAGTTCTTTTGATCACGTAACAAAATATACGCTGATTTTTCAAGCATCACAGGTTTCTCTTAAAATTCAGTGGAAGGATAGGTAAACTCATAATGACATTACATGATATGAATATATTACAATTATTATATTAACAGCCTCTCAAGATTCAGAATTGAGGTTTTCCAGTTCAGTGAGTGTATGAATCCTAATAAAATATGCAAACCTAACTGTGTAGGACCTAAAGAGCAATTTAATGGTACTACAATACAGCTACTGAATCTCTGACTTTTTTGTGTTTTGCAAATGTTTGGGAAAGAACTTCAGAAATCTGTCTTTTAAATAGATTTGTAAATAGTATTGTAAAAAATGAACAGGATAATAGCAATTCTGTCTGTGATATGCTTTTTTAAGTTGCTTCTTTGACTCACAATAAGCTGTTCTTATAGCCTCTAAATTTTAGTATTTATATTAAAATTGAAACCAGCAAAAACTAAATGCACTTAAATTGTTATTTATAGCAGTTTCATATTCATTCTTCAACTTAATCAATGAGTATTAAAACTGGAAGTGGCAAAGCAAGTTTGCACTTCTTTCTCCTTCAAAAACACAAACAGTAAATCATAACCACACATAATTTCTGCTGTTATATATTGTAAAGGTTATGTTTATACTATGAGCTGTGAATTAGATTAATGAGTTTTCTCAGCACCATAAACCACCTCCACCAAAACAGGAACTAAATTGCAATAAATCACTGTTTATGCTCACATATTTATGGGACAGCAAAGACTTAGGGTTCTGCTACTTGGAAAACTGCCCCAACACAGGAGCAAAAAAAAATATTACAGCTTCTGTATTGTAAGGTGGATGAACAGGGGCAAAAAGCATGAACATTGTTTTCACTTCACTATAATAATGTCAATAATTTATTAAAAGCAAGTGCTAGAGCAAAGCTTTTTTTGCCAATGCTTTAGCCAAAGTGATGACACACCATACACACACATTTTTAAAAAACAACATATGTTTTGTCCTTTTGTGGCACTGACATCACAACTATTAAATTACACATATTTTTGCATTATTCTTGCAATGAATATTGCTTTTGTCAAAAAGAATATTAGTAATGGAATGGTGCAAGAAAATTTTAATGCTTATACTGTATGCATTAAAAATTCCAACCATGAACTTGAACAACATTAATTACTTCTACACATTTACATTGGTGATTTTAGATTACTGTGATTGTGATTTCTAAATGTATTCCTTATAAGAAAGTACTGTACTTTCTGCATTTTCTGCATTTTGTTTCATCAGCCTTTCATTCTACATTTCATTCCATCAACTACCTATAACATTTTCTATTATCTGTACAAGTGAACAAACTTATTAAGACCTTTTAATTTTTAAGACACTGTTTTCCCTTGTTTTTTTTTTAATATATCTGGTCTTTAAAAAAAAAAAAAAAAAAAAGAAAAGGCATCTGTTTTCAAGGAAATATTACACAAATATACCTGCTTTCCAATGCCTATTGTAATATTTTCTATGTATGGAGAAACCCCTAAAATTATAACAAGAATGTTTTGTAGAGCTACTACTTTTTTTCCTTACAACAGCTTCAAGAAGGGTAGCAGTGTTCTTTCCCCTTCCCAGGCATAAATACCTTTGTGAGCAACTTAAGTCATCCTTCAACATATTGCAGACAAGTCGTCAACACAACAAAGAAGAGGGACATTCTTATCACTCCATGCATTGTTAAACTGTGGAACTGATTTTTATAGAATGCAGCAGATGGCAAAATCTTATATGAACTACAAAAGTCATCAGATAAGTTCAAAAAAGAAAAACGGGCATGAATTGCAAGATTTGTTAAAGGAAGTGATATTTTGCGCTTCCTACACTACAGCTTTGTGTTCCAACAGTCTTCCTGATAGCATCTATTATCTGCTATCAAGAAAGTATTAAACTGCACGGTGCTTAACTTACTTCTTATGGATCTTAATCATTGAATGGTTCTTATTTTACGTTCTTATGCAATGTGGTGTCTTCTTCACTCATCTGCATGAACCTATCTGCTGTAATCTCATCTGAGAAATGGCAAAATGGTGGCAGTTACTTTTATATAAGTGGAAAAGTGAATGCAAGGTCTTTTCCAGAAATAAAAATATTTATTTTAAATTTAAGTGATTGGTTAATAAAAAGAAAGATCTTGAAGGAAAAGGTGATTAGTTTGAATTTAAATGCAGAAGGTAGCACACATAGGCACAAGACACTGCAAGGGTGGATTTAATTTTCTAAACTTTGAGAACCACTGTCTGCATAGAAACATTATTTCAGGTTTATAGTTTCTTAGGAGCCAGACATGGCTTAAAAAAAAAAAAAAATTCCCAAACCATTAGAATATACACTTTGTAAGAGAAAAGTAAATCTTTTGCCTAATGCAATACATTTGTATTGTTCTTCTTTCTCCCTTGAAACCCCTCAGCAATTTTATGCATCATACTTTAGATATTTCAAAATATTGAAAAATAGCACCTATAGCCAGTGAAAGACCTTCTAAAAAAGAGTCAGTCTGATCTCTGCTGATTGTATATGTCAGGATGCTATATCCATGTTCACTGTGAGGAATACACTCACAGCATACACTCACTTTGTCAGATATAGTTCTCCTCACTGTGGCAATCTGCATGTAGCTCTCCTGAGGAAGAATAAGTCTTAAATACAAAATGAAGAAATGCTTCTTAAAACATGTGGGGAGCTGAAATTAAAGGCATCTACTCCAGAAGCAGAATGGCATATTATATAGTCTCAGTCAGTGTGAAATTAGTAAAAAAAAAAAAAAAAAATAAGCCAAAAAAAGAAAAATCTCCAGGTAAATCAGCAATCCCAAACATTCTTGTTCAGATCACTAACTCAGAGTAATGTTTAGTCAAGGTAAGTTTATGAATTCAGAAAATGACAGATATAAGTTTCTAGTGAGATTTAATTCCTTGGATATACTAGAGTAAGTCACTTAATTGCAATATTCAGCTATTACATTCATCACTCTTATTTAAGGAAAAAAAAAGGTTTCTGTTTAAACTCTGTACATCAGAAGAAGCAGCAGGAAGAGCAGAATTTTCAATTCAATAATTAATGGTTCTTTTGATCTGACACAACAGGATAATTCTAAAGGATTGACACTTTTTATCAGTTTCAAATCAATTGTTTCCTTGGAGATCATAAAATAATAGAATAAATTGAGTTGGAAGGGATCCACAGGGGTCGTCAAGTTCAGCTCCTGGCTCTGTATGGAACAAGCCCAAAAATCCCACCTGTGCCTGATACCATTGTCCAAACACTTCTTGAATTGTGCCTGATGTACCCCAGGACAGGGTTGGCCCTCCTGGCTGCCAGGGCACTGCTGGCTCATGGCCAGCTTGTCATGAACTGTCATGTTAAGAAGCCATACACACATCTTGCAGTGAGGGATGGTTTACAGATCCTTGTTTGTAATGGGTAGACAGCCTTTCTTCAGCAGAGACAATCCTTACATTTTAAATCTGCATGACATTGACAAAATGTTGCCACAGTTGTCATGATTTCGATGTTACAGTTAGTGTTCCCATGCAGCGAACAATGAACATGTTTCAAAGTCATCTTCATCAACATAAATGACAAATTCTGGAAACATCTAGCTCCTTATGGCTTAATTAAGATACTTCTTAGTCATCTGGGTATGCAATTACTCATCTCTGCAGTTTTTCTCTAAAAGAGTTAACCACACAGAATCTTTGAGGTTTTTAGCATATAAAGGTTTGCAAGTGTATCCATCATATTAAAAGCAAAATTTCTGGAATATTTATAGACTGATCAAATTTCCAAGATGTGCTGGTTTTTTCCCCCTGAAGTGAGCAATTTGTTATTTCATTCTCTGTACACAGAAGAAGCCTTGAGTAGCCTAGGTTCTCCAATTTTTTTTCAAGTTCTAAAGTGGATTGTGGAGGACTACTGATCTGATTCCTAATAGTTTGATTAAATAAAATTCTAAAATACAGTGTCACTCTATCTATATTGGCTGAATTTTGTGTGGCTGAGTTTTGTGAAAAAAATTTATTCTGTCTCCAAGTAAAATACAAATTTCATTTTTATTATAAAGCAAAAGAAAAAAGCAGTTTCTTTTGTGATACAGAAAACCAATAAAAATATACTAAAGACAGAAAAGAATAAATATGGAAGTGTAGAGTATTGTCTAAAACTCCACTAAGTTTCAGAACAGCTCTTGATATATTGCTTTACTTTGTTTGCTGTTTACATTTAGTAAATTTATATTAGACTTGCTCCAACATAAGAAGTCCTCATTTCACACAGGGAAATTCACAGAATTCACACAGAAACATTAAAATAAGAGTCATTTAAGTTCCATAGTAACAAGACTAATATTAGAAACAGACATATAGATATGTGTAGCTGATAAAATGTGTGTTGTTGCAGCATAGGATGATTACACTATTTTCCCTATTTTTCTACCCTTTATACAGCATTATGCTCAGAAAATACTCTTCATACATTTCTCATGAAGAAATAAGGAATTTTTCAATTTTACAAAGAGAAAACTCTTCCGTAATGATATTTAATTTTGTACTATATTCCAATGACTATCCAGAGAATGTGATTGTTTCTTAGATTCAAATGTCCAGACTGTCTCACCAGACAACTGAGGTATTGCACCAAAACCTAGATATTAAGTGACATATTTTATTATGATTTATGGGCAATCACTTGTGACTTGCTGCATCTGGATTGTAATGTAGTAAGGTACTGATGGGCAAATAGAAGGAGTCAGAGAATATACACATATATGAAACAGAATTTTCCATCTAAGTAGTAGTGATGATTCTATACCCATCCTTTATCAGGCAGAAAAAGATAAGAAAACCATATAAGGTACTCTACAGAGAAGTGAAATTAATTTTTAAATTATTGATTTGTTATATTTTATTAGATTTATAAACAGGAAGGTTTCTTTTCTAATTTTTTTCCCAATTGTGTTCATAATTTTTTACTATGTAGGGAATTAGTGCTGTTAAATCATGCATTATCTTGAACTTAATTATAATACCTGTTTCTGAAATAAGTTTAAAATGTCAATAAACAGATAAGAATGTGGAACAATTGGTAACAAAGTCAGCCAAACCCAGGTTCAACTTATACGTTGGAGGTTTTACTTATATGAAGGGTCCTTAGAAGAAACAAAGTGTAGCATTTACACCACAATCTTCTCTATGAATGCTAGAACAGGAAAATAGTTTACAAAGTACATCATATTGATCATGGCTGCCACAGTGCTGCTGTCATGTTTGGCCAAGTGAGGAATTTTGTCACATTGTTACCAACAGTGGCTTTTCAGTGTAATTGACTCCTATACCTTTCCATTTTTTTTCTAGTAAAACTTCTAGAAACAACAAGATTTAGGGCCTATGTAAAATGTCCTATGAGATCATATTTCAGCTGGTGTTTTTGCTGTCATATCAGATATAATTGCCAGACGATCACTATTTTGTTATTTGGAATTACCGGAGTCATCTAACTACTTGACAGAAAGATTTTTAACATGACCTCTGGAAGATAAAGTATTCTTTCTCTCTCTCAGAATGTCTTTCTACAACCAAGGCTTTTCAACTAAATCTGTCTGAATTGCCTGCTTTCCCATAGGTCACTATTTTCAGGAGTTATTTCAAGGTTATTGTGTTATTTTATTTATCTTAGATTTCTTTGAAACAAGGAATGGTCAGACTGTAACAAGCATGATTAATTTACTATAATGATTAACTTCCTATAGCCCTCTTAACTTATAATAACTATCTGGAAGACTAGACTTTTTATCTAGGCTACTTTAGGTCTCTCAGAAAAAAAAGGTAAATAAACATATAAATAAAGAGACTTATCCCCGCTTAAATTAGATACCCAAGTTGGATAACAGATCCCCTGCATGACCTGCCTTTCTCCCGTTAACAAACTGCAGTGAAACACAAGACAAATACAGCTTACTGTAAACACCCTGGAGTATTCGGTGGATTCTATTTATACACTTTAACATCCTGGTCCAACAAGTTTTTTGTAAGTATATATCTGAACCAAAAGATTAACCTGGTCTTGTTCTCGAACTCTTTATGCTTGGATAGAAATACTGCTTTAATTTCATCAGGATGTAACATGCTATTTTTTTTCTGTTGTGCAGACAGGGATTTTTTTTTTTATAAATGTGACTCTGTTCAGTGCAGCAAACCCACCCAGTAACACAGGTGTAATCCACACTCCCCAACCTGACAGCTGACAAATTCTGGAAGTTCAATTCTTGTTAACCAGTAACCTATCTGTTTCCCTGGAAGATGCAATGGCAGTAAAATGAAGATTATAAAATTCTTCACATTATTTAGCACTGATTTTGTTCTCCCACAGAGACCAAAAATGCCATGAATAATACAGATGCTACATTTGGCATTTCAAGTATTTCGCCCCTGTTTTTTTTAGTTGTGGGACTTGTGTTATTTTACATAGGCAGCTCAGGTGACACAGTAATAGACAAAGAGTATGAAAGAATTAATCATACTAGCCCTCCAGACTTAAATTACAAATGGCACTAAAGAGACAGAAAATACCTATGTGAAAGGAGAATCTTAATTGTGACCTAGTTGGTTTTATTAGAGTTAATTAGGTCAGTGGAGCTGGCCTAATTTTTTAATTAATAAATTGATTCCAAAGGAATACACGAAAATATTGCCAGACTTTAATAATCCAGGGAGGGTAATTACATTGCAGAGATTACAAAAACAGTTTTTAACCACTCATTTTTCATTTGAATACTTTGGCTCTTACATAACAGTTTTAAACTATGCTGCACTGTAGCTACAGTGTAGGTGGTACTTCTTGCAAAGTTTAGATAAATATAAACTAGAAAGTATGCATTTTTTTTCCTCTCCCAGATTCTCTAGACTGTATTATTTGGGAAAAATTCAAAAGCATTTTGTTTTCCATTCCATTCCTATGTTTTTCCAAATAGAAATTACAGATAATTTTAGCAACGTGAAGACATCAAAATAGTGGGTAAATTTCCCAATAGTTTTTTTCTAACAATTTCTTACATTTAGTATGGTTATTCATTGTACTCAATTTCTCTGCTATTATTTTATTATTTCTTTTTTAATTTTTTTTATTCCCTTAGAGAAGATAAAGAATTCCTAATAATTAGAGGAAATTTTAATTGGTTTTGACTATTATAAATAAATCAGCAAGGTTCTTCCTTGAAAAAAAAATAGACCTGATGAACTCTTTTATATCCCAAAGGAATTCTAAACTCATTTAGGTTAAACTACCACCATTTTTAATACTCCACACCATTTGAAAATTAGATGTAAAGGAACTAACATAATGAAAGAGCATTTGATAACATGGTCATATTATATCATATTATCAGATTTAATTCTGTTGAGGAAATTTTGAAAAATAAGAATGTCTGAATAATAAGAAACCACCTTTTATTAGCAATAGACATAAAACCAGTTCATTCCTGGCTTCACCTGGGTCATCACTGTCCAGTCTTGTAAGTTCTATTGCAAGTTCTTTTACAGCATGGAACCAATGACAGTTTCTTCTGTGGTCTTCCTCCACAGAAAAATCTATATAACTGTGACTCTACGTTGCCTTATACAGGCTCATAATCTGGGAACTCCACATCTATAGGCTTTTGATCTTGATCTCTCAAATCTCATCAGATAAAACTTCAGATTCTGGAGTTTTATAAAATACAAACCCTACCACTTGCACATAAACTTAATTTTTTCTGTTATTGAATGTAAATATAGATTACATTCAATTTAATGCTATTTAGAAATATCTAATCTCTTTATTTCCCAGACTTCCTAAACCCTATCTCAGGAGAGATAACTATCTTCAGAAAACTATAAGACATTTTGTCTGTATATCATGGAGAATGATACGCTGCACAAATCATTGGGTGTTGAGTCAGGAGAGAAAGGCTGGCTGTTATATACACAGAATGCTAATGTCACTTCATTACGCTGTTTCTTAGTCTTCTTGTTTATAAACTGGAACTTGTCTGTATAAAGGAGACATATTTACTATTTACATATTTACATATGAATGTACTACATTATTTTTAAGATGACTTATTGTCAGCTATTAGCATTATTGCAATAATAACTTCCTGGTTCATCAAGTATTAAAATTTACCTATGAATATGATTCAAGAAGACAATAACAAGTGAACCAAATTAGGATTTAATTTTTTTACTATATGAAAACATGAGCTTATAATGCAAGTTTAACAATATTGATGCTGATATAAAATCTTTTTGGTATCTTAATAATTTTAATTCTTCATTAATGTTGTCTGAGTTTGGGAAATATTTGTATATTAATTACTTGGGACTCCAGTGAAGAACCAACAACAATTTCCAGGATCAGGGCATACTATAGTCTGTGCCCATAAATTCCTTTGCAGTTCTTCAGATTATCCTTTTAACACTCAAAAATGTAACTGATAATAAAATGTCACTCTTTTATTTGTATGCAATAAAGTTCTTAGTTTCTTTCTAGAAAGCATATCAGCTCACACTATAGGACAATTTAGGATTTTTTTTTGCAATAATTTTGATAAAGTCAAGAACTTCTGCATATCTGTCTGCATATACTGAACTAATCAAATTTGACTATTAGAAAAAAACATGAATAGAATATAATTATGATGTGTTATGGTGCTGTCATATAGAATATGAACAAGAGAAGAAAGCCAGGGTTATTATGAGGCAGAAATGTGCAATTTTTGAAGGGAAAACTCTCAAAAATTAGCCAAAGTTGTTCTTCTCAATCATGAACCAAATCTCCAGACACCTGCAGTAGCTGACTCAATAAGAAGGCCAGTAAGTACATGTTGAGAAAGAGACATACAGAGCAAAAAACCAGCAACCCTGTTTCTAAATAGTTGTGGGGTTGATTAATATGGGAAAAGTTTAGAAATTATGGGGAAAAAAAAATTAGTATCCATAGATGTTAAATGTTGGGGGGTTTTCTTCTTTTCTTTTATTTTCCACGAATCTTTGATGAACCAGTAAACAGGATTTTCTTTTGCAGGGTAGAGCTTTTGCCATTAACAATCAACCACTAACATCAATGTGAAGGAGTTCATAGATGTCATGATCTTTTATGCCAGTGGTTTTGGTATGATTAGGAAATACCCGCTCAGTACAAAGATCCAGACCGCCACTTCTGGAATGGTGTAGTTCTATCCCGACACGAATAAAGTGAAAAAACCATTCCTAAAGGAGAAGGCACTTTAAAGGAACTCTGAAGTTGTACCTGTAGGAGAAGTGAAATGTGCTAGTGGTAATTTCCTTTCTAGTACAACCTCAAATAGTACACTTGTCCCTGCCGTGCTGAACAGTGAGTGCCAAAATGCCACTTTTCAGTCCTTGACAAAAAAGCTCTGCCTTGAGCCAGTTTGCTGAACAATGGGCCTAGGAGATCAGCAGCAATAAGAAGCTTAAAAACAACAGTGAGGAACTGAGTTTCTTCATGTGTTGTTCTTTGACTCTTTTCATGTCTCTTTGACGTGATACACATTTTGAAAATACACAGATAATTTCAAAATCCTGCGAAGACTCCAACCTACTTAGGTACCAAAGAAATCCCTCTCACCACTAAGAAAATGAGCTCCTGATACACAGCACAATAGTATTGTCCTCTAACCAAACATTTTTCTATCCTCAGTGACAAGACAATTTTAAACACACAAGTGTACAAAAGAGTTCTAATTGCCATATTTGTCAACAAATTGAAAAGAAAAAAAAAATCTTTATCTTAAATACACTGAATCAAGCAAATAAACAAAATACCCTAAACAATACCAAAAAAACCTAAAACAAAAAACATTCATGCTTTTAAAGAGAAACTGCATGTCTTTATATTAGGCTTTACTTACTCTGGCATTCTTTTTGTACTTTGCAGAGTAAAAATTATTAAGGATTACCTTATTCATGGAACAATATATACCACAAATGAAACATCAAAAGAATAACCCTCTGTAGCAGATCACATTGTAATGCTTGCAAATACATTGCTACAGTCTAAGATTTTTGTACCTATATCTTCATTTTACAGGCAAGGTTGATAATGACTGTGCATATAATATATTTTATTTGGATTTGAAGCAAGCCTTTGATCAAGTTTTACATGACAGGCCTCAGCTTAAAACTACAAGCTTCAGAGATCCAGATTAGGACACAGAAAAGTAAAGAGAGCTAGCTAGAAAATAGACTAGTGTTTGTGTGGTGGGAAAAAAAAAAACAACAAACAAACAAACAAACAAACAAAACCAAAAAAACACCCCAATTTACAATGGTTTAATGTAGGTCAGTGTTCACATCTTAAAGTGTTAACCTTTGCAGAATATGGGAGGTAAGTAACGACACCTAACTAGCTGCCTGTAAATGTAAGGGTGACACAGAATGAACAGAGAGATGGATGGCACAACCCACACCAGGGTGGAGGTTGTGAGGGGTGCTAGAGTACATCCATTCACAGGGATGATTTGAGTGGCACAGGCCCACTGCTACACACAGGTGTGACAGTAAATACATTGTGCAGTCTCAGTTTTTGACTGAACACCACACTACCCCTACAAAATCTATTATCTCCATATGTGCTTAAAATACTTGCTTTCCTGCTCACGTTCTCATTCACAAGGCCACTGGTGCTGTCCCACATGCTCTGCTGTGGGGGTAAGGAGGGAAATAAGTATACATTACATGTATTCTCTCTGCAAGAATATCCTTCAGTGAGCTGGATAAAATTTTTTAGTTTATGACACAGGAAAAAAAATGATGTTAAAGTCTAAAACACTTTAAAGTTGTTTATAATTGTTCTATAGAAGTAAAACAGTTCTGAGTTTGTCACTTTTCTGCACTGTTTCAATGTAATTATTTACTTGATAAATCCAAGTGTAGACATGTAAATATAAAAGCAGACTAATTTTAAAGAGATTTAGAATTCATTGATTTCATTTGTGGGTTCCTAGTGCTTAGGAAAAAAAATAATTCTAGTCTAATATTTATGTGCTTAAGCACTAGTCAAAGAGTAAACTTTAGCTTAAAAATTTATTCTATATCTCGTATACTGAATGTTCATAATTTTGTTTTGTCCTACAACACTCCTGAAAACATCCTTTCCAATAGCAATTGGCTCCATTACTTCATTGAAATTAACTGTTACAAATAGATCAGAATAGAACAGAATAGAATAGGTTGGAAAAGACTTTTAAGATCATTAAGTTCAACCATAAACCAAACTGAATGGAGTCCACCACTAAATGAAGTCCTCAAACAGCACCTCCAAATACCTTTTCAATACTTTCAGGAATGATGACTCAGCCACTTACCTGGGCAGTCCATTCCATTGCTTGACGACCCTTTCAGTGAAGAAAATTTTTCTAATACCCAATCTAAACCTTTCATGGTGCATTTCCTATTCTCCTATTGCTTGCTCCTTGTGAGAACAGGCCAACTTACAATTCATTACAACCTCATTTCACAAAGCATTAGGGACCATTAAAGTCTCCCCTGAAGCTTTTCTTTTCCTTGTTAAACAACCCCAGCTTCCTCAGATGCTTTTCATGCGGCCTTTCATAAACTTTGTTGTCCTTCTCTGGACATGTTCCAGGATCTCAATGACTTTCTGTAGTGAGAGGCCCAGAATTGAACACAAGGTGCAGCCTTACCAGTGTAGAGTACAGAGGGGCAGCAGCTGCCCTGGTCCTTCTGGCCACATTATTGCTGATACATGCCAAGATGTCACTGGCCTTCTTGGCCACCTGGGCGCATGCTGGATCTTGTTCAGCCAGCAGTTAACCAGGAGACCCATGTCTTTTTGCACTAGGTAGCTTTCCAGCCACTATGCCCCAAGCCTGTAGCACTGCATGGTGTTGTGGTGACCAAGATACAGGACCTCATAAAACTGGGATTGGTGCATCAGTCCATCCTGTATACATCCCTCTATAGAGCTTTTGTACCCATCCAGTCCCACAGACTTGTGCATGCAGCAGGTGTCTGAACATTCATTGCTGGATTATGGGATTTCATTCTGCTCCCCATCTTTATCTTCTAGCTGAGGGATCTGGGTACCCAGAGAAAAGCTGAGTTTTAGTATTAAAGACTGAGGCAAAGAAATAGTTAAGTACTTCAAGCTTTGTCTTTATTCTTTGACGTGATGTTTTACCGTGCACCTAAAAAATAATGGAGATTTTCCTTAGACTTCCTTTTGCTACATATATATATGTGTATATATATATATTTATATATATATATAAAGTTTTTTTTTATTGTATCTTACAACAGTAGCCAGGTTGGTTTCTAAAGAATATTCCTTCTACCCCTTTTACCTGATTGTGTAGTCTATAATAGAATTCCACCATGATATTTGCCTTGTTGGCCTTCTCCCTGATTCTTACCTGTAAACACTTAATGCTGTTGTCATCATCACTAAGATCTAGACAGTCCAAATACTTCCTAACATAGAGGGCTGCCCTGTCACCTCTCCTCCCTTGCCTGAAGAGTTCTGAATTCTGAAGAGTTTTTAGCCATCCATTATAGTGCTCATGTCGTGCAAGTTGTCCCACCATGTTTCATTGATGGCTACTATGCAATCATTTTTGCACTGCCCAGTGACTTCAAGATTTTTAAATTAACCTTGCTAATTACTGTGCAAAGATCCTTTTCCCCCTTCCAGACAAGTTTACCCTATCTGTTACCAGCAGGCCAAGTGTCCAGTAAACTGTCCCATAATCACAAAAACAGGAGCTGTAGGATGGGGAGCTAACCACAGTCTTCACTACAGGCTGTGGGGGAATCTCTTCTCCAGCACCTGGAGCACCTTCCCCACCTTCTCTCATTTTGGTTCCTGCAGATTGCTCATCTCAGTTTTTTTCTCATTCCCCTCTATGTTCTGCCCTTTCTAAAACATGATTTCCCCAAGGTACCACCACCTTAGCTGTGGGACTCAGCTGTGCCTTGCAGTGGGTTATTTTGGGAGCTGGCTGGAACCACTTGTGCTCCTCACAGGGGCCTTCCTGCAACCTCTGAAAATCAGCACCTGGAGACCTTCACCTGGTGCTCATTTATTACTGGTGCAGAACACATAGGCATGGTAATCCAACATAATTGTGAAGCTTTATGTTGATTATGTGCACAGACCCTTTGTACAATAAATGTGTGTGAAGTAAAGATAAACTGTGCCCATGAGATATGGTGAAGGTTTTGAATGTGTAAAATTCTCAGATACTTCATGGACCAGAATCTGAGGTAGAAAAAAGAGTAAATACTACCTTTCCCTCCCAAAATTTTCTTATTAACGTGCATTCAGCTCCTCACCCTGGACACCATAAATAGTTCTCCTTATCATCAGATGCGTATGATTTTGATTTTTCATTAAAGTTTGAATATTTAAACATTTAGTTTTTTAATCATACCTATTCTGCATGTTTATTCAAATAGTCATTATTTTCATTTAAGTGGTATCGTGTTATTGTGATGTTCATTCACCAACTACTACTTCCTTGTACACAATGAAAAATTCTGTAATCATTACTTTTCATTCTATCAGTTTTCAATACTGCTGGCTGCTTATCAGTCCTTGCCTGTGAAAACTGATCATACTTAACACTTTAGTGTACTTTTTCTTTTTTGTTATTGTATATGTTCTTTTTTAATTAATTATCAGCTAAAACTGCACTGTTCCCCTGCATTTCTCAAATACCTCTGGGTAAATCTCTCTCTGCCTTACAAAACCAACTCTTTATGCAAGGGATATATTACAGTTTCTCAGATAGAATATTTGCAATTCTACTGAGGTTAATTACTTTATATATGTTTTCTTAGAAATTATTTTAGAGTATATTCACTTGGATTTCTTTTAATCATGGAGCAAATGCTTTCACCTCAGAATTTCCACATGATCAATGTTCTCAACACTCTTAAAACTAAAAGAACAGCAATATACAGAATATGAAAATTAGCTCACTTAGACCCAGAGCCTGTGCTTATGCTATTGCACACAAACCTGAGACATTTTAATCATTCATTACATGGATAACATTGCACATTCTGCTTAAAAAAAAAAAAAAAAAAAAAAAAAAAATTAAAAAAACCCTGCAGAATGCTTAATAGCATAGGCCACAGAATGCTGTTCTATTTGTACACATATAATAATTGGAGAAACACATTTTTCAAAAGAAATAATCTGTGAGAACATTGTAGAGATATTTGATTAAACCTCTCCTACTCAGTAGGATGAATTGTAATTTTTTATCAAACCCAGCAGAAATTATTAAACTTATGAGGGAAAAAAATAATTGCAGTCACTAGCTACCTGAGCTTTTTGGATAGAAGATCCCTGGTATATAATGTTAAAATTGCAGGGCTCAGAAAGAATTGAGAAGGATTAAAACCCAAGAAAACAGAAAAAAAAATGAAGGAGGAGAAGGAAAAAAGCATTTTAACCATCAGATTAAATGTAATTCTGAGAAAAGACTATGAAGATTTTTTGATATAATGAGTGAAGAAAACATGTTTCAATAATCTAGGAAATTTTCTCTTGTAATTTCATTTTTTATACTATATATTACAGTCAAGTAATATACTTGACTGTATATATAGCATACAAAATATACATTTTTTATACTATATATTACATATCAAGTACATATTTTGCATGGGTTTTTGGAAACATAGACATTACCTAAAGAAAGCACTGTATCCTCTCAACATGTTCTCCTTCTAACTATACTAACCTACAACATCTCAAAGCTTTTGATGCCTCATGTAAAATGGGACAATATTAGAATTTTAAAAATCAAAGTTATTGGTGATACATTATGGTTACTTTTGATCCTGCAAAGCGATCAAATGACAAAGCTGTCTTGCAGCCTTCATTTGGATTTTCTTTGGATCCCTTCCCCATATTTAAAAATATTAATTCAAAGAGACCAACAAGCCAAGATTAACATTTATTCAGGGACAGCAAAAAAAGAGGTCTCAAATATAGACACGTATAAACAGCAGAATGCTTTTTAATCCCAATCTGTAGAAAGTGAGGGACAGCTAAAGCTTCAAATCAGAGCACAAGAAGTTTTCAGAAATTTGTCCATCAATCTAAGCCTCTGAACAATGAATGTCGCTCTGTCTAGCTGTTCATCTTGGAACCATAACTTCCTGAGTTATGGCATCATCTCCTCTGAATCCCTAGGAAAAGTATTTCTTTCCCTCACCTCAAGGAGCAGTTCCCTGTTTGCAGGGATGAGGAACAGAATGCATCTGTTCTCTGCTTTTCTGAGATATCTGTTGTTTAGAAGAACTGCATTCTTACCTCATGAGCTCTCACTTGGTCTCTTTTTTGGCCTCTGTCACCCTGTCCCTAGCTGCTGGTGCCTCACCTTGGTGGGCAGGTGCCTAAGTGGACTGGGAGCAGGCAGAGAGCACCAAACAATTCCATGTGATCCAGAGTGCAGGAATGTTATTTTCTGTGGGCTTGGCCCATGCTTTTTGAAGAAGCAGCACATGAACATATTAGATATGCCCAGTTACAATCACATAATTACATATTTTCATGGATATATTTCTAGAAATAATGCATGAAATTGAAGATATGTGAAGAGCTTCAAAGTTTGTCCATTTACTTCAGGAGATGCGGTTAGGTCACTGTGATCAAGGTATTTTATGCTGACAACCAAAGTTCATTAACCGTACATTACATTGAATCTTCCTTTTTTATACTTTCCCAATTTCCCTTTACACAAATTTTTTATAGAATTTTGAGGCTAATGATGGATATAGCACAGCACAATTGTTATTCACTGAAGTCTGTTTCAGAAAAGAGACTTCTATATTCAAACCCACAGAGAGTCACAGATGATGGGAAAAAGTATAGAGGAAAAGCTATTTTGTTTTTCATATTCAGCCTAATTACCTAATAATGAGGTGGCAGACTCACTGAGTACCAAGTGTACCTGCAGAGAACAGAGTCCATTTTCAAAATTTGTCTCAGTTTAGTGAAATTTATGAAGCTGAGAACAAGATGACAGAAGTAAAAGCTTTGAGAAGAGAAGCACAAGTCTGGAATTCTTTTCCTTTAAACAAAAAGTTATGGTAACAAATAATTGAAAAATAAAATATCCCAGCCTGAATATTATTTTAAGTACATATTTGATAAGTATTAAAACAAACAAACAAACAAACAAACCCAAACAAACAAACCAAAATAATACAAGAAAAATCTTACTTCTGGCTACATGCTTCTCTTATGAATTTGTTACATTCAGGTTACAGAATACTTGAATTGCCAGCAATAACAGAAAAAGACTTGTTATGGGCAAAAGGAATGCATCGTATATGCAAAGCTGAGAACTGATTATCAGTCTCATTAAAAACTCTTAACAGTGTAATCAAAGAACTGCTACTCCAGTTGCATTGATTTTAACATTTCTAGGTCAAATCAGGTGCAGGTAGAAAGATGTATACACAAGCTCTATAGAATCTACTCCTCCTTTGGCACTATGCTCAGCCTCTGCATGCTGTTGCCAATTCAGTTCTTAGGGGTTTTAGGTATTGAGTCATCAGTATACCGATGATGAAGGACATATGGTGCTAGGTATTAATGGTTTTAATACCTAGCACCAAACTAATTTCTTCCTCCTGACTCTAGGATTCACCTAGGTTTGGGTTTGATACATATATTGTCACATTCCACATCTTCCTTTTACCCACAAGTGCACCATTATGTTTGAATCTACTGTATGTGCTGTGATTTTTATGTAATGGATACTCACTCTTTTTTTTTTGTTACTCCTATGACTGTTTTTTTGGTTGTTTGTTTGTTTGTTTTCCCATCTCCCAAGGCTGTGTTCCTTTGAGTACCAGTTGGTGAAGGGTTTAAGGATGCTGGAGTCTGCTGTCACCTGGTGCCTGCATGTTCTAGACCCCTGTAATCACCCTGTGTCTCCATTTGTTCTCCTGTTCCAAGTTTGCAGCCTGTCACAGGCAATAGCAATAATGTTCTTACTGGATTACAATGTTACAGATTTGTGATACAGGAATTTCTGATCCAATTTCATATTGAGCAAAAATGTACTTTCTCACAGAAATAGTGAAAGTACAGTACTTTGTCTAAAAGAGAAATATGGAACTGTTTTGACAGTGATTAAATAATATATTGACACTTCCATTTTCAACATCTTTCTTCTTCTAGTTGACTCTGTTAGCCCAATATTTTTAATGGGGAATTTTAACCTGTTAATAGAGAATTAAAAGAACTTTTGCCAATGATAGATTGTCAAACAAACCTTCCAAAACTCACTGCTCGAGTCTATTTCCCGATAATCATTTTTTTTTAAATTTAGTTCCTCAAAATGTAAATATTGCATAATAAATGGATTTACTGAAAGTTTCTAAGATCTATTACCATTGTTATGAATCCTTTTTCTTAGTTAGACTTAATGCCACATTTATTGTCCATGTTTAAATAGGTATGCATTTTAAAATACAAATTTTATTTATAAAACCTCAAAATAGCAGTTGAACAGCAAATATTGTATGTTTTATTCAATACTTTTGTTTTATATGATCTTTATGCTAATTTCCTTTTACTGAACCTGACTACTCTTCAAGACACAAAAGTCATCTATTCTAACTATGATGATTCCAACTGAATTAATTAAAGTGGTCATACTCCCTACTGTGGTTAGGCAATGATTTTGAGCACAAGAATGGCACTCTGTAGATTGATACTTGTTCTGTAAACTGAAGTTAATTTAAAAAGTTTCAGGAAAAACAAAAAAATCCTTTATATTTTATAAATCACCTATAATTTCAACAGCTTTACACTATACTTTCAAAAATGGATGCATTTTCAGAGATTTTTTTTTTTTTTTAACACTTTGCCATGGTGATAAAGAAAATCTTCAAGATTACAATCCTTGGTTCAGAATATTAGAGAGACTCTGAAATAAGAAAGTCAATGCTTATTAGGCAAAGAGCTGACAGAAAAGAGAGGAAAATCAAGAAAATAAAGATAAGGGAAACAACAGGAGGTTGCTTGTTGAGCCTGGTGACCTTATTTGCTGCTTTTATTATGCTAAAATTGTGCCAATCACAGAAAAAATAGAGGAAAAAAAAGTCCTTTAAAATTCAATTTTTCAGCACAGTGGCTGGATATTATTGCATTTTGTTTCCTGCATCTAATCTCAACACTTTTACTTTTTTCCCTCAGGGTAATACTTTAAAATGCAACTTGTTGTAACTTAAAGGAAAAAACCTCATCTGATTATACACGGGTAAGTTATTGTTACTGGCATGCATGCAAACTGCTAACTAGTGCTATGTGCCCTTCATTCAGTCTGCATTATTTCCTTGACAAGCAGCACCAAAATTACTGGGCAAGAGTGAAATATAGCTTGAACTAGTCTCAGAGCTTATTAAATATTTAATAAGTAATAAGAATCCATCAAAGGATGGACTTTCTCTTACCTGTGACAGCTGGAGGCAAGAAGTGTTTTACAACTTGGCCTGAAAAGTGATTCTGTATGAAAATGACATGAGCATAAGAAGCAGGAAAGAGGAAAAATACTATTGTTAACATTTAAATAGAGAGTAGTCTATGAATACCTGACTTATTTGCTCTTATTATTATTATGGGGCCCCAGGAAGTAGGAACCATGACTGCAGACACAGTTTTGTGCATTTATCTATGTGTACAAGTTGTACAGTATGAGTTGAGTAACATGGAAGTCTTTGATCCAGTTTCAGCTGAAATCTCAGCTTTTCTGCTTCTGCTATCAACTACTTAGATACCATAATAGGTGAATTGTTTTAGTACTGTTACTTTGAATGTAACTAAGGAGGAAAATGTAGCTCATTGCTACTTTGGATGAAACATGCATACGTACATTCAGCATTGCTTGTGCACATCCTTTTCCTGAATAAGAAATGTCTTCCTTATATTTATTTTGAATCTTCCCTCTATTAATTTAAAAATGCTATCCCATATCCTATTGGTGCAGGCCTCATTAAAAAAGTCCATTCCCAAAGAAGGCTGTATTTTGGTGAATATCCTAAATTTGATTTCTTTAACATAATATCATCTATTGTATAAATCTAAATTATCAATTCTAAGAGCTACTTATCACTTTTTTAGCATTGAAAATCGTTCCTTTAAATATTTTTTGGGGTGGGGTTAAAATTGAAGAAGAAACAAAAGTTCCTAATAAATTGCCAACTTCAAAGTGGCCTGAAGCACAGAAATGAGCGGATAAAAACTCTCTGTGCTGAAAATTCCATGAAAATGGAGAAGATACCCAGGTGAATTAGTGCCTCACCCCAGGTCTCTGAGCAACAAGCACCAGTGCAGGACACAAAGGAAGAAACCTTATGTTTTATCATCACAGGCCCCATTGAATTTGTTGCCATTTTTTCTTTTTCTCATTAAATTAGATAAGGGCTTCTTTAACAAGCAAGAAATTTTAGAACTCTGGCATTCTCCATATAATTAAGCACGTGGGAGACAGGGTTTCAAACTGTGAAATAAAAACAGTGTAACAAAATTTTTGATATCATAACTCTTGAGAGATGAAAGAAAACATTTTTCTCTGAAAAGTTATAAGAATTGATCAAGTACTAGAAAAGGGTCTGAGAGACTCTTGAATTAAAATTAGCCCTTAACAAAAGACCTATAAATTATGCAAACAGAATTATATTATAATCAATAATTCAATGTATAGAAAGCATAGAAATACTGACTGAAAATCCTAATGTAATACAAGAAAAAGCACTCAATATCAACTGAATGCGGAGTTCAGAGCTCAGGAATGTCAACAGTATATCAATTTTATCCAAATATGTATAAGCTAAGAAAATTTGCATTAAAAAAAGTAAAAATTAAACAAGTCAATTGGATCTGTTTGCAGGCAGTAAAGTGAGCCTTATAAAAATAAAAGAACAAATACAGCGCCCCTTTGCACAGATGAATTTTTTGTGAAAGCAGTGGAAAATTGAATTTAAGTGAAGTATCATACTAAGGCAACTAGCATTTCCTTATTTAAAATGAAACAAAGGACTATTGTTACAGCTGGAGCAGAATTAAACAGAAGTTCCACACTGCTTCTGGAATCCAGAATCCAGGATAGACCTCTGTTCAGAACTAATGAGAATTCAGAAAACAAAATGCAGAAGCAAATCATATCCACTGATATGAATATTCAGCTACGGAGTTTAGTCTCTCTACCTACTCACTTCTGTTAACTTTCTTAATTAGTTAGCAGACAAATAGGATCTGGTATTTTTAGTTGACTAGGGTGATATTTTTTTTTTTTAATTTTATTTTTCTGCAATATAGTAGAGAGAGACCCAAAATATCATTAAATGTAAGAAATGAGGAGGTATCAGTAACTTCCAGCAAGCAATATAGTGGCCCTTTTTTACCATCACAGAAGAAGAAATGCCTGTGAACCTTTACCTTGGGAAAGGACTGAGAACAGTTATTCATGCACCCAAATCTTTGTTACCAGCCCCGAGAGTTCAGTAAATATCGGTCACCTACCTATGGCTCCCACTGGACTTCAGTGCACCCTGAGCCTTTCACAACATGTGATATTTGCTGGGTTAACTACACACGTGAGCAACATGTACATGAGCAGTATGCTGCAGTTTTAGTGTCTAATTGCTCTGTAGTGTCAAGTAACTTTATAGATAACTTTCCAGTGAAACAAGAAGTACTTCCTGTCTCTGGCAGAGCTTTCCAGGAGTCTCTGTGGTATTTATAATGAAGGCAGAGAGATCTAATGATCTGATGAACTTTTGCACCTTTCAAGTTGAAAAAGTGAATTTAGATGTCTCCAAGGGTAAAAAGGCTTGAACAGCTCCAGGAATTGATGATTAGAGTGCATACCAGGGATAAGCTCATATTGTCTTACATGACCTAGATTGTTCTCAGACAGCCATTGCTCATAATTGATATCAGTGTGATTGATAACTAGCTTAGCAACGTCCTAAGAGACATGGTCCTAAGGAAATAAGGAATTCTTCAACAATGTTTAGACGTCTATCTTAAAAAGTTTAACTGTCAATCTTGACACAATTATGAAAAAAAAAAAAAAAAATGTGCTCTATCATGGACTATGCCTCATAGTGGTTTTCTTTCTGCTGAAAAAAAAATTCTGTATAACTGTTAGTGCTGTGTTAAAAAGTATTGAACATTTTCTGTGAAGGGTCTTAATTATTTATTTCTTAGTAAAGCAGTGAATTTAGTATTGTGTCTGTTGTTTGCTTACCCAGCAGTGAACAGTAAGGAAAACAGAAACTACTAATGAGTGCAAGAGTGTCTCAGTGGGGTAAAGAAATGTTCTCTCAGCCATTCTATCTCAAAGCCAAAACTTGTCTCATTAAGCATGAATTATATCTAAGTCAGGGAGACTGAGACCTAGATCATTGCTGAAATCTAGACACAAGACTTCTACTGATTTTAATAAGAGTTACATACTTGAGTGTTTCTTGGGATTTGGCCTGCTCAACATACCCATAATTACATCAAAAATCATGTTGACACATGAATGTTTCACATACAAAACTTGTATCCTATACAGTGAGCCTGGCTCAAAATTAATTTTATATCCTAAAAAACCAAATTAACCATTTGTCTTTACATCAGTTGCTGCTGGAGAAACCATGATGTGAAACAGATTGCAACAGAACTATCCATTGCAGCCTTCATTCCATCATGGGTCAATTGCAAACAGGTAATCTAACTTCAAAAAAGAGGAGACAATGAGCAGGCATTTTTTTAATTGGTTGCAGCTTCATGGTTCTCCCCCGATGGTGTCAGCAGACAGCTGACAATATAAAGCTATAGCTACACAATTTTGTCAATATGATTTAAGGGGAGAAAAAAAAAAAAAAAAAAAAATAACCTCCTATTCCCTACACCAAATTTAGTAAAAATGTGTCTCAATAGATACTACATTTCATACAAAACATGGATTACATTGCATTAAAAAGACTGCAGTAAACTGAACATTTTACTTATGTATTTCTGTGAATATAAATGTAAGCAGTAAGAAAGGCAGCACTGTCCTCTTCAGTGCTATTTTTACCTCCCCAAACAGCATCTTTCTATGCCAAGAATGAAGATGTTGCTTGTTTGTTGTTTTCTCCTTGTTTTAACTATGTACCAAGGACAATCTTTGTTAGAGAAGCAGATGTAGTATAAAGAATAACTGATGAATTCAGGAGGAAGGATTCATTGTGTACTTTCAATAAAAGGAACTTTCTTATTCAGTCTTTCAGGACCTGATCCAATTCTCATTGAAGTCAGCTTGATTCTTTGCTCTGATTATTCAATACAGAATCATCAGAGACAAAGCAAACAAGACATGTCCTAATAAGTTCCATAGGAGCTACAATCCTGTCTAAGGAAATCAATATTACTTCCACATCTGGTTGTATATCACTGTACCCATTGTGTAATGAGTACTTTTACCCTCCGGATTTAGACATTGAGAGCACTTACTTCGTCTAGTCATCTGTGCTCCAGTTCTCAAACTCCCTATGTTCTGAGAAACCCCAAATGCAGCTGAATTTCACAGCCTTCTAGTACTTTCTGTATCCTCTAGAATCTTTGAATTTCTACCAATTTTGTGTCTCACGGAAAACGCAGAACTTCAGCTGATTCAGAAACATAAGCCCTAGATAGCCACAAGTATTCAATTTCATGGGCTGTGTCCCATTTAGGTGTATTACTTCACATTCCCCATTTATGCTGTGCTTGGCAACATAACATAATCTAGTAAGTGAATGTGGTGAGTCAACCCTGCCCAGCTACAAAGCCCCAACTCTGTCATACCTTCAACCTCCCCTTAGTGGGATGGGGGGAAAATCAATATGAAAAAATTGAGAAAAACTCATGGGTCCAGAAAAATAAGTTTATTAAAAAAAAAAAAATATAAGTGAAAGGGGGGAAGAGGAGAAGAGGAGAAGAGGAGAAGAGGAGAAGAGGAGAAGAGGAGAAGAGGAGAAGAGGAGAAGAGGAGAAGAGGAGAAGAGAAGGGGAAGGGGAAGTTCAGGGAAGGGGAAGTTCAGGGAAGTTCAGGGAAGTTGAGGGAAGGGAAGTTCAGGGAAGTTCAGGGAAGTTCAGGGAAGTTCAGGGAAGGGAAGTTCAGGGAAGTTCAGGGAAGTTCAGGGAAGTTCAGGGAAGGGAAGTTC
>CM031857.1:63364239-63446113 GCA_018697195.1 Certhia americana | reverse complement strand
ACTCCAGAATTCTTCCCATATCAGCTTCCGTTCTTTTTCAGCATAAGAAAGCTCTGAAGCCATCTTACTGGCAGAAGTCAAAGCTTTATAACATACACACTGCTTTTTTTTCCCCCCAGATACTATGTAAAGAGGAGAGGAAAAATAACAGATTTTGAAGATTCTTATTAACATAAACTAGCTGGCCATTATTGAGTTTAGAATGTCAGTCTCTAAAGTGATACTCTGAAATAACATTGATGATATTCAACTTCCTAAATTCTTTAAAATCTGTCTGTGTAAGTGCTATAAAGCTGGTGACTAGTTATTCAATAAGTTAGCTATTTATTTGAAAACAATACTTTTCTTTCCATATGTCTCTGGAGTCTAACTGAACTTATTTGAAATTTAAATATATATATATATTTAAGTCTTTTACCCCACAAAATAATTTCAGTTTTAGTATTAAAGAAGAATCAAGAAACTGGATAACTTGTAAATAACTAATCCAAACTTTTAAAGAAGAAAACAAGAAAAAAAGTATCCTATGTATCTTGGAGTTCATGGAGCTCTGTGTTGCCTCAGACATTCTCTCTAACATTTAAACATAGCTAATGGCTTGGTATAACATTTCAAAATATTTGTTGTATTGGAGAAAATATAGTTCTTCTATCTTTAGTGTTCATAAACGTGTTTTGAGTCATTGGGAAAATATCACTGTGGCTGGAATGTTGGTATTACACTTGCACTTAGTAAATTTTAAGACCTTGGATGCAGATTTCTGAAGCTACTACGTTCATCAGTTATTTTAATCACTTCATCATTTCAGTTCAACTACCAGAGTAGCTAGTCAGAAAAATAAAATTCGAAGTTATGTTTCAACCACAGTTTTTACACATTTATAATATATGGCACAGAACTGTCAGTTCCTGCCAAAGTTCTTTACCAGCAGATCAAGCTTATTTATTTATTGAAACAGCCTCAATAGCTGCCTTAAGTGAGGGACTTGGGAGAAGCCCTCTGAACCAATGCCTCCTTGCACATACCCAGAGGATATTTAATAATAATTTTTTAGTTCCTTGGTTCTTCATTCTCCTCTTTTTTCATTTTCTTGATTACATCTGAAAAGACTCAGGCACATAGAGGGCACAAAGTAGCTTTAATCAGGCCCAGCTGGAGATTTTGGGAGTAAAACTGTAGGGCTTGCACGGGGCAGGAATTCCATCAGCATAATACAGTGAAAACATAGCTGAGAAAAATACTTGTAACACAGTGTTTCCTATATCATCAGAAAGATTAAATTAGGAATAGAAACTGGACAGCAATTTGAGAAAAGCCAAGGACTTCCACAAAAGTTAAGTATTTTTAGAAATGTTTTCCAAACTAGTAATAAACTGTGATCCTGAAATCTTTAGTAACATCAAGTTTTATTTGTAACTCAAGTTTTCTCAACTCCCTGTAAGAAAGTCAAAAAGGTTTGTTTGTACCCAAAAAGGGGACTTTTAAACAGTGTCCATGCTACAGTTAACTTAAGCTAAAAATAAATATCTTTTGTTTCTTCTGTAAACATGGGTTGTTCTTGCTCTGCTCTTCTGAAAAAAAAAAAAAAAAAGAAAATTAAAATGAGTAATGAACAATGTCTTCTCCCTTATCCCATTATAGAAAAGCTTTTATTTCCCCCAAAAAGAGAACATAAGCAGCTTAAACAAAACAGAGCATAGCTAGACAAATTTGGGTTGTAGGCTATGCACAATTGCAGCTGGAGCTAGTTCTGCTTATATTCATTCTTTAAATGTGAGATGCAAGTTAAGAAAACAAAAGATTTTCATGTCCTCCACCCAGGGTTGCAAGGGAATAATAATAAAGTCATAGGTCAGGTGCTTCAAGATACTGCTCTGTAGTACCTGATACAAAAATGTACATGAACACAGAAGCTCAGTGCTTTGAAATCCAAGGTCAGCACAAGGTATGCAGCTTTCAACAGCAGTTTCAGAGAGGCTGAGTTGTCAAATAATGATTGTCAGAGGGAGAAATGAAAATCCAAATCTCACTTTGCTTCGTCTTACTGCATTCATTATGTGCACATGAAGTGTCTGAACCCTTTTCAGCTTTAACCATATTTCAGGCTTTTTCCACCCACCCAAGTGACGAGACTGCTGCTCTGTTTACTCTGCTGATGACAGCAAACATACCCCTGGCTATGGAAGTGCCCGTTAACAAATGGTGCTAAGGAAAAATCAGGGCTGTACAGAAATCAATAGCAGAGCTTTTCATTGACCATAATGAAGCTTGATTTCGTGTTGCAAACCAGAATTCTTACACTTCAGCTTATTGCAGTTCTTTTCATTGGCATTCAGGAGCTGAAAAGATTTATCCAATGACACATTTTATTTTTAATTTACTTATGATGGAAAATGCTTTAATAAAAAGCTTACATATGGGAAAAAAATAAATTGGGGAACTTATTTACAAAATTAAATCTCTGTGTCTACTATCTATAAACAGTCTTACTGGAGAAGCAGTTAGAACTTTTCTAAATATATTAATACATGTTTAATAAATTTCAAATCAAAATGAGAACACGAAGCTACAAATTCTCCTGTTCTTTCATGCATTGATCATCTGGAAGGGACATAAAACAAATGGATGACATTACAACCACCACTGAAGTATATCTCTTCCCTTTATTTAGTGTCCTGAAGTGATTAATTCTTAGCATCCCAAACTACTTAATTCTTTAGAATAAAAGTCACAAATTTTCATATTTATTGTTTCATTGATGGTGGCACAAATAAAAGTATTCTCTTTATTTAAATGCATTTTAACTAATTCATCTGATTTGTTTGACAAAGAAACAGTAAAATAGTACTGGAAAACTGGTACTTAGGACAGTCTAGAAACTGATTTCCTTCTTTCCTTTCTTCCTCAGCATATTCTAATACTTCACTGAAGATGAAAGAGGTAAATCTATTTCTGAAATAGAAATATAAATGTTTGAAATTAATGGTCAAAACACTCCAGACCATAAAACCAGTGTTTCAAGTACTTTGATTTTTTTAAAATGTTGTTATTTTTGCTGTTATTAATGCATATACCAGTAAATACTTTTAAGTATGTAAATTTATATTAACATACTATTTACCCTTAAATTACTGTTTTTCTGGTTTTCACTAGTGATTAGGCATTATGAAATATTTTGTATTCATAATGCATTTAAACTTAAGACCATTCAATTTTAAATATTTACGCAAGATTTGTTTGAAAAATATTAAACAGGATACTGCAAGGAGGTAGTCTTGATTCTGTGCCTGACCCAAGACTAGGATATTTCCAACAACTCAGTGGAGGGTGCCATCACACAATGGGATATCTTCTCAACTGGTTCTGTCAGATCAAACTCAGATATTTGGTTTGAGTTGGCTACTCCAGACTCTCTTTGTAGTCAACAGAAAAAAATCCCCAAAAACTTCAGACTGTGATTCATGTGAGCCCAGGTGATGTGATTTCTGCCTAAGGACTCAAACTCTAAGTTTCTTTGCCTACAGTCTACTGATATTTCAGATGCAGATGTGCCGACATTAAAGATGAACTCTTCTGGGTCAGAGGAATCATAGCTTCAGTACACCTTCCTTTATTCAAGATATCAAAATGAGCAATGTTGTACCAAAGCCATAGGCCTTCATTACCTCATTAGAAAGGGCAATGACCTTCACACTCATGACCCATGTGTGAAGTGATGAAGCAGTGCAGCACAGCATGAAATACCTTGCCTTGAATATCATGAAGCTCTGAAGACAGAGAGATTTCTATTTTCTAAAATAGCAGAGTGAGGATAAACTCCCAGATTTTTAGAGCACTGGCTACAGACACTCCATGCACTAAAATACACAGCTGTATAAATGCTGCAGAATGTATGTCTTTTATACACTGCTTATCTCTGCTTCAAGGCAGACCAGGATAGAAAGGCCTGGTTCTTATTTCTCCATGCCATGAATACAAATTGTAAAAAAGTACACACTAATTTGTGAACAACTTGGCTTGTGTTTAAGGTAATTTCTAGCTCACGACTAGGAAGTTCAGTGAAGGGCAGAAAAATAATTTTTTTTATTTTTTTTTTTTTTTTTTGGTGGGGGGATATCACCCATAATACTTAGAGCTGGTTGAAAATGAGACTGATTTCAATGTTTGAATAACAAACTAGAAAATTTAAGGGGATGGTAAAACGTCAACTAGTAACACACATTACTTTGCTGGATTAGAAGATGTGTTTAAAGATCTTTGCAGCTATTGGAATGGAATTTTATTTTAGCATTCCACATTTATAGTAACAGGCACCTTTCACTCAAAGCCTAAGTCATCTTAGACCTTAATAGCATTTCACTGCAACTTGTATCATACTTTCCTTTACTCATCCCCAGTAATGGAAATGTGAATTTGAATTACTAGAATAAGAAAATAATAGGTAATTTATGTTTGTTGTAGCCTTGTTTCTATGATTTTGAGAGAAGATGGCCATAATTTGTAACCCTGGTAACGGGGACTGCATATCCATTTGTTAAATCTGACCCAACAAACGGCTTATTCTTCTGGATTTTAGTTGGAGGGAAGGGAAAAAAAAAAAGAAAAAAAGAAAAAAAGAAAATGAGATTAACTCATCATTTGGGAATTTCCTTCTTGTTGTTATTGTTAATTATTCAAGTAGCATTAGAGAATTAAATATTACAAAAGGATTTCAATAATAACGGCTTCTGCTGGAGCTGTATTTAATTGTCTCAATCTCAAAGGAAAAAAAGTTCCTTTAAATAATGTCACTGGATAATAACACCAAAAATTACCGTCCATTGAAGAACACACTTGATTTCATCATGTGCCTAATCAACACCTATTCAGATTATTACCTAAGAGTTGGTTAAACATTTACTTACAATTGCAGCAAACACAGACCTTACAGTGAGAATAACTGCAAAAGACCTAAAACAATCCTATAAAGTTCCCAATTTTTTGTGGAAGATGTAGATCATGACTCTGCTCCCTCTGTAGTAAACAGAAATCGAAGTTCTTTAAAGCTTACAAAAGATGCCTTGTAACTTCTAGCATCTTGTCCTCAATTAGCATCAGTTTACAGCTGAAACATTGGTCTGTTAATTTAAATTGATTTGATGTGATGGAGCAGACTGTGTTCTAAATGTTTTTTCCTAAATCACACTCAATTAAATAAAAAGCTTGTGATGTGTTGATGGGATATCAGTGCCCACAAGCTGTAGAGTTTGGGTGTATTATATAAATGTTTCTTTTTTAAAACCAGTCAATCTCTGTACTTCTCTGTATATATCATTTTAAATCCACTGTTGAAAACATACTTATCCCCTGAAACAGCCCCACTCTAATGACCACATTCCATTAACAACCTTTTTTCCCAAGCATGTTCAGACTCTGAATCTAGCGTACCTTTTATCCATTACATGCCTTCAGATGTCCAATTTCACAGACATTTTGCACAAAGTAGTGAATTTCATCCTCATAGTCCATTTACCAGGTGTTTCTTCAGCTCTGAAATAAAATATCCAATTACCTAAGCAACTGTCACACCACTGAATTTTGCTAGTCAGAAGAAAGTGCATGCACCTGTGCACAACCCCCTAAAAGTTTTGCTTTTTTTTTTTTTTTCCTGTCATGTAAATATAAACCCAAATGCTCTCTTCGGATACACAGACATGTTGAGATTTCATTTGCCCTCTGTCAGGTCTAGATTGAATCTGGATCCCATACGTTTCTACATCTACTAACACTAGTTAATGGCTGATCATAAATTCCAGGCAACTTTCTTGGATAAACTTTTTTAGTGCACAATCAAGTCAGATCCTCTTTATGTAATGGAACACCATATGGTGCTTCCGATAACACTGTAAAACCTGTGCATGAGCCTCCTTGAGACACAGCTGGCTAGAAAAATTTGACTTGGAAATTTTTGAAAAAATTTTCTGTGCTGCAGTGTAGTCAGATTTCCTCATGGCAACATTCAGGCACAATGCACAGGGAAAGGAAGAACCACTGACTCAGCTATGCAATTTCTCAAATATGCATATACAATTTCATATTTCAGTATTAAAGCACAAATGTACCTAAAATTCAACATCCCAGAGAGCATTTACCATTCCTGTTCCTTTCACAAGGGAGTGAACTCAGGATTTAGGCTGTGTCTTTGAGACCCACAACCCTCTGGCCTGGCTGAACTATGTACCTGGCTACTGAAGGAGAAACTTCCCTGTTTTCACCAAAAGCTTTCCCCTTTTAAAAACAGTCTATGACTCTTTCAACCCCTTGCTTATGCTGCAAATTTTCCAGCTCTGACATGAACATGCACCCTTTCTGCTTCTGGGCAGAGTTGTTCAAAGTCAATGGCCCTGCTGCTAGCAAGCACATTGATCCACTGGTGTAGAGCCATTAAGTGTTGATGGCCCTTGATTGCTCTGTCAAAGCTTCCCAGCTACAGTCTCTCCTTTACGTGCCAACTTCCTGCTTTAAAATGAATGCTTTAAGCTGCACTTAATAGCTGCACTGAATGCTTTAAGCTGCACTTACCTTCAAAATGAAGTGTAAAACACAATAGCCTATTCGCAAAACACAAATGGGAATTACACGTTGACAACAACTAACCCCAAAACATCACCACCCTTGTTGTGAGTTAAAAGAATGTCAATTACTCTTTTCCAGCAATTAAGATTCGAAAATCTAATGAAGGAAATGAAAAGAGCAGAGTTTGGAAGAATACCACAAGTGTAAGTATGGAACAGAGAAGTCATCTCTGAGAAAATGCTTGGGTAATAATTCTCCAACTTCATAACAAAAAGGCCAGTCTCTTACTAGGGCAGAGCAAAATGATGAGCTATATGAATCTCTAGTGTTGTCAATCATGCGTCTGAACTATCCTAAAGAGTTGAGTTTTATTTGAGACTTTTCAATGAGCTCAGCTTGACTCACTCTTTGGCACAGTGTGTGCTATTACTGATGATTTGCTCACTAAATCGATGAAAATTCCCATAATAAATTATTGATTTATTTAATCCCATTTCACCCAGCCAGGCATATAATTAATCACAGTTTTGCAAAACCACGAACCTTTTAAAATCCAAATATGTATGTAATCAACAGTGCTTCTCAGATTAGCTTTAATCTGTTGACTAATAACATGAAGATTGATATTCCGACTCAAACAACCCCTCTATCCATTGAAAGCATAGATGTATATTGAAACAGCAAATGGATTTCATATTTTATCCTCTAAATAGATGCCAGATGCTCAGCTGGTGTCACCTGGTAGAGGTCTGTTGAAGGAAATGTCAATTTATACCAGCTGGTCTATGTGACTACATGTCTAGGTGAAAGTGAATTTCTATGATTTGTATACAGAGTTCTTTGTTCCGTTTACTTGATTCCTCTTTAATGATGGCAAACTAGAGCTAGCTGCATATGTTGTTTCATTTTAGAAGCAAAATGTACAGCCTAATGTTACCTTTATATTTGTAAAAAGATTTACATTTCCAAACAATACCCAGAAAGGGCAGTTACATCCTCAGAAGGAAGAGCAGTTTTCAGCTGAGTTAAAAAGGCAAGTGAAAAGAAGAAGGAAAAAAAAATTGGTTGCAGAGAAGAGCCCAGGAAACTCTAAAGAAACTAAAATTTGAGAGAAGAAAATTCTATGCAAAAAGGATTTCAGTAATGAGCAAATGCAATTACAATGAGCTGCAATCTCAGGTGTTTCCATACATGTTTGTTTTTTCTCTGTGTTTCCAAAAATAACATAAATACATACAATAGATCAGTCTATACCAATCTGAGTTATATATGTGTTGGAAGTCAGGTTCTTGTTACTGCTTTGCAGTTGTTTTCTAGCTTCTTTTACGTCTTACTTTGATATGCATAAAACAGAGTTTCAAACGTTGAATCACCTACCAAACAACAAGACAATCTTATCTTATTCAACCTTTCTAAATATTCTTTTCTGGTTTTGCTTTTCTAAAGGCAAAAAATGCTCTTCCATTCAGATTGGAAACAGGGCTCCAACTAGGCTATCTAAATTAATGGGTGTGTTCTGAGATTAAAGCAAGTAAAGTATTTAAACATTAAAAAAAAATAATTAATTATACAGTGTTTTTAAAAACAGCAAGGTTTTCACAAATCTATAATTATAGCTTTACAATTTACAATAATTTATTTTATTTATAATTATAAATAAGAAAAACAATTATACAACCTAGTGATTTAAACATTGTAAATTTCACTGAGACCCTTGTTCAGACGTCCTTGTTCAGATTCTAAAGTTGCTGAGTTCCCAGTAGAATCTTTCTTCTTGTTTTTAAGATAGCATTTACATATACATGCAGAGATTTATGATAATGCATTTGCAAGTGTTGTGGCCAGCCAGAAACAGTGAAGAAAATATATCTGTTACTTCCTTATATAAAGAAATTCTTATAAGCAGAGGATGCCTATGCCAGAGTGTGAGAAACTACCCCTAAAATAGGGATTGAGTGTGCAGTGAGAAAGCTTTCACAGCATAGTATCAGCTGAAGTTGGGCTGCTGGGACAAACACATCTAAAATATTCTCAGCATCATCCTCCATGAATGGTTCCACCAAGAGAGGTAATGGAAGTTACTAAGAACTAGCGACACAGTCACAGGTCAACATGCTTGTGATTATATATATATTTCTCATGCGTATATATACATACAAATATGTAGGTATGAAAAATGTGTGTGTGTGTGTGTGTGTGTGTGTATACGCCTATACATAATCATATTCATATACATGTTCTCCAGTGACTCTATATACTTAACAAAGGATATTTCACAACAGTGTATGCCAACAAATCACTTTCACATATCTGTTGTATTTTGCTCTTTCTTTTTAAAATGAGGGCTGGACAACACATTCTACCCAAAAGAACTATTTCAGTAACTAGGCAACAGAGGTAGACCAGTGATCAATTATGTCACATTTTGCCAGTAATCTGTGCCTATGACATGAAGGTTTCCTTCTTATCTCTCAGTAGTGCGCATACTACAGCTTGCTAATAACCGGCAAATAGTAAGGGCTTTGCTTTATAAATAAGTGAATAACAGCAAAGGCTCAAACAAAGTCAGAGGCAGTACTACACTGGAAATAATTAGCCATGGTAGAACAATACTTGCATAAACAAAATGAAACAAGCGAGGTCCGGCCACCTCTGACAAGGATCCCGGGACATAATTGAAAGTACTTAGCAACCAGCTGTCTGGAGAGAAAAGGAAGACTAACACTTTATTCAGTTAAAATTAGCAGATGTACTTCGGGGGCAGAAAGAAGTTACTTGACCAGGAATTTGGCTCAGCCACACCCCAATTGCATGATAGTAGCATAGATCTCTGTGGCTACAAACAGGCAAATTTACAATTCACAAAGCTACTGGGATTTTAGTATCTGCTTGTAATTTTTGTGGGTACTTTATAGACTATTCCAATACTGAAATTACAAAGCAACTTGAAGATTTGTACATTAAAATTTTATGAAGATGGATCAAAAAGATTATTTTAAAAGTTCTTCTGGGAAATATTTATTTGTACGTTCAACATTACAATATAAATTACTGTAAGTGAGTTAAAGATTCTTAACAAAGAGAATACCAAATGCCCCAAAATAATTGATTTTTGTATGTCATCCAGTGTTCAACACTGTCCAAGAGGCATCACTCCCTTGATTTTTTTAAGTTCTTTGGACAACTAGTGAACTATTGCATAACACAAGCCCACTTTTCTGCTGAAAATAACCACTGACCTCAGTGGAGATTGCTAAATTTAGATCAGCAGAGTCCAGAGTAGAAACTGGACCTCAGATATCATAAGTTTGTTGGAATTTTTTTAAAAAGCAATGTTTTTCTGCAATTGCAACTCTGAAGAACTGAAGATTTCCCTGCAGAGGAACTAAAGAAGTAAAATCTGCTGCTGGACCACTACTCTGACAGGTACATGCAAGTGGTTTTGTTCACTGTTACTGGGCTATTATGTCTACCATACTTTGGACAACATAATGTAGTCCATAGTGCCTGTAGCTTTGCTCAGCTTGCGGTTTATAAAGTTCTCTGTGGTAGTCATTACACAGCCTGCAGCCGCTAACAGTTGCTGAACATGCTTTTGAAGCTCAGTGTAGAAGCCTGGCTTGCTCTCTCTGGCAGACATTGAAAATGTTGTCTGTGGAGTTGGCTCATTTATTTAGAAGATGTAGATATACCTAGAGTGCTACATATGTAGGTTTTCTTGAAGTTTTCTTAGAAACAGCCTATCTATTTTGGAATAAACTATATGCACTTAGCTGGAGGGACAATGAGGATCAAGCTTAGGGAAAAATGAGATGTTGGCAGAGGAGAGGCAGAGAAATATGTCTCACAGAGAATTTTATAAAGTTTAACTGGGGGAAACTATCCAACCCAACATCATAAAATTTTGAAATGAAAGCATGTAATTAGGAAAATGATTCTATGAGATGTAATTATATCTGTTTGATGTGAAAACTGGATGAGTAATCATTTCCTGTATGCAAATACTTAGTGCACATGTATTTCAAATATAGGGTCTAAGGAGTGCATACATTGTCTGCTATATATATATTAATGATTCAAAACTTCTAAATGAGTGTTCAGATATTACTGGGGGAGTAAACAATTCTATGAAAAGGAGTTGTCATTTTCCACAGCATTTTAGTTAGGGAGTGCAAATGTGGTATAATGACTGAGGAGCTGTTATTCACAGGAGTGGTTTTTTAAATGTGCTGTACCAGAATGCTTTGACATGTTACTGCTTCACTAGACTGACGTAAAAAAAGTATATGTATTTTTAAAGGGATGACATTATTTGTAACTGAGAAAATAAAGGAAGTAATAAACAAAATAAAACAATTACTTATTTCATATTACCATAGAATAATAGAGTGGTTTGTGTTGAAACGGACCTTAGAGCATCTAGATCCAACTACCTTCCATGGGTAGGAACACTTTTTACTAGACTGGTTTGCTCAGAGTTCCATCTTACCTGGCCCTGAATACCTCCTGCTGTGGCGCATCCATGACTTCTCTGGGAAACCTGTTCCAGTGCTTCACCATGTTCTGAGTAAAGAATTCCTTCCTAATATCTAGTCTAAATCTACCCTCTTTCAGTTTGAAGCCATTCCCTCTTGTCCTACTACATGCCGTTGAAAAACTGTCTCTCCATCTTTCCCATAAGCTCCCTTCAGGTCACCCTGAAGCCTTCTCTTCTCCAGGCTGAACAATTCCAATTCCAATTCTCTTAGCCTTTCCTCATATCAGGGGTACTGCATCCCGTCTAATAATTTTATCCTTCTTAATCATCACCTCTAAACAACTAATTTTTGTGAGAGCAATTAGGTCTGAACAGCAATATTTTTTGGTCATTAGGTTAACATCAGTGATGTGTCCTCTGTTCCAAAATTAAACTCTCTGCTGTGGGAATACCTGCTAATCCCTGATAAAGTTTTTTCTTCCTGGAGTGCAGATTGTGTTTTTATTCAAGGCACAGTAAATGACTTTTGCCACTGTTATTGTTATATGTCTACTTCAAGACATGTATGACAATATGTGTTTCATAAATGTGTATATATATATTTGAAGAGGTGTATAATTAAAAAAGGATCACCAATCACTTCTCCAGATGCAGAAAGCAAGACAATTATGATTAATTTTTCCATTTCTTATTAAAAATACTGTGTCTCTTTCTTAAACTTTTCAGAAAACTTAGCATATATTTATTGGTAGAATTCAGGCTTTTAAATTAGGAACAGCAACATGTATTCTGAAGAACCCACGTTTTTATGGACTACTCTATATGCATCCTCTTGACATAAGTGTATGGGATTAAATTCTAGCCATACATTCTATTTGCATAGAAACATTTATAAGTATATTGAGAAGGAAATTCTGCATCTCTAAAAGCAAATAAATGAGAAAATAAATGACCTGCAAGCACCAGCCACTGAGTTGGTAATCAAATCTTAAAAGTCCTGAAAGAGAATTATGGGATTGCATATTAAATACTTGACATTATTTTCTTTTCTCCCAGAGAGAATATGACTTTCCTGTGCAAAACATTCAGATTATAGTTTGTGTCCTGTGCTCTCAGCCCTTTAAATTGTTTAAGACTTTAAAATTTAATCAAGGGATTTCTTAATGGAGGCGAATGAAGAGTAACATCAGAAATACATTTGACAAAAGGGTAACAAATTTCTACTTAATTATTTACAATGGCCCTATACTGCTACTTAGAGACACAAAGTAGTCAGGCTCCTGAGCATCAGATCCAGCAGTCTGAAAGGACAAGGGCATCAATTCGTCCTCACATCATGCAAACAGTTTTCAAGATTGCATCTTGTTGATCTTGATGAAATTACAAGTCTAGGATCTGATGCAGCATGCCAGTAATTTATGATCACAGGTCACTCCAAGCCGAATGCTTTCAGGGCACATCAAGCCTACTTGTCATTTACATGCAACTCATTTTGTCACCTAAGAGTTTTTTTCATCAGGCCACTGGGCAGGATTTGCAGTTCTGGAAGGCCTGAATTTTAAAAAAATGACCTCTTTTCATCCATCACAACATTAAAACAAACATCAATGCAAAATGTAATATTAAAGCAATTAACCTATTATCTTCAGGTCAAGTGTTTGTTATTTTGCCATTTACAGAATGACAAACTCTCCCACTTGGCTGCTGATATTTGGACTGGGACAGCTGTCTGTTCTTTCTAAATGCTCTTTCAGTTGATTACATAACTATGAAGTGCCCTTCTTCACACCACTTGAGATTACTCCTATTTAACTCTATAGCTGAGCAATTTTTCCTATATTGCCTATTCAAGGAAAAAAGCAGATTCTGTAGCTACTATGTAATATTTTTTCTCACCTTTCAATATTTTGGGCATGTTTCTTTTCTTTTCTTTTCTTTTCTTTTCTTTTCTTTTCTTTTCTTTTCTTTTCTTTTCTTTTCTTTTCTTTTCTTTTCTTTTCTTTTCTTTTCTTTTTTTTTCTTTTCTTTTCTTTTCTTTTCTTTTCTTTTCTTTGAAAAAAAAAATAAGTTATTTGATGTTTTTATTTCTAATGCTATGCCAGTCACAGGAACCACAGGGTTCCTATAAATATCGTAACAATTTACAGAAGCAAAGTAGCATTTCTCAAGGCATTTCAAAATTAAGATCTACATGATGAAGTATACCAAGCTCCATATAGACTTACTGGAGGAAGTTTAAATATTTGAATAATTCTTATTATGAGGGACAGAGTTGGGTGGTGAGTGGTTGCAACAGTAATATAATTTATTATCACTAACTTAGGCATCTTCACTCTACGCATGTCCTAGTCATCCTCAATTTCTTTGCAAACATCTCTAAGAGGAAATTCATCTCACCCACTGACATCTAAGATAAATCAGAAAAAAAGCCTCCTGAGGGCTCCAATTTCTGTCTAATGACAATGGGGAGAGATAAGATAATTCATTCAGCTTTAGACAGTGAACTGATGGTTCTCCGAAATCATACAGAATGAATCCTGCATTGGGCATATTTTTGCTCTAGGTGCAGACTGCCGGCTGGGTCAAACCTGTGCTGTGGCATAGCTAGTGCACAGCCTCTGTGTATCACAATGAATTTTTGCTAATCACCATGCTGCAGAAGTCTTACTTCAAGTCTAGAGCACAACAATGGAAATGTTTACTTGATAACATAAAAGCATTCTAACACAATTTAAAAAAGTATTATGCCTGTATTACCTTTAAACTATGCAAAGCAGTTTAAGCCAGACAGACCCAGTCCAAAGCAGTTAACTTGGAACTCTCTCTACTGATGATACCCACAACAGGGAAACTACATGGGTCTAGCACAGTAAGATCTGCATCTTAGTGGTCAATTTAAAGATCATACCTAAGTACTTCAAAAGAAAATTGATTTGCATCTCTGTTGTGATTTTATTAGTCATATTTAGAGTCTGATCTCGTGCTGCAGAGACTTGGAAACAGAATAGACCAAACTCAAACATGAATACATGTTTAGGAACAAATTCAAGTTGCAACCTGACCATATTTGGGCCCTTATATATATATATATGTAGTTTGGACTTTTTTACATTAAGATGTGGTGCATAGCTTGAACTTTAAAGGAAGTGACATAGATAGATCATTTCAAGCCAATTCTCTTTTTCCTTCTTTTTGGCATACCATGTCATATTTTGGACAGCCTTATCCTGTGGTCTTAGGCTTTGCCTGTTTTACCTCATCTGCTTTCATGTTTCAGGTACTATAACTGGACAAATATGTTTCCTTTTTACCTTTTGCTGTTCCATGTATTAAGACAAACAACTCAGTCAAACTTTCTCTCATGTCATCCTGTCGTCAATTCACACACAACAGAGGGGAATAAAACACCTCTCCTTCTTCACTGCTACTAAAACTGTCATACAGACTTATAAACCAGGTCATATAATCTCCTCCAAAACATTTTCCACAACATTCATGGAGATGAAGGTGCAAAAAGCATCCAAGCCTGCTTTGTCACATATAGGAAAAATCTGAATTAATCTTTTAAAAGTGTAAGGTTCATGTCTTTTCTGAGAGAAAGACCAAGGAATCTTGGACAAAGAAGTCAGTTCTAACCTCCAGCAAATGCAAATAGGTATTGCAAGAAAAATAAAACATTTTCTCTGTGTTCTGTTTTCCTATAATATATGCCTATCAAGCTTTGAGCAACAGTACCAATTAAACTAACCATAAAAGCTTGACATTTAGTGTTGAAAGAGATAATAAGGGAACACAAGTGAAACCTTTCAGGGGAATAAGGAAACTGAAGGTGAGTCATAGCACCTGGAAAGACCCATTGATTCTGTATGAGACTGAAAGGACAAATTGCACGCAGACTGTAAAAACATAATTTTATAACCGATACAGCAACTTGGGTGCTGCAGTGCCACACATCTGTTTTATATACTGCTGAATAATTTACTAATGAATTTTAAAATTAGACTAAGTTGCAAAGGGCCATTAATATTGCATGGAGCATTACTAAATTACATGGTATCAAAGTTACATCTATTGTAGAGTGTTTCTTCCAGTAATGGTCACCTATGTTTATACATAGTCACTGCTTTTCCTAATTGTAAGTATGTTAGTGATGTTCTGGAGACTGAATTCAACAGATGTTATATAGTATATAGCTCTTCCAGATGGCAAACACTCCTGCTTTAATAGCCTAAATCAGCCTTTTTTTTATCATCTATACCTAAACCATTACTACAAAACAGTTTTATTTTTTCTTGCAACTATTAAGTTGGGAAAAAATATACTACATTTTTCAATGTGCCTTCAGAAAGATGATAAACACTGAAGATTGAATTGTTTAAATTTCTACTTGATTATGGTACACATTGGATTTTCTCTGAAGTTCCTCAGGAAAAGGTTTGAAAAGTGTGAAAGCTACTGCTACGGAAGAGAAATATTTCTGTATCTGACCAAGTGTCAACATCATTACCTTTTAAAATGCCTTACTTCTATGTTCTCATGAGACAAAACTGAGGCTTTCTGAAACAGTGAATGGAGAATAAAACTTCCTTTTTGTTGTTAGAATGTAGAAGGACATTTTATATAGTAAATTATTTTCTAGTAATTCAATATTCAATATACAGTACTATTCTATAAGGATGCTATTGGTCGGTCATTCTTGCAAACACTTATATTCAGTAAAAAATATTTTCTCCTATTCTTTCAGTGAATGCTGCATCCATAATGGAACATATGTACTGAAAAGTGTTTCAAGATGCTGACAAACTCTTAAATCAGCATTTTAAAAGTAATAAATTGTTTTCATCTGACCCCTTTGATTCAGAAAGGCACAACCCTTGGCACAGTATTGTTGCAAACAGCTACCATGATTTTCTTTTCTGAAGCCCAGTTACAGAGATTTAAGTATCTTCATTCCCAAATCAAAGTCATATTCATTTTTCCTGTGATATTACTGTCAATCTCAGCACAGCTGTGAAATATAACAACCAGGTCTGTTGCAAAAATGAAACAAAGAGCTTTATTTATTTGTTTCAGATTTTAAAATGATGGCAAAAAGTATATTCAAGATGAGAGTTTCTTAGTGTATATTAAAGTTAGTCATCTGGTGACTCCTTGAACCATTTCTTGCTTCTCTAAATCTCACTGAATCAAGTTGACTCTGCAGGCTTCCAGATAGGTACTTAGAATGGATGCACACTGTTTTTTTCTCCCACTCCTTCCTCAAAACACAAGGTCATATCTCCACTCTTTTGTCCCTTGATGGGTACTCTCCAGCTGAAATCTGTTATGTAGCCATCTGTTTATTAACTACCAGCATTCTGCAAAATGCATCTGTAAAAGAATTTAGTTTTTTTTAGAAATAACAACTAGCACTTTAGAAAAACAATTTCCATTTTCTGCACACCAGATTTGACAGTGAATTCCCTCTACTTTCTGCCTATTTTGACCTTACTTATGAGTAAGCATAGATATTTTCTTTTGCTCTTCAGTGAATTGTGACTGTTCCTCTGTTTCATGTATTTTGTCTGTGTTTCAAACTCTTTGATGATACAATTATCGTGGTAATGTACCCAAGATTTTCTTAAAGATGTTTTCTTTCTCATGTCTGTGACTTAATGCATACTGAGTAAAAATCATTAAATAATCACAATGTTAACAAAGGTCCAAATTTTGAAAACTGTATTGTCATCCTTAACGTATTGAAAAAATTCTTCACTGATGTAAGAGGGGCAAAAGGAAGAAACTAACCAACTTTTATTTCTTTGTGATACTAAAGTTCCTGAGATTTAGTTATTAAAATTATGTCAGCTCCTTAGTCCATTTGCTACTAGTCTGACATTTATATGTGTGTGTATAAATACATTCAAACAGAGAGAATGGTGATTGCAGGCAACAAACACAAGAAGATGCCTTCAGAGTTCAAATTCCTGGGCAAGTTCCTTCACGTGTTACTGGCTGGTGTTCTGCAGGTCTGAGTATGTTGGTTCACTAGTGCTCCTCCTTTGACATCTTCGTATGGAAGTTGACAGGCACTGTACATTTTGGCTGTAGCAAAAGTTTGAAGAAAAACGATCGTGGTCTTTTAGAAGGAGGGATGGAGGGAATAGAAAAATCTCCAGGCATAATTCTGGTGCAGGCAAGGGTTTTAGCAGTAACTTACAAGACTAGTTTTAAAAAACAGATGAAAAGTAAAGTATTATCACAGCACACTTGCTATCTATTATACTGTGTATTTTTCTTTTCTTTTGTAACCCATCATTAAGAATCACTTCAGCCTACTACAACCTGAAAGTCTCAAATCTTAAGCCAGTGGGAGAAGGAATAATTTAAAAATGCATTATTAACATTATAACAAGGTGTCTGGTTGATAAACATGCATCTGTCTTAAGACAGGTGTTTAAGATCAGCAGTATTATTAATTTCAGGTCAGGACCATAAGAATAGCTGACCATGGAAGAGTTAAATGCACAATGTGCTGCAGTGAATACACTGTGAGCCATATTTATAGCTAATATAGCAAACTAATTACCATGGCAGGTAAATTACTGACAATGGCATGTCTTATTTAAGTGTGTCAGAGTGCAGGTAAATTATATGATTAGGCTGTTGAGCTATTCTGAGTCATTCTAGTTAAACCTAGCTGATGGAGAGAAAAGGTGGATGCTACAGATACTAACAAAATCCAATCTTACTTCCCTTCTTATTCAGGATGATTTGTAGCTAATCCACATTCTGTGTCATAATGCCTTTGAAGACTTCCTACAGGGCAGCATGATGCAGTCATATAAACATATATAAAGATAAATAGATTATAATATTTAGTATTTTTCATTAAAGCATCATCTTGATACAAATGATTAAAAAATCAACATTTTGGCAACCCACATCACTTTTCATTGATTCTAAATTTCAAGCCTCAGAAACAAAATACGATTTTCAGATTAATCACATAGTCAAGACCTGACATTCTCAAAGGCACCACTTGGTGGTGGTGATCTATGGAGTACAGAATAAAACTGAAAAAACATATGAGAGAACCAGGGAGAAGTAAAAATTACTTAAAATTTATCCATATAGATAGTTTTTATATAAAAAAAATACAGTAAAAGCTTTATTGAACACTGCATAGATTAGTCTTAATTTTAACTTTTTAATGTTACATTCCAAATGGAAAAGGCATCAGTAATGTGTGTACTGTCATTTATTTAGTACAGGTTCATAACCTTCAGTACATTTCAAAGCTGTATTTGCTACTTCGAGATTTGAATTAGTCTCTCAATCTTCCTGCAACAGAAAACTACCAGCTGTGACCATCAGTAATTCCTCTTTTTTTGTCATAACAAAACATGTAGTGCCATATCCAGAGATAAATTAGTCTGTGGGTTCAGAAATGGTAGTCAGCAAAATTAAAGAAAGAATGAATTACCTAAGAGCAGAACAACAAGGCTGAGAAAAGACTCATGCTGAGAGTCCTGTGGCATGGATAGATGTATAGATAATGAGCATAACAAAAATAATTGCTGTGCTTCCAGCCAAAGAGATCCCAAAATTTCTGTTCTCAAAATATAAATGGAATCCTAAAATTTAGGGCCTTTTTTTAATTTATTTTGTGTCAAGGTTAAGTATCTGTTATTATTAAAATTATATCAAATTCTAGCATTCTTTTTGTTCCATTAACTGAAATAGATATGTGCTTTGAATCCCTACAAGAAGAGAAATCCACTTATAAATAATAAATGCGCTATGTTTAAGAAAAACCAATTTTTTACACATCTGTCTTTGGCACACCTCAAATTGGTGAATGGTAACTGGGAATCTACTGTATTTTTGAACAGAAGGATCCCTGTTGGCATTGAAGAAAACATAAAGATCTACAATTTTATGGACTGAAAGTTGATGTCATTAAGGGGGTGAAAATAAGACGAAAACTCCATGAGTGCTTGAGAAAACAAAAAAAAAATATTGAAATATAAACCAGAAAATAAATGAAATCCAAGGACCACTAAATCTGTACTACTCTAAGAGGGGTATGGTGCCTCAAAAAAATAGAATAACTAGCTAATTGAAACCCTCATTTTGTTCAGTCATTCACAATAACTACATGTACAATTCTCAGCTACAGCTGGCATCATCACAAGTACCATTGTGTAGACATTTAAAGAGCAAAACACATAGCCTCCAAGATATCTTAGAAAAACATAATTGTTTCTGTTGAAAGAGACCTTAAGTGTCACCTAGTTCCAGCTCCCTGTCCTGGAGGGAGTCCAATCTTCCACTACACCGGGTTGCCCAGAGTTCCATGTGACCTGGCCTTGAACACCTCCAAGGATGGGACATCCACAACTTCTCTGGGCAACCTATTCCACTGTCTCACTACTCTCTCAGTAAAGAATTTCTTCCTTATAACTAAACTAAATTTACTCTTTTTCAGTTTAAAGCCATTTGTCCAATGAGGAGACGTGTCCTTCTAATTAGAGTGCAGCAGAAGACAAGAATCATGCCCCTTGACCTTCTGGTCTTGCTGCTTTGCTTATCCACTCAATTTTTCTTTGTGCTTGGGATTTCCTCTATTCAGGTTAATGACTTTGTACTTGGTCTTGTTGAATTTCATGAAAGTTTGCATAGTCCAAGCCTGTCCAGGTCCCTGAGGATGTTTTCCCTTCCCTCCAACTTGTTAACTGCACCTCAGAGCTCAGTGTCATCATTAAACTTTATGAAGGTGCACCCAATCCCAGTGTCCATGCCACTGACCCCTGAGGAACCCATTCATCACTGGTCTCCACATGGATGTATATTTGCTGACTGCTAATGATGCTGATGCTAATGCTGACTTTGCTGACAAGTTCCTAAAATTCCACACACTGCCTCTGTCCTCAGTTCCACCAGTCTTAAAAATTTGGAAGAGAAAACAAAACCAAAATTGCACATGACTAGAGATTTAGTTTAAAACTGAGAAAGAAGCACTCTGTCCATTGGTCAGTAACTCAGAGATGCTAAGAGAAAGAGATGCTTTCACACACATACCTGTGCTACTCAGCTTATCAATTGAATAAATCTAGTAAATCTAGGTTGGGTTAATCCAGCAGCAAAAAGTTATTCTATTTATAAGACAGAGCTGTCTTGGATGCTGCACTGAGGACTGGAGTCAACACCACTTTCTTCCTATTCATGCATCATCTGACTTGGGAGGACTGGGCACACTGAATAATATTTATCCTGTTCAGTTTTAGGTACTGAACAAAGCACTATTCCTGTCAGCTCCTCACACAGTCAGTGGAGACTTGAATGACCTATAGCAGCGCCAATCACAATTTAGCCACTTAAGTTAAATGTCTAAATTTAAGTGAAATTAATGCAGGCCTGATTAACTGCATAAAAATGGTCTCTTAAGGCCAAACTTGAGCCATAAAAGTGTAAGTGGAAATCTATTTTACTCCCACTGGCAAATTTTTTCCCAAGACATTCAGATGTGTTACAAACTGTAAGTGTGATTAATATGGAGTGGACCCAGGTGAGAAAAGTGGTGGTACCTTAGCCAAAAGCTGAAAAATTACTGTGTTAATATGTGAATTAAGGTAGATTCTTATAATATTTTGTCATATGTTATATAATTGAAAATTCAGAATTGTTCATTTGACTTCAGTAAAGCAAGTCCCCAAAGTACTTGGCTTTCTAGATTTTCAACACAAATGTGGGCAATGTTTAGTTAGTCACATAAGGTTTTTTCCTAATATACAATATATGGCAATATCAGCATGGTGGTAAACACAGACCTTTCTCGGCTAGTACTTTTGCCCTCTATTCCCAAATAATCTGTCAGGCAGTCTGTCTCTAAATCTTTATGATTTTATGAAATGGATGGTATTATGGAGCTGTGGTAGTCGTTTCATGGCTAAGGTTGTAATACCTTCCATTATAAGCTCAATTAGGCCGTTACGTCTAATTTTAATTTCAGAATGTTCTATTAGAAATTTCTCTTGTGTGATATTCTAAAAAAAGATGACTTCTTTTTTCCCCTGGAAAGTTTGAAGGTAATTGGACAAGGCATTTGTGAAAATGCTGGAAAATCAGTAGTAATTTGCATTTTACATTATCCTAATGTATTTCAGAACAGATATCCCCAAAACAGCATGTTGAGAAAAAGCAAATGTGTTTTTTTCTTCTGTCTTCACTGAGAACTGAGGAGTTCATGATTTTTACAGGACTAGACAGATCTACCAACACTAGGGAAGAAGCACAGTTTAAAAGGTCCTCAGAAGCTGGGCTGCTGTGAGAGCTTTACCAGGTACTGAGCAAAAGCAGGCTGTCTCAGCATCTACCTGCATGAGAATATTTTAAAAGACAGAATTGGGAATAAACAGAGATACAAGATTAATTTTTCTATTACTGAAGAAAAAAAAAAAAAAAGTGCAAAATTACTTAAAATTCATTGACGCAAATTTTCAGATATATCTCTCCATTACTTTAGCAAAAGATTTTATTATAACATTCTGCAAGAAATAAGAAATTCAAGAAATTATAGCATTTTAAAATAAAATTAATAAAATCTAAAAATCAGAAATTCTAACATTCTTATGCAAAGTACCAAATCCTCCATTATTCCTTTCTCTTACTCTTGGTCAGGTAGCTTTCAGATATAGCTGAAATGCCATGTATTGACATGGCATTTTAGGTCATGATCACCTACTAAGCAATAAACCACAATGTTGCATTACTGCAAAAATATAATGTTAAAATACAGGTACCATAATATATTGGAAAAAATATTACAAGTTTAAGCAAAAAGAAATCATACCTTTATGTTGTTATATTCTTCTTGCCCTAGCTTATGGGAACTCTTCTCTCTAAAGTTCTTAGAACATACATATATAAAAATTACATTATTATCATAGGTAATTAATATAATTTCTAATGTAGATCTCATGCTTTAATTTTTCACATTTTACTTAAAGGAGGCCGAGAAATATAGATTTAGAGCAAGTGCCAAATTTATAAGCCTGTAAACTGGGAAACAAAATATAGCCATTAGAAGTTGAAGACTAAAATTTACCTCCAGCTTGCATTCAAATAAAAAATTATAGTATTATACACACACTTCTTTACATTAATATTATATATAACTTACTGAAGGTTTTAATGTACTGTATTTCATACAATTTTCAGTATTATTAGAATATATAATTATATAGAACATATAATTATGTCTCAGAATAGAGATTGATTATTAATCTAAGTGTATGCAAGGCATGGGAAAAAAGATTATTTCACCTAATTTCAGCCAGTTAAAATTTAGGCACCATTTCCAAAGTAGTAGTCCCAAACTTTAATTATCTCACGAAACCAGAGAACACCTACAGAAAGCAATTTATCCCCTTTGAAGATGTCAAGACAAACTTCGGTTTCTTCAAAATAGGGATTCTCTGTTTCAAGATTTGTCTCTTTTTCAAGTTGTTGTCTCATGTTGACATGCGACATGAAGATTGCATTGGCAGACACAATTATAAAGGGACCTCTTTGGAGTTGTTGCTGAAAGCATACCACAGGGCATATGAAAATACTTAAAATGTCACTAGACTCAGTGCTTTGGGAACTGAATTCCATACAGCTGTCAAGTTTAGACAAAATACACTACTTTCTTAGTGATTTAAATTAGGTAAGAGTATTGCCACCCACACTCAGAGGCATAAACTAAAAAAGTCCAATAGGTGGGGTTGTTAGTCATGTGACTTAAAAAATTATGCTACCTGAAGAAGAGTTGGTACAGGTCTGCCTATCTATGTTGCAGAAAACTTATACTGTCACACAGATTCAAGAAAGGTATAATGAGTGACTTTTATGCCAAGGACAGCAAGCATAGAGAGTTCTGTATTTCTTTAACTTGTAAAAATAATTGCTGTTTAGTAAAATAATTGCTCACGATCAAAAAAAACCCGACTTTCAGTCTCATAATCTTTAAATGTATGCTTAAACTTAGCAATTTAGAAGCTTTTTCTGAATGAGAGCTTAAAAGATGAAGGTTAGACATAAGAGAGAGAAAACAAGATAGCTCAAAAAAATTGAAGATAAGAAAGCTAAAAATATTTCCTTCTTTCTAGAGTAATAGATTTTCTTGGAAATACGTAATGATCTAACTACAATGATGTTCCTCTTACAATGAAAATTTATTCTTAAATGATTTAGCAATTGCAGGGTATGATGAATAAATTATATATGAAGATTAAGTAAGGAAGCATTAGAGTGTCAATTGCTTTTATTTTTTATTCCTTTTTTTAGCAGAATTAATCCCATAGTTGTATTCTAACCTAAACTGGTATATTTATTGCATCATAAGGAAGGAGTTCTTAAATGAATTTATGATGTTATTTTTCTTGTTAAGATACAAATCTTGAGGTCTAGAGATGCTCCTATAATTACAGATTTTTGTAAGTAAGAGGTGCTTTGGACAAATTTTGCTAACCTACTCTTTCTCTTCATGTGCAAATGATGACATATCAACATTTGAACATGGTTATAGCTGTCTACACTTAATAGACTTCTGGAGGAATCAATATTAACCATCTGATTTATTCTTCAAGTCTCTTGGAGCATAAAGAATTTTGTGCAGAGAATTGAAGTCCTATTTAAAATTATTTTTCTAATTCAATAAGTTGTCTGACTCTTGTAGTTTAGCCATTTTAACACCAAGAGAGTGATACTCCTTGTTAATCAGCTGTCAATCATATGTTCAGTTAAGGGCTTGGCCCACATACAAGTGTGAAAAACACTTGTGTTCTTTAACGGTTTCCTAAATCAATATGACATCTATTACTCATTTTTCTTCAAACAATTACTGTATTATTACTGTCTCCTATCAAAGGACTAGCAAAAATGATCCATGTCAAATCAATTTAGAATGACAGATACACTTAATAACTGAGATCTGTAGTATACAGATTTTATTTTTTAAGCTGACACAGAAAAATATCCCTACCTTTCCTTTAAAAACTCCTCCTGAAAAAGCATTCAAATGGCACTGAAGGTTAAAAATACAAACCGTCATTCTTTAAAATAGTGTATATTTTATAGACATTAAAAAGATTAATAATCCTACACTTTATGTTATTTGGCATGAGAAGTTTAGTAAGTTCCATTTCATTTACTGTTGGTTTTTTGGCTTTTTTTTTTTTTTTTTTTTTGTCTGTACATTATGTGAAACTGAAGAAATTCAGAACAGACAGCTCTTCATTCAGACAACTAATAAGATCACTATGTCATAAGCTCTGCCACAAATGACCTGGTGTTTATCACTTTTCTTGCACATTTGGGAGGCACATTTGAAGGAAACTATCCCAAGAAAGTACTTTCCTCATGCACTGTCTAAATAACAAGCCAGTTCAAGGCAAATATTAACTGAGGAACTTGTATATTTGAAATGCTAGGTGTAGGTTATATATGGGTAAAAGGCCATGGTGGAGAATTTGTCTCTCAGATGTCCTCTAACTGCAGGAATCCTGGGCACAGATAGAAATTCTGCTTCCTTTCTGAGGTACTGTACAGTTGAGAGTTTTGAGTTTTGATCCTGTGCCATAAATCTTCAGTTTGACACAGATGGTAGAAAGTGTTTTGTGGTCTGTGATATAGAAGGTCACAAAAAATAGATGCTCTGTAGACCCTATACAGGACACTGCAGTTCTTAGGGTTTGAACTAGATTATTTCCAGGCCTTTTCCATCCTATGACCCTACAACTTGACCTTCAGAGGACAGCAGGTTATACAGGTTACACATTTTAGCTCTAACACCCAGAAAATACCTGTGCTCAAGTTTTCAGTCCTATCGTGCAACTGCACCATGCTTCTGAAGAAAACTGTAAATTCAAAGGTTTGAAGCTTTGATGAAGTGCTTGAACTAGAGCTGAATCTGAGGAAAGAATCTGACAGTGATATTGAGCAATGTGAAATTCTGTGTCTGAAGAAGGATGAGAAGGTAGCTGGGGATCAGTGTTGATTAAAAAGCATTTCTGTAGTCAGACAGAGAACTGTGGTGATATACATTTCATTGCTGAAGTCTGAACATGCAGTTGGTTAAATAAAAAATAACATAGCCATTTATTTCAGTGATTGTCGGACTAAACTTCTGACAGGAATCTTGTCATACTCTTTAAATACAGGGCAAACCTTCGCAGCAGCACACACTTCCACTTAAAATTTTCAGAATACCTAATGTCTTACAGAAATTACAAATGAAAGTTGCTTCTAGTTTTCCTTCTCTTGATATGGCTGGGTCTCATAAATTTTAATTGAGCCATATAGAGCAGAGAGTGGGTGAAAAGGAAGTGCCATAGGAAGAAAACAAAGGTGACCTGATACATGATACCTCTCTCTCTGTCAAAAAACTTCTCATAAAATACTGACTGGTACCTTAAGGAAATGAATATCAGTTAGTCATGGGGAGCAGAGGGAAAGAAAGATGTTAAACTTGTCTTTCTTTCTTTAAAGGTTATTTCTAATTTTTCATTTAATCTCTTTAATGAGATGCCTGTTGTTGCCCCAGACATACTTGCCTATTTCAGCAGGTGACAGATTGAACTGCAAACTTCAACTATTGGAAGGGAATATCTAGTTAAAGACCTTTTATAGGAATTGTAAAGAAAAAAATACAAGTGTTCAGAAAATTCAAACTGTTCAGAAGTGAATGACCCATTCCTGAGTTTTAAATGTTAATTTTATACATCTGATCTTCAAAATAAAATTGTATATGCTCCAGCATAAAACATTACATGGATATTAAATATCTGAAGATGTTAAGAAATCAGCCTATTTACAGTTTATGGGCTATGTTTCATATTCAATGACAGGATACAAGCATCACTTTGAACCCGGGCATTACATGTCTTCTTCTGACTTTCAGCTCAGCATTGAGCTAAATCCCACAGATGCTGTTATGAGAAATTCTTGCTTTTATCACAGGGCAGACAACAAGAATCATTAAAATTTGATGACTTAAATGGGATAATGTTCAGAAAAGAGATACATGAAATCCAGAATAATTTTCTTTCAAGTTTGTGTGTGAAAGATATTACTTAGTAACTGATTACCTTGAAAAGATTTCAGTTACTGAAAAAGTTGCTTGACAATTATAACAGAAAGGTTTGCACAAACTCTTCTCTCCAGAATAGGTGCACTCTGTAATAAACCTCACAGTCCTTGTCCACAGTTATCAGTGAGAGAGGACCTAATGAAGGGCGCAGAAGCTTTCTCTAACCATTAACTTTTCATCCATAACAGGATGCAAAATCCAGAGATACAAGGGTGTGCACCCATGATGAACATGAGAACCTCTCCTGGATTTCTCAGTTCACATATAGCAGAAAGGCTGTATCCAAAATACATAGAAATCAGCGATGGATCACTGCTGAAACTCATATAGTAATATATGAGCAATGGGGAACAAAGAGACACAGCCCCCCTCATGCAACCGAAGGGAATCACTTTATTGTAGATGTCACTCCCTTTTTATACTTTGAGCTTCCACTGGACATAACAAAACTCAGCAGGAGAAGGGCACCCGCCATGACTCCTCAGCTGCAGTCTGCTGTCCACAGTCCCATCACCAAATCAGCTTCCAGTTCATGCACTTTCCACGCATTCCTCCTCACAATGGCCTCTCACCCCCCAGCTGACTTCCAGCCATCCAGCCTGCAGCTGTGCCTTCCCACAGGGCCTTCTGCTGAACATATGCCTTAACAATTTGAACAAATAAAACCCCATATCCCACAGTATAGGCTAAGTGTAAAGATGGTTGTTGGTTTGGTTCCTTTTTTTATTTCTTTCCCCACAGAGCAAAGTGAATAGTGTGAGGGCTCTGTTGCAGCTCAGCAAAGTGATCTTTTCACAGCATGAGAGCAAAGCCATGTCCAGAGGTATATAGTTAAGACATGCATAATGTTGGGATAATATTGAAGGGAGGAAACAAACCTGTTTCACTCTTGTCTACCACAGCTCTGAAAAAAGAAAAATTCTGTGTATGTTTGCAGGTTAGCTGCTTGAAACATTGTGAGCTTCAGCATGAATTACCATTCATGCAATCTGCAGTGGCAGGGAACATGTTCACCAGGGGGAGATTGGAACTGAAAGTGATTAACACCAGAGATGCACTCGCAGTGGGCAGAGAGGAAACATTCAAGCGAAGAGAAACTTAGCAGTACGTATTCCCCTGTGTATTTGGGGAAAATGTACTTGGAATAGGTACTTGGAATAGCTTATTATCCTTTCAGTGTGTATCCATTTCATCTTGGTTCAGTCTTAAATACTAAGTGATTCCTTCTCCTTGATAACACGAGGCAAAGTTTAATCCTTCCACAGAAGGTATGAAACTTTAGAAGGGAATAGGAATGCAAGAAAATAGTGATTATTATCACATACAATGTTTTATACCAATATAAAAGCTTTCTGAAATTGTTTTTTAACCTTCAAATGTTTCATGGTGTTGTAACTATATTTTCTCTCCTTGCCTTGTCAATACATATTCAAACCTTTTTTTCCATCCATTCTTCAAGAATTTAGGTAGAAAATTACCTTCACAATTTAAAAAAATTCTCTAGTTTTCTTTTGGTTTGGCTATTTTTAATGCAATATGGTCTCTGCACATTAGTGCTAAATAAAGATGGTCTCCTCTTCCTGGCCATGCTCTAAGCAACATAAAATTCTTATTTGTGAGTAGACATCATTGTTATTTCAATTCTTATCACTAAAGTTAAATAATAGTAATTGGCACCACATGATCAGATCAAAATAAGAATTATTTGGGGAGTGTAGAAGAACAAATGACTCACAGTGAACAATTTAATAACAATTAGCCTCTTTACCATGTATCAAATTCTCAGAAGTTGCTTAATACTTTCTCAACTATATTCATTCCCTGTGACTGTTCACCACATATTTTCTCTCAATTACATGGATTTTAAATTCTTCATTTCAACTGTTTATGCAAAAGCAGCATTATTTTTCTTGACAAAACTTAAATTCAATGAATTGAAAAATGTAAATGAAGTCATGTATCTGGTTCCAATACCTTAGATTAAAAATTCATAATTTACTCTCTAATATATTTGCTGTCTGAGCAGTAAACGGATTTTTAGTAGAAAGTTTTCACTAGAATGTCTGCAAGGACTGTGAGTACAACTAGAAGATATTTAATTGCTATATTATGTTTGGTAAGGTAGTCTTCTAGAATGGGAAACTGAATCAACAAAAAATTTTAACGTAATTCTCCCCACACATCAAAAAAATCCCTCCTTCATTCCAATATTAAAAGAAACCGGTCTGATATTGATTTCTTGCTTGAGCCAGTTTCCTCTGGAAAGTTTTAAAAATGTTGGCATAAGGTCTGATGTCTCTTTATTTTCCTTCTTTTTCTCTAACGCACTCAGATACACACTGAGCAACCTTACTTGTGAAAAGCTATCTATAGCAGCATAGAGGTCATCCTCACACCTTGGCCAGGAGTCTTTGCAACAGTAGTTTAAGAGGTGTAATGTGGCCTGTATTTTTACTAGCAAATGTGACAGGCCTTTGGCAGAGCTCACCTAAGCTCTCCCTCCTCTCATTTGCAGCAAAGTGTTTTGCTGAGTTTGCGTATTCTTTCTCCAAAACCTAGTTTCAGCAGGAATGACCAAAACAGCTATTAAAGCCCTTCCCTACAATATTTTATGATTATGATGAGGCTCTCCATAGAAGACTATTGAGATGTTACAGTGTTTACCAGAATCTACTAATTTCCAATCCTATCATTCTTTTGCATCATACTGAACCCATTGATCACTCATTTGTCTTGCACACGGACTCATTCAAGCATAAACAAAGTTGAATTTATCCAACTGTTACAACTGTGCTTGACTATAAAGAAGAAATGGCTCACGCATAGCCCTCCTTTTTTGCTAACACTGAAGCCTTATGCATAATTTTTCATTAACAGCATCTGTAAAGAGGATCCAAAATTTATTTTCCTCAAATTCAAAATTCAGTGCCAGATTCAATGTAAATCTAAGTATGAATATGTGTAACTGATGGACACAAGGTCATAAAAGTAAAAGGGCAGGGGGCTGAGGCATTCATTGGAAGCCAATGTAGGGACAGAAGGCAGCTACTGCTGCTGCCACGTGATGCACTGAGAAGGCTCTAACTGTTGCTCAGTTTCCTTTTTGTAGTTATACTCACAACTTTGAAGTGCTGAGACTTGGTTCCCCTTTCCTTTCATGTCTTTTATTTTATCCTTATCACTTCAGTATCTTTTCTTGAGAGACTTGCAGGCAGGTTATCACTGTAGTAGAATTCTTAACATATTTTTTTTTTTTTTATCATACCCATACTCTCCAAAATTAGAAATGCCTGATTTTAGACCAGCAGAAGTGGTAGTGATAATGATGCTTAGCCCAGAGTCCAGCTCCCCAGATAAGTTTATAGGGATGGGGAACATCCAAGGTCAAATCCAAGGGAAATCATCAGCAAGCCCAGGATAGGATCAGGTCTATGTACAGCAAGAAATGTCAGACATAGCCCAGGAATTTCTGGGGAGATTTAAAGTGATGAGGCAAGTCTGAGGTCAAGCCAGAAAGTCAAGCCTGCAATACCTTGTATTTATCCTAGTTTCACTAAAGCTTTAGTTTAATGACCTTTATTCAAATTGTAATCACCAGCATCTATACTAATCGAGTAGAAATCCAAACAGTTTGACCTGGTAGAAAACCTCTTGTCTTTCTTATCATAAATCTAATATATCCTGTGGTAGCTACAATGAGAAATAAAAATGTGAGCTCTCTCAAAACCACCTTTTTTTTTTTTTTTTTTTTTTTTTTATTAATAATATTTTTTTTTTCACAAGGCAAATACTGCACATCTGTTTTCCTGCTTACAGAATGGTATTGCATTTGTTTTGGATTTGTGTTTTGTTTGATTCATAGCCTTATTCTGCAGCCTTTTCCCTAAGTATCTTCAGTATTATCCTTCTGAATACCTACTCTGAAGCAAGGTCTCCCCTTCTGCTATCTCTGTAGTGATATTTGCTTTTCATGCTGTCCCCAAAGTCATCCTCTACTGCTGTTACAGTATTTTATAAACAACAGATGCTCCTTGCCCCTTGTCCATCTAAAATGATAGCTGTCAAGATGTGACATCAGAATAGGCCACCTTGGCAACAAACAAACATAAAATACCCTATTCCAAAGTCTGGACTGTAGGTGTTTTTCAGTGTTAACTGCTCTGGCTTAAAATGTGAACATAATTCCAATTCTTCTGCCTTTTCTCTGGGTTTAGAAAAACAACCTTCCCAGAACACTTAAAATTCTGGCAAGAGAATTCATTTAATAAATTATGTTCCAATTAAATGCAATCATTTGTGTTGCCAGTAGGTAAGATTCATACCCATACCTATGCAAAAGAACAGTTGAAGGCAAAATCTACCCTTTTAGTTTTGAGCTAATTTTCCTTCTTTCATTCATCCTAGATTTGTTTTGACTGTGAACTGAAAAAAAAAGAAAAAAATTCTACAGCATGATAATAGCTATTTTTCATCCTTTACCAGAGAAATTCAAGAGACTTAACATGATAATTACAGGTCAAGCTTTAAAAAGGCATGTGAAGATAAATCAAATTCTCTTACTCCTACTCTCACTGACTTGTCCTTAAGTTCTGTTGGATGGAAACCAGTACTATTTTAATTATTAATTTTTCCCATGCTTTCTTTTCTCAGAGAAAATTTTAAAATATAATTGTATAATTTTTCTTTTAAAACCTATGTTCCAGTTACATACTTTTCAGTACATAGTTCACAGATATTGCAAATTCAGGAGACCTAGCTAAGGGAAGAAAGCTGTGCTGTCACAGTTTAATTACGGACATTGCATTTTCATTGTGGAAGGGTTCAAGGGGTTGAAAATCAACAAAAATTGCTGTCACTTAAATCCTTGATTTACATCTATTCCGTCTGAATCCCAAGTTAGTTCAGAGGATCTCATGGCCTGTGTTAAGTTTGGAAGATGATCAAGAAGTATGAACTTTTGAAATTTTTTATATGTGCTATGTTAGAAAGTTATGCCAGTTTAAGCCCTGTTAAAAAAAAAAAAAAAAAAAATATCATAATTTGCAAAGATACACAATTGTGAATTTCCTTTAAAACAGGCAAGAGAAAGCTGATTTGCATGAGTTTGCACACCAAGGACCCTAAAGACAACACAGTTAGGATCCCAGCTTACTACAGCTTAGATATTCTTGCCTCCTGACATAATGATTGCACCAATTTATGGTTTCTTTAGACATTAGCAGAATGAAAGCAAGTAAAAAGTATTCCAAGTGAGTTTAGTGTAAAGGGCTCTAATTTACAGGACATTATGAATAATTTTTTTTACTTCCCCTATACAAATTAATAATATGAAATGTCTATTAATTCACCTATTTCATCCCCTACAGTACAATAAATCTACTCTGTCCTTATGTGAGTCTATCTTAAATGAGAAAGTAATGAGAAGCTGTCTTAGAAAGCACCTACTTGGCCAATGATTTGAGAAAAATTCCTGACCACACACATAGGAGGGGAAATCTATAACAGATAGATTAGATACACAATAAAAAAAAAAAAAAAAAAAAAAAAAAAAAAAATTCCCATTAAGGAATTAAATATATATGGCTATAGAGGTCCTTCTAATACAACTAATTTTGCTACACCATTCACAATGGAAATTGCACGCAAAATTCAACCATTTCCACACATTTCTAACTTTCTGACAACCTGGTATCAACAGTGATTTCATTTACAGAATATTTCTAAGATCTTTCTGCTTTTACAATATTTTATAACATGCTATCATATAAAACAAGAAATAGTCACTCTGATCAACTCTCCTCTGAAGCATGAACACTTGGAAGAAACAGCACTTTACTAACTACTCCAGCATTGCTGAATGTAGAGTGAGGTCCCAACATCAACTCAGTGTTTTTCTGCTTGTACATGCAATATTCATATCAGTTCTCTCAGTTTGCATGTCTTAATGGGAGTTTACACATAGCTGATGAATACTCTGAAAATTGAATTTTCACTTCCCCAGTTACATAGTCCTAGAATATTATTTATTATTTTCCAGTTTATTCAGTCTGTGACCACATATTTGGGTGTGCTAAAACACAAGTCTCTTTGCTGTTTCAAGTTTAGATGTATACAAATAACTTCCTAGCAAAATATTATTCTTTTAATTTTTTAATATTTCCCAGTCTTCATCAGTCATGTTTTAATTCATATTGTAATAACAACGTGAAATAGATGGGTGTAAAAATCTGAGACCACAGGGGCCAGTTTTTTATATGTGTAGGTAGGACAGGGAATGGTTTTAAACTAAGAGAGGAGAGATCTAGATTAGATGATAGGAAGAAATTCTTTATTCAAGAAGATAGTGAGGTATTGGAACAGGTTGCTCAGAGAAGTAGTGGATATGTCATCCCTGGAAGTGTTCAAGGCCAAGTTGGATGGGGCTCTGAGCAACCTGGTCTGGTGGAAGGCATTCCAGCCATGGTAGAGGGATTGGAAATAGATGATCTTTAAGATCTCTTGCAACCCAAATCATTCTGTGATTTTATGATTTATATCTACACATTAGGTGGCCAGGGTAGATCTCTATTCTCTGAGCCAAGTTTAATGCCAAGACTATTTAAATCTAGCCTCTTGTACAGCACATTGGCTTCATTCATGGTCTGTCATGACCCTTCAACCCCAAGGCACCAGCACATTTACTATTTGGAGAAAAAATTCAGATCATGTACCTGAAGAAACGTGAGAACTGTTTTAGACACTTGTTTGAGAGGGGCAATGGCTTAGCAAACAGCCACAGACAGTTTGATGGTCTCCTCTGTCTTTCCAAACATACTAGTAATTATTGCATATTAGTTATGGCACATCATCTATGAAAAATATTTCTATTTGCTGTGTAAGTAGTCTGGCATCTTCTTTGCAAAGAACATCTATGACAATTATCATTATTTATATTTTTAATTGCAGAACACAGCAACTATATCACAGAATGTTTCAGACTGGAAAGCACAACAACAGATCATCTGGTCCAACCTCCCTGCTCAAGCAGGGTCATCCTAGCACTTTGCACAGGACTGTGCCCAGATGGTTCTTGAATATCTCCAGTAAGTGACAGTCCACCACTTCTCTGAACAACCTGTTCCACTGCATGGTCACCCACACAGTGAAAAAATTCTTCGTGTTCAGGTGGAACTTCCTGTGCATCAGTTTTTGCCTACTGTCTCTTGTCCTACAGCTTTGCACCACTGGGAAGAGCCTGGCTCCATCCTCTGGACACCCTCCCTTCAGATACTGATAGACATTGATGAGGTCCCCTCTCAGTCATCTCTTCTTGGGGCTGAACAGGTCCAGAGCCCTCAGCCCTCCCTCATAAGAGACATGCTCCTGTTCCCCAACAATCTTTGTTGCGCTAAATCAATACGTGATTTCTATTTTCAGCCTACAGCTACTGCTGATTAACAAGAGTATTTTTAAAAACAATGACAATGTCTTTCAATGCTAAAAAATTACCGTAAGCTTTCCAAACTGTCAGGTTTTTTGCAGCAAATGAAGTGTACTGCTTAGAGAAAAGTAAATGAAGCTGAACATGTACTTGATATTGATTCAGTCTACACAACAGATGGCAACATGGATGCAAATAAAGTGCTTGTCCTTTTATTATTATTAGTTAATATTTACATCAGTGGAATGCCCAGAGGCCTCAGTCAGGAGAAGAGACCCATTATGCTAGATACTACACAAACACACACCGGAACATTTTGTTCCAGTATCATCTTTCTCCTGCTGAACACTAAACTCATTGATGACTCATTTGTATTGCCCAGAGAGTCACCCAAGCATACAGTGGGTTAATTTCCTCCAGCTGCTCTGAAAAGCTTTTAACCTAACCAGAAAGGGAAGGAAGGAAGGAAGGAAGGAAGCAAAGAAAGAAATCTTCATAAATGCAGAATTTGATTTTGAAGGTTTTGTCTTATGTTTCTTATAAAAGGGATGTGTTGGAACACCCCTTCTTGTTCTGGTTTCTCAGGTTAACTTCTTAGTTTCCATGTTTCCTTATTTTCTGTACTATACAGAAACTGTTTTCATCATTCTGTCTCCTCCATTTTGATGCATTGTCCTTGGTTATCCTGCACTGCTTCCATAACTTGTGCTTTTACCAGCAGATCACCCTGGTCCTCCAAGCCTGGCAAAACACTCCAATATTGCTATTGGAGCAATATAGGAGTTAAAAGTGTATGGTATTTCCTAGCCAACAAATAAATCTCTAAATATTAACTAAACTAGTTCATTCAATTTTCAAATTCAAAATGTTACACTGTCTTCATTCAGAGTATGATGTTTTTTCATGATGATATGTTGCAGCATTGTATATGATCAGTTCTACAACACAAATGATTATTATATATAGTCAGTTCTCCACAGGAAAGCTCCGTTGGCACCAGGCATTTGTCTGAGGACAGTTTTCTACTGGGTAACAGGTGTGAGGCCTCCCCCTGCCCCATCAATCCTTGCTCACAGCAGGTGCATAGTTCTGTCTCTCACAATTAAATCCTAGTGGAGTTTGAAACTAGATTTCAATCAACTGCTTTCTGATCCTGTGGATGAGTCTCAGCTACACTGGCATACAAAGTTTTTCCCTCCTCTTTCCTGCTTTCTCACCTTTTAGAGGAAAAACATTGAAAGACTTTTTTTAGAAGTCTACTAAGAGCTTTGATGTTTAGGATTGACACTAAACCCCACTATTTGGCTCCCTTCAGATACAGTAGAAATTCAGCTATCTAAAAGGAAGAATAGTTTTTAGGATTCTAAAACTAAAGAACTAGAAATATCAGACTTTTTGTTGCAGAATAAACTACAAAGTATTATAGCATGAGCCAGACAAAACCCCCTTAAATGTAAAAGAAAGTATTAGATTGCCAAATTAAAGCATTCAAAATTTCAATTAGTATTAATGAAATATTATCAATAATGTAATTTCAATGTCTTATAAGAAAATTATGCAAATATAAATGCAGAAAAAAGAAGCCTTAAGTATTGCTTAGACTTATATTTAGGATGTCTACTTCTCAAAGAAATTAAGTGTTCCTGATGACATTTAAAGGAAGAGAATCCATTATATTTGCAGTCAATCATCACCAGGATTCAGAGTTAATATCTCACTGCTACCTTTTATACCTCTTCAGAAAAGACACAGATAATGATTTGTGCATGGTGTCCCATAGCATTCATCTGATGAAATTTTAATTAATTTTATTGTTGATAGTATTTTTCTTCAGTAACTCTTGGGGTTAAAAGAAATATATCTGTACACTTTGCTGATTGGCACAGCTTAATCTAAACTTACATTCACTAAAACCATCTAATAAGTATATTCGCACTCAGAATTTTGGAAACCGGTAACAGGCATTACTGATTACTGAAGTGATCCATTGACTCATATTTTTGTAGTCAAGATAAAAACTCCATGTTAGTAATACCAAAACCAAGGAAAATTGGTTATGTAAAATCTTCTTGCAGCTACTCCTATGCAAGACTGGTAATACTGTCCCAGTTATTACTGTGATGCACTGTTACAGGAAACAAGAAGCGCTGCAACATTCCCCCAAAGAAAACAAGGATATGCTGTTCCACACAAATAATTCCCTTCTACTAATGCTACCTTTTGTCAGGGGTTGTTGTTTATAAAATACTTCTTGTAGGGTTATTTCATGAGGTGTATTTCCTGTAAATGAAATAGAAATGTTAGGTCAAGCTCTGTCTGGCAAAATTGGGAGAAATTATCTTGACTGAGTAGATCTGATAAGCAATATATCCTGTTTCTTTGGTAATAATTCTCACTTTAGAAAGAACAGGAAATACTGAATGTAAAAATTGACCTGGAAGTTAAAGTAATGGGAGGGTAAGATTGATCCATAACGGCAAATAATAGACCACTGTTATTTGTGAACATTTCCACCTCAGGATGTTTTGACAACAGATATTGTCTCATTCTCATGAAATGCTTTTCGTATTCAGACATTATTCATCACCCATCCTTCCTTGTATCTCCCATAGCTTATTGCCCAGTATTGATAGCCTGCATTTTGCATAAGACAACCTCTGTCCTTCCAGAGGATAAAGCAAAATTATTGCTTCTTATTTGGCAAGGTTCCCTATATGGAGTTTTCTGGCTTCAAATGAAGCATTCCCAACTTAGCTGAACATCATCTTAAAGTACCACTATCTCATTCATTCTAAAGACATAATAACATCAAGTGAGAGACCATAAACAGATGCACATTGTCCATACAAGCTCCTAAGGAATGAAATAAAAACCATGGTATTCCTTCTGGAATAAAACTTTGGATCAAATGCCAGCAAGTAGCTCTAGCAGTATTTAGTCACATTACTAGATTTTACTGCCCAGCTCTTTGGTTTATCTTTAAATTTGATGCAAACAACAACTGGAATTTATCTCCAAGACTGGACTTTTGTAATTAAATGGGAATGTGGTGGCCTGACATCACCAAAATGCCATAGAACATGTGCTGTGAACTGCACATGTTCTCTTTAAATCCCTAAAGCATTTTGGTTGCACAATGAGCATTGCAGAGTGATTGCAACCCTACAGCCAGGAGCCTATTGTCTATTTCAGAGCAGTGAGCTGAACTCAGTTCAGCTGGCTTTTTTGGCAGAGGCACATATATAATCACAAGTTTTTGTTCCCTACCTCATGCCAACTATGGCAATGCCATAACCCCTCCCTGACAGCTTTGATGACCTTCCTTTACAGGCAATCCAATCACACAAGGTAAAATCCAGGAACGGCAAGATTAGTCTGTAAGGTCACACATTTAAATTCTAGCAGTAATTCACAGGCTTCAAATGCCATTGAAGCTGGAAATAGTGAATGCTACTGACAGATGCTCTCAATATTAAAAAAGATATTTTTAATGTTTCTTAAAAGCAATGTAAGCATGGATCCAGACAATCACATGAGTTTATTCTGGTGATGCAGATAGTAGCAGCATCTGCAAAAAAGAGGTCAGACTCTGTTCTTGTTTACGTCAAGGACTCAAAGCAGCACTCCTGGTTGATGATGGGGACAAAGAAGGAAGAATTTCACCTTTAAAAGCTCATATTAAAGACAGGACAAAGAGCTTCTTTTCAAAGCCACTTGGTTTCAATTTGTGTGCTTTGGACTAGATCTCTATCACTGATCTGTTTTTATATTGACACAATTCAAATAGGTGCTGAGAGTCACTTTTAATTTAGCCTAACATATTTGAAATGAAGAGGGTTCAAACTGTATGAAAAAGTCAAACATAAGGCAGACTTTTGTTGCTAATACGGGTTAGAGGAATTTTCTTAGCTATTTTGGCACTTGTTTTACAAAAAAAAACAAAACCAAAAAGTTTTAATGTCTTGCTTCTGACAGGCTAGGGATTGTTTTCTGTTACAGTACTTTATAAGCCACATCATTTGCTATGTTACATTTATCAAATAATGCTTATTAATAAAATTAAACTTGAATTTTTTAGTAATTCTTCTGAAAAATCCTTAGCACCCACACATGATATAACCTTTTTGTAAATGTGAGTCATTTACTTAAACTAAGGAAATTGTTTATGACAGTGTAAAACATTAATTAAGTTATCAGTCTAAGAAAATACCAAGAACTAATGTTCAAATTTCTTGTATTTTAACAGATGTCAAAGAGATTAAGTCTAACAATTAACCTTCATATGTCAAAAGATGTCATAGAGGAGAACAAGTCCTTAGTGTATCTGTTAAACAAAAAGAGCATGCAAAGGCAAGCAAAACTCTAGTCAGCAAAAAGAGACAGTTATTTCTGTACAGAGATATATTTCACATTGGATGTTATTTGGGGTGCTTCTAGCCTTCAGTCTGTGCTTCACATTACTTGGGCAGCATGTGCTAGTGCCACAGCAAATCCATTCCTTAGAATATAGTCTGAAATAAAACAAGTTTTAAATCATGGTCATAGTGGTCATGGTAATAGTTTACTAACCATATTAAAAACTAAGATGCAGCAACTCTTCATTGCCTTCCTTTTAGGCACTGGCTTGTCCTTGGTTAAATAATGCCCTTGTAAAATTACAAGGCAAAAATAAACTGTTTTCCTCTTAACTAAGCACAGATAACCCTGTGATGTGAAATTACAGAAAAGATGTGATTTGGGCAAATTACAGTTCCTTGCTTAGTATGTATTGTGCATGCCCTACAGCCTTCCCTAACCAGTAGCTCCCAATTTCATTTAAATTGTAATGATTTCCTTTAAGGACAATTACGTTGCCTAAGAGCAATGCATGCATAATAATGCTGCTTTGGCATGGTTCAGTATAGAACGAGAGTAATAACTGTTTATTAATATGATAATTAACTGTTAATGCTTAGCAACCTAATTATATCTGTTAAATAACTTACATTTTTAAGCCAAATTCTAACAGAAGGAATTCTATTAAAAATAATAAAAAGCCATGAATATTATAGTAAAGGGCACAGCTCCAGTTAAAATGCTGGATTTTGACTTGCATGAAACGGATTTTGGATTTCTGCACATTGTGAATGAAAGAAGTCATAAGGGTTTCCTTGTTCTAATAGAGGATGATGATCCAATGATAAAATTTGGGCCTTATTTCAGAAAATGCTTTAATGAAATATCAATATGATAAAATTTTTTTACAAATTGATAAGGCGATGTGTACTCCTTAGGGTTATTAGAAAGATTTGAGAAAGGCAAAGACTTTTAGCAAGAGTTGCACAAGTTTCATTAACCTTAGAAAATTGTCTGATTACTTGTCCTTTGTTTGTTATAGTAACAAGAACTACATTGATATTGAACAAACACATTGACAAACACAATGGCTAGGAGCAAAAAGATTTCTGTGCTATACCTCAAAAAGCTGGACTAATTGGTAACAGCCCAAAAGAGGAAAATCAAGGATGATCAAATACCTAAATAGTATATCTTATGACAAAAAAATGGGGGTTTTTGGGTTTTTTTAGCCTAAAGAAGAAAAAGCTGAGGAGGGACAAGACGGTCTTCAAGCCACAGGTTAAGTAAAATTGAGGAAGAACTGAATTGAGTAAAGTCAATGAACTGAACACAAAGAACAATCTTTAACTGAACAAAGAAATATTGAAGTAAATCTTTAGAATGCATTTCTAATGATATACATATCAAACCCAGCAACAATTTATTGCAAATATTCAAAATTAATTTTGGAAAATTTTTCTCTGAAGTACAGTCCCTGTACTTAAAATATCTGTGCCATTTGATTATCTCGTCCTTTATTTACTGGATCTGAACCTGTATAGGAAAACTCACAGTTTCAACACTGTGGCTGCTAATTTTTACTATGTTCTTCTCATATCTTGACTAAACAATGCTTAAAAAAAATAATCGTAACTTCCATTATTGCCCTCTAATAAATTAAAACAAACAAACAAACAAAAACAGCTCAAGAAATAACTCATCTCATGATATCTAGAATCACAGATAAGAATGAATCTAGGTATCCTGAAGACAATGCCATGCCAGGGTATTCTGTACTTTAGGCAAAACTTAATATTTGTTTAAGATGGAAGTGCAAATTTTCCACCCAGCTTTTTTTTTCCTGCAGCATCTTCTTTTGCCCCATAGTCCTGAGGACTATTATGTTTCACATGGTATATCTAACACTAAGCCTTTGTCCAGATTTTTTCATTATAATAAACAGTTTTTTGAAATTCTATCAATCCTTCACTTCTGGGATTTCCTAGCCCCAGCCCTTTCCTCTGCTTGTCACTATTAAGTTAAAGAAGAGCAAAATGTAGAATAATTTTACATGATCTTTTTGATCTTCTTTCTTTCATAGCTCTGAAACTTGTTTTATAACTTATCTCCTATAATCTTTATTATCACACTCTCTAATTCCATTCTTCAGCATAAAGAATACAACTTGATTATGTATTCAAAATAAGTTCTTCCTTATGTGGCATTCCAACATAAGTCATTGAAAGTTTCAATTATCAACTAGCATTTGAATTTGATTTTGTTCCAAAGTTAAGACCAACTGGCATTTGCAGAATACAATATCATACCAGCCAATGTCACCTGGCTGGCAGATAGACACTTATTGACTCTTTCCCTAGGAATTCATTGACATGATAAGGTCAACATACAAGGGGCATGTTGAAAAACATTAGGGGTGATAGGTAATACAGGGATTGATCCAAAATACCCTGCAGTGATACAGAAGTTTTGTATTAACTCACTAGACATAGATGGGACTTTAGAATATAGATATTATTAATGACAAAAATTAAAATATATCTTAACAATGGTCATTTGAATTGCAAAAATAATGGCAGGAGAACTGACTGACACAAAGTGTACTCTCAGATGTTGTATTACCCTTACTTTAGAAAATTTCATTTGTAAGAATTGAAGGAAGCAAAAAAGGAACACTGAAATTTGTGACCTTTCATTACAACTGGAATAAATCAACTCTAAAATAAAAGGGCATAACACTAGCACTCTGCATTCTCCACACTGAGGAACGTCATTTATCTCTTAGAAGAGAAATGGATTCTTGGCAAACTGAGCTGGCTGACAGTGTTCTGACTTGTTTGAGCCAGCTATTTCAGGGTGATTCATTAAGATCTATTAACACAAAATTTAAGATCCCTGACTTTTCACTTTTTATTTCAGAATTAGAAATTCTGCTGCAGTGAGGTCAATTAAACCCTTTATTATTATCAAGCTGATAAAGTAAAAAAAGACTTTTATTTTCCTTTAACTTAATTATGGATGGTGCAGCAGGCTATACTGAGTCCTAGAATGGTACTTCAATCAGAATTAGTAGATTGAGGAGTCACTGGACACAACTATATATATATATATATATATATATATATATGTACACGTGAAGTAATTATGTTTGGCATGAATCCCTGTATTATTTGAGTGTTTACCCCTTAAGGAAATTTGTGTTTGTACCCCTTGAGGTGTCAGTGCTGCAAAGACAGAAAGAAGGAGACACAGTTTCTTGGAGCAAATTAAAGCACTTACAAGTTCAACATTGGTTAGTATCTATACAACATCTACGACCAGCAAGGTCCTGGTCACTGGCAAGTTGACCATGAGCCAGCAGTGCCTTTGCAGCCAGGAGGGCCATCCCTGTCCTGGGGGACATCAGGCACTGCATGGCCAGCTGGGAAAAGATTGTCCTGCTCTGCTCTGAGCTGGAGAAGCCTCACCTCAAGTGTTGGGGTCTGGTTTGGGTGCCATGATGTAGGAAAAATATTAAGCTATAAGAGTGTTCAAAAGAGGGAAACAAAGATGGTGCAGGGCCTTGAGGAGAAGCCGTATGAGGAGTGTCTGAGGTCACTTGATCTGTTCAGCCTGGAGAAGAGGAGACTTAGGGGAGACCCCATTGCAGTCTGCAAATTCCTCGTGAGGGGAAGAGGAGGGGCAGATGCTGATGTCTTGTTGTAACAGTGACAGAACCACACTAAATGGCCTGAAGCTGTGTCAGAGGAGGTTTAGGTTGGATATCAGGAAAAGATTCTTCACCCATAGGGTGGTCGGGCATTGGAAGAGGTTTCCCAGGGAAGTGGTCATAGCACCAAGCCTGACAGTTCAAGAGGTTTGGACAGTGCTTTCAGGAACATGATGTGACTCTGTGGATGTCTTGTGCAGGGGTGAAAGTTGGGCTTAATGATCCATGGGGGTCCCTTCAAATTCAGCATATTCTGTGACTCTGTGAACATGATGACCTGACCCTACTGATCTCACCTCATGCCAGATACAAACATCTTGTTTAACCAAGTGGCTCACAGATCTTGACTTAAGAACCATCTGAAATGACTAAATACAGCCTGAGAAAGATGATCTACAAAACCATTTTGCAATCATAAAGGAGCTGCATAAAGCTAGTCAATAGGTAACACTCCAACATACTTCTGGATGCAGAAGTTGCTTCTCAGAGAGAAGAAGCCTCTATCAATTTAGAATCACAGGTTAGGTCCATTCCTGACAGTTTGGAAGCTTAGCTGAGCAGGTTTATATTTGTTAAAGAGTAGATGCCAGTGGTGGTCTCTGACTATATACTACCCTAGTGGCTATGTGCACTTGCCCAGTAAGGGATCTGTGCTGGGTTTGAAACTCACCTGGAAGAAATTCATACACATTTAGTCTGGTTGAGTGCAAAGTTTGGCTTTCATGTGTAGCTTTTTGAGTATATGAAAAGTAATGCAATGCTTGTGGCAAGTGAGAACATGAGAGAATGATCACTTCGCATTCAGGTTTTGAATGTCCTCTGCTTGGGTGTGGAGGAAATCAAGTTCTGGTCCTCACCAGCCTGCTTCTGATTTTCTAAACACCATGCAGGGTAAAATGCATAAACAGCTCAAGACATAATGATTTGAAAGATGATCTCTCTTTAACAGCAATCGTTCTCTCATCTGCAGACTCTAGCTTTTTAAATTGCCTCTATTTGGTTCCAGGAATTCCACATCTTTTTGTACTTTGGTGAGGGTGCAATAGCAGGAAACATCCATGAAAAGGCAAACTGCTGGGGTTCTTCCCTCAATAGAAAATTGGAGCAGGAGAAAGGTATGGTTATAAATACTAAGCAGGGAAAAAGACTGACAATAAGTTTCTCATTTCCCACCTAAGCTGCCAGCTGTCTGAACTGGAAGCTGCTTGGCTGAGTAAAGAGGAAAGGAGTCCCTTTCCTCTGGCCCTGCATTTCAGTGGAAGTGTCCACAGGTGCTACTCTCCAGAGAAGATCCATGCCCTGTGTGCTTCAGGAATGCTGTAAGCCTGGCTGTGAGGCCAGGCTTGTATGAGGTGCCTATGTCACCAGCCCAAGTCACAAAGGCTGTAGCAGAGGTGAGTGCTGCTCACCTCACTCCCTAGGGCCACTTCTCCTGTGCATGTGTGCCCACCTATGAAATTTTTCATCTCAAATTTAAAGCATCAAACTAGAGTAAACAAGTGATGAACTGTGTGCTTTGGAGATACATATCCACATATGGTGGCAGTTTTTGTGATGCTCGCTCCCCATAATTTGTACATCAGTTGTTTCTTAATCTCCAGGTGAAAAAAAATAAAAATTAAAAAAAAAAAATATATATATATATATATACAGATGGATAAAAATTACTCTCCCATCCTTCAGTTTCATTCTACCTAGTGACCTAATGTTCGTCCAAGCAAAAATAAGAAAATATTTGATTGCATTTTCCACAAGTTGTTTGTCATATAATTTTTTGTAACTCGTCTGTAAAGCTCCAGTGGAGTGATATAAATAACAAAGAGGGAGTAAAAATGAAAATCACTCGGTGGTTTGTATAATCTTCTCCACATTGTTTTGTATTTTGAAACATCTTTCTTGTCTCTTGGCATCTTTTTTTCCTAAATATTGGTAAAGTGGGGAAAAATTGGGCTGTCATATTTCACCCTCTTTAACAAACTCTCAATCACTTTCATTTAGTTAGTGACACTGGACCTCACAAGTGACCCTAGACCATATTCTCTGTTAGTGTCACATTGTTGTTAATTATTGTATCACTAAAACCTAGATGCAGCAATTTGTAGACTATGAAAAACAAGGTTGCTTGGCACTCCTGAAAAAAAAATCATAGTCATAAATTAATACTTAAACACAAAAAAAATATATACAAGTCCCACTATAAAAAGAGTGAATAAAGTCACTGCTTTACTTATTATTTATTTTAATAATTATTTTTCAGTCTTGAAAGATTTTTTCTTAGCGCATATATAAATAGAGGCATGATTAAAAATTGTTGATGACTTAAAAAGTATAGAAATAAAGGCGTTGTGAGGGAGAAGCCTATAACCTGACTTGAAGAGACTGGGCAATTTGTTGTGTGAACAGTATATAAAAATAAAGGAACAGATATCTGGAAATAGAAGGTAAAATTACTTAAAGGATTACATAGCAATATTCTTCAAGAGTTAAAAAAAGAAAATATTTTATTTCTAAGTATATTTATATATCTATATGAACTTCAAATAAAGAACAAACAACAATACCGTGGCCATGTCTCATCCATTTCAAGCTGGTGAAGGATTTTAGAACAATAAAAGCAGTACATTACTCAAAGTTTGGAAGAAGATGCCTATAGCATCTACTGAGGAAGGAATGAGCTTTCATAGAGAAAACATTTCCAGTCTCCAAGATGCAAAAAATGTAAAACTTATTTTTAGTAGAAGTACTTATGATGATGTGTCTATATTCAAAATCTTGAGATATTAACAAAATAATCTCAGCATCTCATTATTTATTTTCTACCATCATTGTAAATTAGTTCTAGAGCTCTTTTCTAAAAAAAGATATGTAATAGGTAACAGTGTGTGGAATGATTGTCTTTATAAAGCTGAAGTAGCCTTTATTATCAATCAATGTCACATTTGAGCCATAAATATTTGTACAATGTCACAGCAACACATTAGCATTATGCAACACTAAAGAGCTGAGGACCACTAAACAGTTTTGAGATTTCACAGCACAGCTTTTTGGCCCCCTGGAGCTGTTTGAAACTATTTTCTTCTCATGATCCATCCATGAATAACAGAGAAATAAGTCTGACATCTGCACTTGAATTCATCCCACTCACCAGTCTTGCTTTAAAATTGGTGGAAAAAACCCAGAAACTTTTGAACCATTGTTCAACTCGTTTTAAAGCGAGCATCTAAAATAGGTCAGAAGTATTGTATCTTGAAAGGTCTTATTTCTGTTTCTTGATTAGAAAAGGAGCTACAAAGGTTACAACACATATAGATATCCCCACTGTAGATTTCTAACATTAAATGAGGCTAATTCAATTAAAATATTTTAAATCTTTACTTTTCTGTATAAAATCCTGGTTACATGTGTCCAGAAGTACAGGTAATGCACCAGTGCTCACTCTGCTTGTTTCATCAAATCTTCCAGGAATCTGCCAAAGCAGCACAAAAGTTTCAAATATATGTACACTGAATTATCTTTAACATTTGTATCTCAGTCACAACACTATTGTCTTCAAGGTAATATTTTCTGAAGATAATTAATTATTCACATCCTCAGACAATGTTATGATAAGAAAGAACAATTTATGTCACATAACTTCAGACATTAAAAGTTACAGACATAAGACTGAGCCAATCACTCTAAGTTCCCTTGATAGTAACTAGAAAGAAATTAGCACCTCCAAAGAGCAATCTATTTGACCTATCCTAGATACCAATCTTAAGATGAGAAGAATCATTCCCTTGAGGTATCCATTTCTCTTCATTGACTCTAAAGAAAGAATAGGGCAGGTTAGAGATATTTTTTTTTTTTTCTTTCAAAAAATGCCAAAACTAGGGCAGATAAATCTTACACTAGGAGGAAAAGAGTTAGGCTTCTTTGTACAGAAAGCCTGTAAGAATACATGAGCCAAGGGGCCAAATTAAGCTGTGTTGAAAACAGAGAAACAGCACAGAATTTGGTTGAATTTTTAACATGTACTAGGCTCAATATATATATTCAGCATAATTGGCCACTCAAGAAAACTCAGGAAAACTGTAAACAGAAGGACTTTCTCATCAAACACAGAAATGAAAGATCTGTTCCAAGGCAGCCACATATTTGATAGTTAATGTTAAGAATGTTTATAGGAGTTCAGACTCAAAAAAACTTGATATGCTAGGTTCCGAGGCACTTTTAGAGTAACAAATTAACCCTTTTGATATTGGTGCCATACATACAGAAAACATTAAGGTCAGCACTCTCCTTCTGTGTAGGAGACTGTCAATAGAGTCCCAAGCTTAAAGCCAAATGTAGAACTTGACCTACAGTGACCTGCTTGACCTGCAGGTTTGGAAGTTAGTCAGGGCCGGATGGATAGAAATGGTAGGTTTGGAAGAAACTGACTGAAATATAAGGTGAATAACACTTTCTTGCCCCATTAATTTATAAGAATCATCCTGTATAAATTAAATTAATATTTAAGGCTTGTAATTAAAACTGTTCTAAACCAAGGAAATTTCTTATAAAGTAGGGAAAATTTTTTTGTTCCATCCTGAATTTCCATAGTTCTAACTTGCTAAATTCGGCATGAAGTGGTTGGATTATTTTGGCAATACTAGCTTAAAGTATCAATATCACACCTTCATAGAAAGTGCAATGAAATAAAAGCATTCTTAAACTTCTTTTACCATAATAGCAAAGATAAACTTTTCATATAGTGATATTTAAATCTATAATAAAGAATAATGTACAGAGGAAAATAAAAGGAAGAGTCTGCACATTCTTCATATAAATATTGTGTTGAATGGGGCTCTGACCAACCTGATCTTTTTGGAGATGTCCAGGCTCATTGCAGGGGGTTGAACTAAATGGCATTTAAAGTTCCCTTCCAGCCCAAACTGTTCTGTGATTCTATGATTCTAGAAGTTAACATTTTCATGTGCATGATTTCCTGTAGAGCAAACATATAGAATAGCTGTCCTGAAGTCAGTAGCAACATTGCAAAAATTGCTTAATGTCAGGCTTTCAAAAGGTTCTGGGTGTGCTGGGGCTCTGTTTTTTACACAGGCATTCACAGGCACTACAGGAATTCTCATCCCTCATGACTCATTCTAGTCATTACACCAACTTATTTGTATATAACAAATGACAAATAATGTATCTGGTGTTTTACTGAAAAGGGACAGGATTTGCTGGGGTCAGGTGTGGGGCACAGGCAGGAAAGAAGGGACACATGCGTTAGTGAACACTAGGGAGAGGGAGAGCATTAGGGTAAAGCCAAAGACAGATGTTTCATGTGCAAAGTCACATCAACTGAAGTACAAGAGTAGTATCATGAACACCTTGACATGTCTAATACTTCAATATAATTTAATTTCAAAATACATTAGACTACATTTAGATCAATTTTATAAATGCAGTATCAACAACCTAAAATGAAAAAAAAAATTAGGCTATTTTTATTTTACGAACATGTTTCTCTGAAGGAAACTAAATACTCTTAAGAATTTATCAGTAATGTCATAGAATCATCTTTTTAAAAACTGTATTAGAGAGAAAAAAAGTCTACAAAACATAGAAAAGAAATCTAAGTTGTTTTTTTTTTTTTTTTCAGCTCTGGTGAACCCAGCTATGCCAGCAAAAGGTTATCCATAGTATGTGGCCTGATGCACTGACAAAGGGCAGAAGGAAAAGACTTATTGAGAACTTGAACAAAAAGACTAAAGGAAATACAACATTATAATGTGTTTCTGTGTTTGGGAGCACCCCAGAGACACAGGAACTGCATACAATATGAAAAAGATGATGCAAGACTCTATTTTGTTCCTCTTGAGTTTATCAAAAGTTATATCAATGTTAGCTAAATGAGACTAGGAGTAAAATTTTCCATAGCAATAATCTTATTTCATAATGGTTCTTTTTTTAAGTATCCACAGGGGACACTAGAAGGAGAACACCAGGTCAGACAAGCCACAAGGCAAATACATTATAGTAATTTTAATGGTGCAGTAAAAGAGACAGACTTATGATCCAAAAGGTAGGAACTGAGAACAGAATTCCCCCAGTCCAGACTGGCTTAGGAGCTGAACAGAGCAATATGGGGAAACATAAGGGAAAGAAGGATAAAGAGCATATTTAGAAAACACACCAACAGTAGATAACTTAGAATTTGACTTTCAGCATAGAGAGGATAGAGGCAAGTCCCATCAGGAATATTTACCTAAAACCTGCAGGTGCATATAAAATGTTCTTTTTTTTTTTTTTTTTTCCTTACATGAGACTAAGCAACAACATAGTTCCATTTCACAAATATAATGGATTTTGTGAATATTTATTTTATTTTTTACCTACATAAAGTATTCAGCAAAATGGTCCACGGTCTTTCATAGTCGATAAGCACACAAAGGTCATAGACTATGGCTCCACACCTGGCTGAACTGTTCAGCAGAAATGCAGCTGGACTGTGGAAACCAATTCTGTTAAATTCAGCAGGTGTCTCCAAAAGTACGTAGCTGGAAACTAAATACTTATTTCTAACTGAAACTAACTACTTACAGTTTCTTTAATTTCATCCTTCCTGTACACCACTGAATCCAATAGGCCTCACAAACAACTTTCTATAATGTAGAAGACTTAATGATAAAATGAAGTCAATGTTCTGGATTAATGCCTTCCAAAGTCACAGGCTGTTAAGTAGGTGACCAGAACAATTTTCAGACATGTTCGCTAATCATCAAAAGGTCTTTAGTACCTAAGAAATGACCTCAAGCATGATTTATTAATGCTTATCATTAACTTACTGCTACTGCATTCAGTTTTTCGACAGATAGTTGCTGCCAATCAGCCTTAAAATAAGCTCAAAAATCTTCCTGCTTGTAATAGTATCAGTTAAACTACTTATGATATTTGATGGCAGGTTTTGACTGTGAAATTAGACAAACATTGGACGATGGTATATTAACAAGCATAAGACACAATTATAATGACAGTATTTGTTACCATAAATGTTAGGGTATATTATCAAACACAAAAATTGAGGGTAAGAGCTTAAGAAGGAAAGATTTAAAACATATCCTTTTCTTAAAGTAATGCATTTTCTTAAATGTAATACATGTTTCTTATGCTCACTGTAGAGGAAGTTATTCTCTAAAGAAATTTGGATATGTAAGGGCTGATGGTTAAAGGCTTGCTGACACTGGACAAAACCTGAACATGACGATCAGGTGGAAAAAGAATAAGGAGAACAGTATTGTGTATGAAGGTTAGAGCAGAAAATTGGGGGCAATTAGTCTGGAACACTGCAGAGAGGCCATTGTTCCTGGCTAGGATTTTTGCTGAGACTGCAAATCACATATTTATTTATTTCTGCTGAACTAGCCTTCTATGTAATAAAGTGCTGCAAGGGCACAGACCAAGAACAGTAACATAATTCAATTGAAATTAAGTCACAGCAACCAGCTTATAGATAAATGGATAAAGAGCTACATATTTTTCTGGCATAAATTGGGTGTAACGTCATTGCAGTCAATGGAGTTGTATCATTTTACTTCAGGAGAGAATTTGTTCTACAACACAAGCAAGAGTTTTGGCAGTTATATCCCATTTTCAGTAACACCAAAGCTACAGAAAAGTACCATTTGCAGCTTCTTGTTGATCCATTTAGTTGTTCTGTCTAATGGCTAGATGGGTCCTCCAAGAAATAAAAAACAAATCCATGTCCCTGATGGTGGTATCTGAAGACAAAAGTATGGAATTAAATTCTGACACTTTTTACACCTGGAAGTATCACTGAGCTCAACAGCATCATTTTATGATGTACAAATTGAGTTCATTGTTTCCTATAGTTCCTTGTGTCCTAAATGTCTGAATATTTGAGTAGCAGTAAAGATAATATCTGCATAAATATAGATTCCATGACACCTTCAGCTCTGACATTTTCTCTCTATCAAGCTCAATCACTAAAGCAATGAGTTGGGGCAATTTGTCCAGATTGAACATTTAAACAGTTTTATTCTCTAATGATGAAATTCCCAGTTTAATTTTTTTAAGGTATTTAGAAAATATTTTGAGACTTACAGCAGCAATAGTTCTTCATTTTACATATTCCAGAATTTCAAAAATTAAGCAAAATACTTGGCTCTGCAGAAGCATTGCAATTCTTTCTTGCTCATATTTTGCTAGGTATTTGTTTCACTCTTGTTCTAATTTTTTGTTGTGATTTATCCTGGTATTTTTCAGGTGAAGAAAGAAACTAAATCTCTTTGAGAAGACAGATGGATCTAAGAGGACTTAGATAAGCCTTTCTTTTATTCTGCAATATTTCCATATTTTTAATTAATGTTTCTGGCATCCATTGGAATCCAACAAGAAAACAGAAATGCCTTGTAGTGAATGGGAAAACTTAGTTCCAGAAGGTATCAGTAATTTCCTAAATATTGCTAAATATTTCTTCATGATCTTTTAACAAGCTACATGAACTTCTGAGAGTCTCTTACATTCCTTGTATTTCTTCTTTAGTCTGCTTAAACACAGATAAAACAGGGAGAGAAAGAAATTGTTCTTTTCAGTGCTGCTTGGATCACAGAGAGCTACTTACAGTTGTTACAAGCACCTTTTCATCTTTTTAGAAAAAAAGGTTCGTCCATACTCTGATATGTAACATTAACAAGACAACAGCTTACATGGGGGTTTGTGGAATCTGAAAATTTTAAGAAAAAATGCATCCTGCAGTGCTGGAAATTCACAACAAATTTATATTCTATGCTAGAGATCTGCTGTAAACACATTTTGGTGTGGGAAACGTTGTGATTGTATTGTTGTCGTATTAGAACACATCTGCAAAAGGACTTGCAAACCAAGCACAGACATTGTGCCTTTACTATGTTACTCAGAAACCTTTTGCTGGACTGCCACCTACATCTATAGGCCACCTTTATTTCCTGTCTACCAATCTCCATAATAGAAGTTCTGATCCTACTGTACTGCTTTGTGCTTATACCCTGGTAAGGCTATTAAATGTCTGGTCTCATCAGGGACTTCCAGAGTGGCCAACTCTCCTATGTATTTGAACAGCATCACAGAAAACACTTTTATCCAGTATCTTAGTAGTCTCCCAGGACAGAGACTCTGAGAACTGAATCCTCACCTCTAACCTTGGCATCCTTTGAGATGAATACTCTATTACTATATTGAGAGTGGCTGGGACATTTCTGTAGACTTTCTTATTGTTCAGTTTTTATTTGTCAGGTTTTGAGTAGCAGTGTGTAAAAGTGGTGTCTCAGGCTCTTACATTAAAGAGTTCTTGTGTCAGAGAAACAAGTATGTCTCCTTTAGTAAGGGTTTAATACCTGTCTCTACCCTCAGTACTTTCAAAGAACTTTACTATTTCAAGTGACTCTCTTAACCGGCCTGCAAGTTTCTGGGACATCTCCCTTAACCAATGCATTGAAAAAAAGGAGAAAATACAGTTTGTCTGCAGAACTCTCAGAAATTATGTATTGCAGTATGTAAATTCTTCTCTGGATCCTTATCTATCTCCCCAGTGACCTGATAAAGAACAAAATTGTACTGCATTTATATCCAGCACAGCACCTGAATTTCAACACATTACTATAATGTAATTATAGTTAGGCACATAGAGATGCAGATTCAAAGAATCCATTTCTGATGGCCTCACATCTACATAGAGGGGTGAAATGTCATAACTCTGCAGAATATATTTCCTCTTTATCAGTGACCAATGCACAGTATTTGTAAATACTAAAGCATTTTATTTCAAATATTTCTCAAGTTAATAGTGGTTTTCAAAGTATTAGATTAAATTCACCCTCATGAAATGTAACAAAACCAGAGGAGTTTCACCAGATATGTACATGACCTGGCAGCAACAACAGCTTTTATCTGTGTTTCATTCATATCAAAGGATCTAATCTCATTTATAAGCAAAGGGATGAGTTCAGATACCAATGAAATGCAATCACCACAGGTGACATGCAGCAGACTTCCTCTTTTTGTTTTGTTTGGTTTTGTTTGTTTGTTTGTTTGTTTAATTTTAAATTTACATAACTGTTCAGCACTGGTAGTGGAAAAGAATCTCAGAGATGATATAAACTGTCTTCACTGATTGTTTTTTTTTTTTTTAATTCCCCCGAATACAGCGAAACATGTTGTGAAATTTCAGGATCAACTACAGTCACAGTTTTAGAAAAGAGGAAGGCTAAATTAGGCCCTTAACACATAAACAAAGGTTTGAGAAAAGTTACTTAATAAGCCACTGATCACTAGGCATCTCAGCTAGGTTGAGAGCTGCTTGATGAGCAACTTATTTGGGTAGGGATAGGTGAGTTACTAGCACATGAATGTCTGAGAGAAGAAAAGCTGTTCACACAATGAAAGGGCTTAAGACGTCAGTAAAGGACATGTTTATGGCAGTGGCATTAAGCAGTTCACTATGATTCACAGGCTTAAAAGCAAAAGTCATTTAGTTTGCTAATTACAATAACAGCCATGAAACTGAAAAATTCTGCTGCAGTTTATGAGGCACAAAATGTGGAGACAAAACACTAGAACATTTAAAATCTGACCATTATGGGTTTTCTACTAAAATAGCATCTGAGTTCATCAGAGTTCCACCAGAAGAACTTTAAAATTGTTCTCAGTCTTTCCTGCTCAGCCCCTGTCTTGCATTATCATTTCCCATCATTTTAGTTCTTCAGTTGATTGTTTTAGCACAGTGGATAGGTGTTTGGTGCATGAGAGGCCTTGATTAGACATTGTCCAGGGAAGTTTGAGTCAATGAAATAACAAGTCCTTTCACAAGAAGACCAGTGCAGAAACCACAGATGTCTCATAAAATTCACCTGAGTTGTGGGTTCCAAACTCCTCTTTTCTGCACATGACAAAATTGTGAGAAAGTGGGCTGTGACCTGTGTGACACTTCCAGGTGATCCATATCCAGACCTGTTTTGTTCTGCACTTCTAAATTTTTTGTTCTATTTTCTGAGATAAACTTCTGCTCTTCCTTTTCCTCTACAGATGTGAAACTATTTTCAATTGGAACTTATACATAGTACAGACAAGTAGATAAAGAGATGACCCTTCCAGTGGTGAAAAATATACATCTGGTCACATGCCTACATATACACCAGGGAAGATCTGCACACAATTTATGTTTAATAGGACTTAAAAAAATTACTCATATCTTATGGCAGCAAGAGAGTAAGTTTTCTTTCTGAGTTAAATATTACAGGGTCATTACTCGGGTTTTGAGGCACATCCAGGTGCCTCAAAAAAAATTTCTCATAGAAATACCTATGAAAGTTACCCTCTGCCTAAGGAAGCATCAGTAAAATACACAGTGAAGGAACATGAAGACACTTCTACATAAAGCTTATCTGAGTTGATGTCACAGGATTACAAGTTATATTTAAAAAAAGGGAAAGAAAGCCATAGCATAATATTCATCAAAGTAGCGTAGCAAAGTATATAAATCACCCTTTGATAGCTATCAAGCATTGTATACTGGCAATAAATGGCAATAAATACAATACTGTTGTGGTCATCTACTGTCATATGTTGGGCAACCTTATGCTAAGTGGTACTATGCAAGCTGTGCTGTCCTTAGGAGAATGCAGGTATCCTTCTGGAGCCTCCTGATTTCCTTTATGAAAAAGATTTCCAGGGGAGAATGTGTTTGAAGTCATTCCTACAAGCATCTCAAAACAACTTGCAGTTGTTCTTCTACGGAGCAAGTGAAAGAGGCAACTGGCAGATGCTCCCTCTGTGCCTGTGTACCTGGAAACCAGTTTTCACTTAATATGTCACCTGTTTTCTATCTGCTGCCTTAGAACATTTTTCTTGACATCAATCAGCTCTTGTGCCTCCAGAATGAAGAATTTAACAAAATCCACGGTAAGAAAAAGTCCTTCTCCTTTCACTTTGCATCCTCATCAGTCAAACTGTGTAGGAATCATTTTTGATCACATAAAAAATCATCTCATTTTTGCCCATTTGTCAGTTTATTTACATGCATAAAATCTACTTTAATATGCAATGGTTAATGGATAGGTACTGGAGGACTTGCCACTAAATAATGTCATTTAGCTAATTAAGTAAGACTGCTAATAAAGCTAATGATAGAAACAATAGTTTTGGCAACAAGCAAACAAAGTTCTGTGAAGAAGAATGTGATTGCTGGTTGGATCCTATTCACCTTTATAACTGCCATTTTTACATTCATAAAGTAAGCACTGCTTTGTGGAAAAAGAATGCTTTCAGAGATGCATGGATTAGTAATGACCACAGAATGGGGATAAAATAGCTTGTTTAAGATTCTGGTTGTGTATCATGCCAAACGTCATTCTCCAGAGGGCTCAGAATCTCACAGGCAGCATCTTCTGGAAGAGTGTCACCTTCGGTCGCTATTGATCAGTAGCTACCTACTGTTGTGCTGGAGATTCAGCTTACCAGGAACAAAGTACTGCAAGCACCAAGGGTGCTGCACAACAGTGCACAGAGCTTTTTGATGGATAAAGTAAAGAAAGAAATATCTTTGAATTAGGTCAGAAATTACTCAGTGATAACATGTTTTCATGTTATCTGTGAAAGCATCACCACAGCTCAGTTGACAGAGGTGAGAGACTACTCCAAAATACTGAGAAACAATCACACAGGCTATCCTGGGGTTTTTTTGTACTGAAGAATAGAGCTTTGTTACTTGGGGTTTTTGTCTTCATTTTATCCAACTGAATGTGCACTGCTTAACTTAATTTTTAAGTAACAACACTTTGTGAAAAGTGATTTATTTTTAATGTATCAGCAAAATAGTTCCTAAAGATGGTTCTTTACACTACAAAACCCCCAGAAGTATCCTTTCCTTGATATACATGAATTATATAAATGAAATAATGTCATAATTTCAATTTTAAAATAAAAATTGTCTGAGATAAATACCCATGCAAAAAAGAAGTAAAGCTGTGATAAATGGGATGTACTCAAGTCACCAAAGTACACACAAGCACATCAATTCAGTCAGCCTATGGAGTTTCTACCTAATTTCCTTCCTGGAAACCCATGGGCTGCTAGGACTTTAGGTTTCCCCTTGAAATCAAGGTCCAAAACTTTTACACAATAAACTATTTTTTTGAAAAAAAAAAGTTGCACTCATTGGAGGGAAAAACCTGTGCTGGTTGCACCTACCTATTCTCTGCAGCCCCTGAAATCATGGCACAGGTCTGTTCAGCCCCCTGGCAGGCAATAGAAAAGTCCGAGCTTATTGCGCTCAAGTGGAAGAAATGCTTCATGCTTTGAGCAACCATCTGACTTGTTTCTTTGAAAAATCCTTTACAAACTTATACATCTCCACTCAAACAGTGGTAAAGAGGGGGATGTGGAAGAGGAGAAAAAATGAAGTCAAAAGAGAAGACAGTTTTACTAGATAAATACAGTAAGTTGACACATAGATATTTTGTCTCAAGCCATTTGTGGAGATTTCAGAAGGATGCATGACCAGGGAACTGAGTCTCTTTTGTCTAAGTTTCTGCAGTTATTTCCCATGTGACTTCCTCCAACATTTACAAAAAAATCACATTCAATTTAGAAGAATAGCACAGTCATTATCTAATGGGTTATACTTAACTTTGTGAGGGGAAGAGTTGTGAAAGGCAGTATTTTTCTTTCCTATATCTGCCTCATTTTTGTGATTGACAACTGACTGACTCACTGATTGACTGACTCCCTTTTGGGTTTATGAGCATATTTGCCCTTTTATTCACATTTCTAACTTTCCAAAGGCAGTTAGGAATGGTTGGATAAAATTTACATCAATATCAGGCTATTAGTATGTAATTAGAAATGTTGTTTGTGCCAGAGAACACTCAACTATGGGAAAACAGGGGATGGGGGTGAAGAAAGTCTAAGGCCTAGTCTTAAACATATGCTGTATATTTACTGCAATGGAGGAAAGAAACACCAAGTTATTTACAAAACCTGGAAACATCTTCAGCCTGTTATTACAGGAGACAATGTTCAGCAGGCTTAATAAAAAGATGTGCCCTTCAGACTGCTCTCAGTTTGTCCTATCATGTCTTTTTCCATCTTCTGCCTTATAACATTTTCTATGCCTTGTAAACTGATAGGAATTCATTCCTCAATGGCCATACACAGAGGTTAATAAGCTCCCAGCAGCAGCTGACTTGGCACTAGAGGAGAAATACTCTATGCTACATCCACTTCAGAAATGTTACCTTCAGATCCCCTTCCCTGTTTTGGGAAACTGTAAACCTTTTTCCACTCCAGTTCTTCTGAATATAGACTGGCAGTGTGGTCAGACTTTCCTCTCCTCCTGTGTCCGAGAGGCTGTTCATTGTAAAAATTGCAAGTCAATGTGATGTGACACTGAGTCAGCCAGAGACATGAAGTAGATATGCCAACTTTTTTCTTTACGTCAAACCACAAATCAGGGCTTTTATGTTAAAAATCATAATTCATTAAGTCATTACAGTACAGTAAAGGAAAATTTCTGGGAAACACAGCTTAAACCATTAGAAAACAAACCTCTCCCCTATCCACTGTGCTTGTCCTTCCTTCTGACCTTGTTCTTCACCCTGCAGTTTTCACAGTGGATTGCAGACTCCCTCTGACTGTCTCTGAAAGTTTCCTTTCTGTCACCTCTGTGTCTGTGCTCTCTGCTTTCTCGCCGATTCGCACGCCAGCTGCAGGCTCCCTGCCTGCTCCACCCTGCACTTGCCAAAGGCTGTCCAGCAAAGCCTCTAAACTCACTCTCAGAGATAACACCATCTCTGCCTTCAGAGGGTGCAAAATCCAGGACAAAACAAAGCAGCAGCTTTTGACCTTGCTGTCCAGCACAGCCTTTCAGAAAAACACACTGCTCATGGAAACTGTGAACAAACAAGTAACTCAGGCTGTTTAACATGTCACTGTGACATGGTGGTGAGCAGTAGGAAAGGCTAAAAGAATTTAAGGGATTATTGGGGGACAAGCAACTAATCCTATGTGTATTTCTCTCACATTTCTTCCATCGTAAAATGTCATTCACTTGTGCAGCCACGAAGCAGTGGACTTGCTTGTTTAAGAAGAGCAGATCAGTAAGGTACTGAGGATTTCTATTCCTCAGAAGGATTCCTTCTAAGGTGATAAAAGATCATAGTTATCTATACTGGCACAAACAGCAAGGTGTCTCTGCCTCGTAATATTAGAGCCGAAATACGACACTTTCTGTGCCTTAAATTCAATTTTTTTTTTTAATCCTTGGAAGACATGTACAAATTCCAATACAAAATAAATGGAGTTTTGCACCAAGTGTTGAGAATGCTAGAGGTTAAAAATATTCTCTACCTCCTGCCTCATCTATGCCCTTCCATCTCTATATATTTTCATGCATATGCAAGTTTACACTGTAAAATGCTCATAGCAAGAGTTTGCTATAAAAAAATGCTTTGCATTATACCTGATAAAATGCTAAAATAAAATGGAATTTAATAAAGCTGTGAAATATACCTTGGACACCATGTGATGCTGCACTAGGAAATGTACCTCACAGGAAACTATGAAACCTTTAACCTAAAGCATGGCACCAATCAATCCATGAGAAAAAATAATATGCATGATGCCTGGTTTTCGTGTACTCTGTGAGCACATTCACATGATAAGGCTTTTTATCATTTGAATGTGCTGTACCAGAAGGGAAAGTATAAAAAGTACACTGTAACCAATTTGGAATGAGGTCTGTAGCAGTATGCTGCAAAGGAAGCCAACCATAAAAGAGGGAAAAGGAAAAATAAGCAAGCTTTTCTAGAAATAAAATAAAAATAAAATAAAATAAAAAAAAATAAATAAAAAAAAAAAACCTAAACAAAAAAAAAATCAAAAGCAAAATACCTGGAACAATGCAGACAATTGATATAGATGGAATTTTTTATTTTTTCCCCCCTACAGTTTTTTCAACTATAATCCTTAAAAGATTTTGAGACAGTAATTAATGTAAAAGTTGAAAATTCCTCAGTTTACATATTTTAATTTTCTTGCTCCTTGGGATGAAGTTCAATAATATGAGCAATGTTGATGGATTTTTCCCACCTTTTCCATTCTCCCAGTTCCTCACTTTCTTAAAACTCTGAAGTCATGAAAGCACTAAAAGAAATATTAAACCATGAAATTTTTCTAGTCAACCACTCTTCTAACAGTCATTTTTAAAAGTTAAATATTTCTTCTTTTACCATTCTGAAGCTTTCATTGGCCAAAGTTGCAAATATTTAAAAAACCCCAAAACAACAGAACTATCGCTCAGTGCATTGAACCAAATGACACAAATAGTGCAGGAGAAGAAAGGACAAGTAAGGAAAATTAAAAAAAACCAAAAAAAACCCCAAGAAACAAAACCTCACCTGTTTCCAAATTAGTAACTTTTAAAAATGGATGTATACATTCATTTTTTGCTAGTGTCTTTTCTTCGAGTTTGATCTTTTCAGTGCTGAAAAAAAAAAAAAACAATTCACCATTTATTTATATTTTTGGCTTTCAACAAATGTTTCTCTGCTTTTCAATAAATTCTACTCACAACATGTAAATATCTGCAACAAAGACCATCCCCTGGAGTGGCACAGGATGCATTGCTAAGCAACATATTTTTTTAGTTTGCTTTGGTTTTGTCCTTTTGTTCTCTCTTGGAGTTCTTTTAGTTACTTGCTGTCTTACTGTGCAAATGCAGAGGGAAGTTCCACCAGGGCCCCTCTCTGCCAATAATATGCTATGTGAAGAATTCAGATTTCAGAGAGCCCATACAGAAGATCATGACATTTCTTAACTGACTTTGAATTTGATGTTCAGAAACAGAATCCCACTGGCATATGGGAATATAAACCTGGGGTATTTCCACTCTAGATTTCCTTTACTCCCTGTGTGGATGGGTCTGCTGAAGATTCAGCTTTAGAGGAGCAAATTAACTTTTCCACTTTTTTCCCTCTTCACTTGTGTTTTAATTTGCAAAAGAAATCTGAATATATAGACTAGATGGGAAACACAGAGCACTCCAGCAAGATCCTTAACTAGGAGATCAACAGTGAGGGCTTGAAGACATGCTAGTGTGCTGCTGCCTTTGACCTACTGCTACTGTTGAGACAGGCTCAGCTTGTCTGAGCCTCACATAACTAAAAATATGCAGAAAAAAAACCACAAAAGAGAATTTCTTCTATTCATAGAAATCAAGCATAAGCCTGAAAATCTAAACGTGAATCTCCATACTTAAAATGTTTTTAGAAGTATTAATGCACACGTATGCTCTAAAATTGTCAACATGAAGAGCAGGAATGCAAACACTCTCACATTCATAGACAGAACTGTGGTTGTGCAAAGTCTCCCCAGTAAAGCATAATTTGCCAAAAGCTAAAATCACAGTATCAAACTTGGGCCTATTCCTAAGAGGGAAAAAAAAAAAAAAAAAAATTCATTGTTTTTTTTTTTCTTTTTTAAACAGGTACAAGCTGTTTCTAAAGCTGTCATTTGAGAATATGAAGCCTTTCATGCCCTCAAACCATAAGATGTCTTCCTGCTTCATTATTATTGAGGCTTGCATTTCTGTTAATGCTAATGTTAGGGGTGACATGGCAGTGGTTTCAAATGGGTTTGTAGCTGGCCAGCAGCAGCCAGAAATGGTAAGTTTCCAGACGTTTATGACAAAATTCATCTCTACAGACAAGGAAATCTTATATTGGTATGAGGCTGGCAGCTCCAAGGCAACTTTGACATAAATTTTCAGCAAACATATTCCTGTCATTGCAAGCTGTGCTATCCTATCAATTCAGTGTGATTATCTAGTCCAATACTGGGATCCACATTTAATAGATGGTTCCAGCAGCAATCCTCTGACACCATCAGCTAAAGCTTGTTCTCACTATCTTCTTTACCCTCATCTATATTACTGTCTATGAGAGCTTCCCAGTTCCATGGATTGGTATGGAAGGGCAGGTATTTGTTTTATAAACTCCTGCTGTTTCTCAGCTGCTTGTCAGTGCAGCAGAGGATTTTCAATACGGCATGCAATTAACTATTACAGAAAAAGTAAAAACTAAGTGTAGCAAGTAAAAGTGTGATTTGTTAGGGTTGTTCCACTCCACAGTTTTTTAAATTGCACCATGTCACTCCCAAAAATGAATACATGAGTGACTATAGTATTTTTACTAGTGAACTATACTTGTGGAAATGGAAATTCCTGTCTTCTCTCTGGAAAAATAAACATTCTGTGAACAGAAAGAACACTTCAGCATTTCATATAACAGGGCAGTAGTGCAGATGATTGCAGGACACTTGGCATTCTGATAGTTCATGGACATCCCTACCCACTTTAACACAAATACTCGTTTGTAATGAGTGAACAAAACTAATTTTGTGCAAAAGTCGCATTTTGGAAAGTAATAACAGCAAAAATTTCACTTTGAGATTTCACACTTGGAGCAATTGTATTTGTGTGTTCTATTCCACTGAGCACAGAATCCATTTTTTCAATCATTGAAGCTATTTGGTGGGGACAGCTTGAGACAATCTGGCAGTGCCTTTAACACTGAACTGCATCATCCCCTAAGGGCAATAGAGGTCAAGGCATTAGGCCACTGTCAACTTGACAACCATGCAACTTCACTGTGATACTATGAAATAACAGCATCTATAAAATGTAAATATTTCCATCAAGCCAGGAATTAAGCATAAAAGTATCATTGCATAACCACTAATCAAAAATCCTATTTTAATTTTAACAAACTTACACAGATGCTGTTTCTTTCTCCTTTTGTTTCCTAATTCATATCCTTTTTCTTGGTATTACTTTTGTTTCTTGCTTCAGTCTTGGCCTTTGTGACTACAGCCCTTTCTTGTCAGAATACTCCCACATCTTTTGCTACCTAGTACTTCTTAAATGTGTATAATTTCTACAGCTAAATTGCATAAAACATTCCTTTTCTACCAAAAAAATAAAGTAGTATCTACTGCAAGAGATCACATTTTCGCATTTGATGCTCCTATGGACTGCTTCCATTTCCCCAGCTATCTCAAGATAGGAAGCCCAGCTGTTTGCTTTTTTCACTTCTTTCATTAGAGTTCACACTTTATCTCCAGATACCCTGCTAGAGCAACCGTCTTCCTACACCAAAGCCTTCTGGAGATGTATAAACATTAGTGAGCATGTTAGAAGCACTAATGTGCAGAAACTTACCCTCTGCTGCATATGTGGCCTCTAGAGCTCTGTGAAGGAGTGTTCTTCTGTCTGAAAATAAAAGAGAGTGGATGAAATAAGAAGGGTTCTGTGCAACTACAGTAACATATTTTTTCCTCATTTCCTCCAAGTATTTACCAAGCAAACACCCGAATCCACTGGAGTTGTGGCTGATGAAGCACCTATCCCTGCAAACTTGTGGTCTCTGTTTCCTGAGGAAGAACATGGTGTGCACTTCCTCCATCCCCTCTACCTTTTTCTGCCATCAGCTTCCTTACCTGAGAAAGCAAGGTCTTTTTATTAAATGAAGAGGTTTGAAACAGCATTTTAAATTATTTTACCAACACTAATGTTACTTGATCACAATGAAATTATTGTCCTATTGTCCTTTTCACAAAACTTTATGAGTGAGTCACTAGAATAGAAGCATTATCTGACAGGTATCTTCTTTCCTTTAGCTTCATTCCTGCAAATGTTTGAAATTTCCTTGTCAGACAATAATGCACTAGATGAAGTAGCATTTTGCATTAACTTTGTAACACTAACAGTAGTCCCATAATATGCACCCAAATGAATATAAACTTACTGTTGTATGTGATATCAACCTTCTAAATGGAGCAGTTAATCAAAAAATAACAGCATTATAAAAGAAAAATTGCCTTTTTAGCCAGTATTGTCCTATCAAAGATTTTATCTAAATAGTTAACTTGACAGCTTTAAGAAAACTTTCTTGTAATTAATTAATGTATTGTGTCTTGCTTGATTTTATTTCATACCACAGTTTCTAATTCATTTAATTAACAGTATAGCCTCATTAAGCAATGATATGTTTTTAAATGTAGCTCATTTGTAAAACAAATATTGAGTTACATCTTAATGAATTCAAGCTCTATACAAACTTCACTCCTGCTTGACCCATGACTGAAATTAGACATAGTCTTAGATATTTAAATTCTTTTAAAATAATATGAAACTCTGACAAACAGAAGTGGGATAGATTCTTTCATGGCAAAGCAAGGATAGCAGAGAGCTGCAGAATGTGAAGAATATTTAGAGTCTAGACAGAAAAAAAACTTACAACTTCACTTAAGACAAATAATAACAATTTTCCAAGCACTTTGTTATTTATATATATAGGTATTTTATCTGGTCAGTTAGTTAACTTTGGTTTGTGACTTACTTGTTTTTAATAAAAGAGGTCTGATAAATATTTTAGCCTATAAAATGGCAGAACTGAATTATTAAAAAAAAGGGAGAGAGACCTGTATAACTCATTGCCTTTTGGTGGAAAGGGTTTTTGTTAATTGTTGCCTCTTACTGCAACTAAGGTGGGAGATGGAAATCTAGTAATGTCAAGTTGTGAATGTAAGATGACATTCACAACGGGCTTCTCTTTTACATCCTTTCACCAGCTATGGTTTTCTACCATAAGGTCCAAACAATTATTTGATGATTAAGAATTATTATTGTCTATGTCTAGTTAGGTTTAAAAAAAAACTTTCTATAAATTTCTTAGTGCAATTTGAATTAGATTATAAGAAGCACAAATGCCTAAAGGTAACTATCTAAACATGCATTTGTCAAAACTACGTGATATACAAGCTATTTCCTTATTTCCTGTTACGGCAATTTCGCATGATGTTTTGTCACCCTAACAGAACCAGAAACCAGGTTTCACACTAATATTGGATGCTAGCCTAATTTCTTTAAATGCCTGTGATTAAATGAACAGCCTTAAGGCATCTAAGTATTCTGTTGTGACAGTGTGCTAGGCTGCCTGGTGTCCCAGAAGCAGAATGCATCCAGCTATACTTTAAAAAGTAAATAAAATAGAAGATTACTATGGCAGCAGTCCAGACTCACGCTGCGTCTCCCCCGGCTCGTCCAAGCGCTGCCTGCCAGGGCCGGGCTGCGGCTGCCCTGCAGTACCCGCGAGCAGCCTCTAGATGCCGCTGTTTACTGCGGTTCGGCGCCGCCAGTGTGACGGAATTGCTGGAGCCAGGACCCGCGCTCCCGGCGGCAGCCGACAAGGTTTCAGCATTTTTGGGAAAACTAGCAGAGCTTCTGTATTTATCTCTAAAAGTAACATACCCACCCTCCAAAAAAAACCCACCCCAAAAACCCCCCAAAACACCAAACAACCCAAACTTGTACTTTTCCTGCATAAAAGAGGATTGTTCTCTGAAATACAATTAAAATCGTTTTCATTGCACCCTAAGCCATAAATGTAGCACAGGAATGCCTTCACAATTACAGATACTCCTTCTTACATGCACACGTACTTCACTATTCTGGATGTCTTTGTTTAAAAATGACACTGTATAAATATTAATCCTTTTTCCTCCAACAACCTTTGTTCCATGATCTACATTCATTGTAGCACAGTAAATTTGAGATCATTAGATCAGTTACTGCTATTTAGATGTAAATGTCTTCAAAGAAGATTAATTACTCTCTAATTCTGATTTTTTTTTTTTTTTTATTTAATCGGGATAATGAAGACATTCTCTGACGTTTCTATGATAAGTAAAAAAACACTCGTAAATCAACATAAACCCCACCAACACAAAATACCCCAAACAGAAACTAACCTTGTGACTCCATATGACACAGTTCACAGGAGATAATATTTTGGAAAGTGTATGGTTAATTTTTATGTCATTTAAGCTAGTAAATGAGGTTAGGCGAAACTCCAGGAAGCTATTTAGTCATCGAAATGTTCATTTTCAAGTTGCATATCACTCACAGGAGCATCTTAGCTCCCTCTAGAACATGGGAAGAGTGCAGAATTACAGAGGGACCGCTCTTTTCTTTATACTAGTGAGAGAAGAAGAAACGCTGACTAGCACGGTGATCTATCCACGAGCACATGGACAGCATGTACTCACACAGGCAACTTCTCAATTTACACCTCCTGGCAGATTCTCTCAAAGAAGAGAGAGCCCTGTTTAGGCAACTGAAAGCAACTGTTATTAGGAATGCTTTTGAATTACCTGCTATAGACCTCTTAGAAGTGGAAAGTGAGCCACCAAGAGCACTTGAATCTCAGGCAAGAAAATCATGACTGTTCTCTGAGGAAGCAGGAGAGCTGAGAGGCCTTTCTTTTTTGTGTTGTGTAACATGCACCACCCTTCTGTGCACCACCTGTGTCTCATTGATTACTTGGGGAGGGTCAGGCTTACTGACACTATGAAGGATTTTCTTGAATCACAGTTTCATGCAAGGGATGTACACAGCTCATGGAACAAAGAATGAAAGCTAAGACTCACCCTCCAGTCTTGTCCACTATGCCTAGGAATCAGCACACACACACACACACATATACAACCTGCCACAGAGGGAATTAATCACATTATCAAAGCGAACAGCATCATCAGGGGACACAGCTAAGATGTTCTTCCAGAAATTAGGAGTTGTGGTTTTGAATCTATAAAGACAAAAAACAAGCAAGAGGAATACTAAAACCATTTAAACACAAATTTCATGAGTAAACCAAGATGCACTATGTCTTACACGAATCTTGATTCTGTAAGCATGAACTATTTTATCCGGTGAGAAGAGGAAAAGGATCTTATTTGCAGATCCTGAAATGGCTTGAGATGTGCATTGCTTAGATAGGGTGAGACTAGGAGGTTTTTGAACAAAATCACAAATGTGATTCTTCAGAACTAGATAGCTTCTCAGAACTATTTAAATTGAAGCAAGCTGTTGACAAACTTCTTTCAGTTAGGTGACATTCAAGGGAAGACTCTTAGGATTGCATTGCAAGGTAGATGCCTAGGTAGTGTCTATAACTTACTTGAGAAAACTAAGATATTTTTAGAACTCTTTTTGGGGATTTAAGATTTTTTCTTAACCATATAACTTCTTAGACATTTTCCAATATTATGCAAGATGTACTGCACATCAGAACAAGTAGTGTCAGAGTTAATAAGAACAGAATTTGCGATGGCACACTTTAAATTGGAGCTCCCTTAGGATAAGTGGAAGCACTGACATAATAATTTTTAAAGCTAACTGAAATAATGCAATTAAAGAAAGAATTATGAAAATGAGCCTCCTGCCCATACTTAGTGGGGAGGAGCTCTATTTTCGATATTACCTCCTCTTAATAATTTTAAAACATGCAGGTCCTGATCTTGAAATGAGTTTCTTATGCATTAAAGCTCATGTTCAGGCACAGCACAATTCTACTTCAAGATCAACTTTAAGTTTTCCACTTTTGGGAAAACTTTAATATACAAACTTCTGCAAGAGTACCAGTTATGTTCAACTTTTGCAGGCTGATTGAAAGCTTCTATTTACTAATAAATAATAATAATAAAAAAAAACAAAACCAAAAACACCCCCCAAAAAATCCCTAAAAAAAACAGAAAGAAAAAAAAAGACAGAAAGATTACTCATTAGCCATAGATGCGTCACTGCCAAAGAATCCAAACTTTGGTGAAAGTCTTTAGCTTACAGTATTTATGTTAAATGTTTCAAAGGAACATGATGGATCTGGCTGAGGAATTACCTGCATTGTTGTTCCATTGAGAAAGTGTAAGGCACTGAACTACCACAGACCAAAGAGGAGTGTTGAAAACACTTTTGTCAGTGTAATGGAGATTTTCACTCACTTTCAAAAACTTAGACCCAAGACCAAATAATTAATGGGGAAAAAATTGAAAGTTCACAATTCCACTGGTTGTCTTGTAGTATTGTATGAGTGTGTACAGAGAAAGATTCTTGTTATACCATTTTTACAGTGCATGCATCTTTAGCTCTAGAAGACAGTCCGTTCACTTAAATTCAGTCATGTTAATAAGAATTTTATAGTTTTTCAATTTTTTTTTTTAATTTCTTATTTATGTCAGGAATGAAAAGAGTACTATTGTGCTGAATAGAAATGGCTGTCTCACTGTGTATTCTGAAGTCGTCTGGCACTCGTGTTGTTAGCAAAAATACTCCCTAAATTTCTCAGTCAAGAATCAGCTGAACAGGAATGTAAACCAAGCAGCAGCTGAAGTACACCTTCTTACCTTCTTGAAATGACTAGTGTTCAGTGTATCAAGTATACTGAATTGCACAGGAGTTTTTTGGGATTGACAACACTGGAAGCAGTGGGGGAGAAAAAGGCTTTATAATTACTACTCCTCACTGGTATGGTAATTACATAAGGAAGGTGGATCTGCCTTTACAGTGACTGACATAGTTTGTCATGCCTTAAAGTAAAAGACCTCACAATTATGGAAATGTGACAAACGTATCATTTTTGTATTGCACTTTCATGTGTTTTTCCTCTAGCATCAGATACATTTTATCTGAGCTTTCAGTGCAAGAAAATCTAAAATCTCTAGGTTTCTTTTTTATTACCCAGATTTACAGTCTTCAGCAACAAACAGTTATACAGATATATTCTGTAGAGAAGTAGAATGTCTAAAGAGGACTGTGAATAAACTCGAGTTAATGTTTTTCAAAATATTCTATCTTGAAAACAAGTGTCCTCTCCTCATCACAGGCCTGAGGTTTGCAAGCACAGATATAAGTGAATCAGACAGAGGGCCTTCAGTCTATCCAAGCTTTAGAAAGATAAACGGGAAAGACAGAGATATGAAAGGGAATCTAAAAACTGATCCCTGTAAATCTATCTGAAAATAACAACTTTCTGGCCTATGCCAGAACAAACTTTGTCAGGGAAAAACTGTGGCACTTCCAAGATATTCCTAATATTGCATTTGTCAGACTAAAAGGTGTCTTCCCTTGGAGGGGAGATTTTCCTTGCTCACACAACTTGAGTCTGCCCAAGCCCATTGGAGGAAAAAGGGTGATGGGTGCCTTGTTAGGCTTTGCTGTAGACCACTGAGGCATCCTCCTGCCTCTGCTAGGACTAAAAGCAATCTAATCTACCTGTCTAGACAAGGCTTTTCACTGGTCTGATCCCTTCCTTTGGTGCTGCTTCTGACATCCAGAAATTTGACAAGGAAAGCAATTATTGATCAGTCTGAAGTGTGTTTTGCAGTGATAATTGTCTAAGCACGACTGAGTGAAGCCCCTATAGATAGGTGCTTACTTATTTCCTGATGCATGCTGTCCTCAGAGCGACAGAAACATTGATAAGAGAGAGGACAAAATGACTAACTTTGATGGAGTTTGTCTTGAAACACCTGCTGCTTGTCAACATGGGAGGCAGAAGCAGTGATTTATTAGTAATAAAGAAGGAAAGCCCATGAAATTCTGATTTATTCTTCCTCTAAGCTATTTTCTAAGAATTTCCAGTAAGTTTCCATAAAAGGAAAATACTGCCCCATTATCTGTATATTTTCACTTTGCTTTCATTATTATTTACATGATAATACAGTATTTACTTTGAGACTTTGAGTAACTTCTGCCCATTAAGAAACCTGGACAATAAAGTCACTAAGTGGGGCAGTGAAAATCTATGGAGAAGTCATATTGTGATCATTTAGACTTTTTCTCTTGCCCAGAATCTAAATATTTTTAGGATATTGAACAGAATGTAAATGACAGCAAAGATATTTGGTGACATTTCCTATTCTCTGAAAACATATCAAATAGAGACCTGTAATTTTCTCCCATTGTTTTTGTAAGAGTAATTTCATTTGGATTAATCCTTCATTCAGTCTCCGCTCTGCATGAGCACTCTGTAGAAATCTGGCTTCCATATAAAGAGGAGCTCAGTGAAGAACTGGCCTCCAGAAAGCCAAAATTACATCAAAGTACTTCTCCAGACCATGGTGGCATGTACAGAGTCGAGGTTCTGCTCCCCATAAGAAAAGGGCACACACCTTCTCTTTTACAGCTTTTGAGCCCAGAAGAACAAAGGGTCTTTGAAAATCACAGCCATGCCACTGGGGCACACAGAAAAGGGATGCAGTTCAGGATTCTGTGCTCTTCCCTTCCGTGCATATGCATGGCAAAGGGATGGCATCTTCTGCTCAGTGAAGGGTGTAGCTCTTGCAATATTTCCACCACCAGGACATTAAACATACAACTTCCAAGAGATAAAACCTCAAAACCATAGATATATTTATTTAACTGGAATGCTAAGAAATGCAGAAGTGTTAGAAATAAGAGTAAGCAATCATAACAGCATGATGCTTTTAAACAGAAATTAGTCATCTGTCTGCCTGCCTTTGTAATTTAAAGAATAAAGCTATGTCTACGTCAAACAAGTATTACTTTTTTTTTTTTTTTCCAGAGGACATAAGGTTTAATCAAGCTTTACTACTTTAGTAACCTTCTGCAAATGGTGAGGCATGACTGACAGAAGAGTAGGACTGAAAAAAGAAGATATTTAGGTTCAAATCTGGGTGTAAAGACGTCAATCTCACTAATGCAAGTTAGTGTGAGTATATATATTGATTTGAATTGAGCATTTTCTATTTTCTGTGCGAGCAAGGAGCAGGTCATAAGTTGAAAGCAGAAAAACAAAGTAAATGCCTGTTTTGGTAAACCATGACAATGCCTGAAGGAGGTCTCATTCCATGTTTTGGGTCTCATTCTGATCCTGTCAACATTGCATTAGCATAACTCCTTCTATCTCCTTCTAGATCTACATTAGTGTTCTGATGGAAATAAAAATGCTTCAGTAAAGCTTTATTCTGACTTTTTTTTTTTTGTCTGAAAGCCTTTAGACTTCTTTTCCTTTCCCTTCTACTCTTTTTAAACAATACTCTCTTGAAACAATAAAGCATCAATAAGACATCAGGTTATTTGCAGGTTCTGGAATATTTTTGCCTTACACAAAAGCATATTGGTTAGAATCTGCTTCTGTGTTCTGACTCACCAGGTACTTCCATCGTAAAAAAGTGACATGAGTGTAGCAAAGATTTAAGCATTTTTTTTCTTTTTGTGCCACATGAAATTACATCTAAGTGGTCCAATAATTGCATTTTAAACAGCGCTTATTACTCTCTTTTAGTTATATCAAAATGGATTTTTAGTACTATAGTAAATAAAACTAAAGTAAAAACTTTAGTAAAACTAAAGCCCTGTGAGATAGGAAAAAGCCCTATACACTTTCAAGCAAACAATTCAAGTCTGAATATTAATCTGTACCTTTAAATAAACAGCAATAATTAATGGGAGTTGGGCACATTGTTGTATTGTACAGTGACAGGGATTAAACACTGGCACTGCAAAATGCCAGCTTTCATCTTGTGCACTTCTAGACCCTTCAGAGCCATGAACTGACATTTGCAATCTTTGTCAGTCAAAAAAATGGCAAATTCACTTAAATTTAGTTCTGCCATTCAAATGGAATGAAGGTCATCACCTGCCCCTTTTGTGATTTGATTATCCAGGGACTGAGTTTATTTTCCTGAAGAAAGACACATTAAAAGGTCCCAATTCTGCAACTCTTGCCCCATCTCAGCAGCTCAATTGGCTTACATTATTAATTATTAACTGATTTAGCTACTGCTGTTTATTTAAGAGTACAGATTATTATATAGTCCTGAGCTGCTCACTTAAGCATTTTTCCTTTCCTAGAGCTCTTACAACCATTCTGAAAAACAATTAAAAACATTTTGAAATTGCAAAACCGAGTATATTAAATAAATAGAATTTATAATTCAATTACCTGGCTTTTTCAAATGCTGTAGTTACATATGGTTTACATTACCCAAAAAGCTTTTATTGACTTCATTTATGTAAATAAAGATTACAGGTCCAATCCTTCTACCCAAGAAGACAAGGTAACTCTGAAGCAAGCTCCTGAATTACAAACCATTAGGTGTACAAAGTCTGGACCAAAGCATCATGCTTGCAAGGAGAAACATGCTTGTAAGAATATTAAGAAAACATGGGCTCCACAATCCTCTCCATATGCTGCTCCTGACTCTGTGGCATTCCTCTCTCATCCTCACAGATGCCCTGAAGTTTTGGGGGTTAGGAGTGCAGCATATTATAGGCATCACTTTCTGGCCCTGTGCTTCTTGAAGAAGTGGGTTTCCTGAGGTTACTGTGAGACTGAATAATGGCAGAAGCTGAAATCAAGGCTATAGCAATGCCAGTGCCAGTTAGAGTAGAAGGAATGTCTGTCCTGTGGAAGTGGACTCCTTCATGGATTAAAAACTATCTGTAACAGGGAGAGTCTTCCCTTTTTTGCCTGCCAGAATGAAATCCTAATCTCTTCTCCTTCTGGGGACAACCACATCAGAAACACCCTGAGAGACCTCAGCAGAACTGGCAATATGGCCTTGAATACTTCTGACTGCAATGAGACCAAGGGTGTATTCCCTAATGACTTAAGCGACATTCAGAAACAGGATGTCTGGGGATAATATTAAGGATTGCTCAACAGCTAGCACATAACCTGCTATCTGAACACACAAGCGGATTTTTATAATGCATTTTTTTCACTATGCTGCACTGAAGGGGACATCCTATAGGTGCACCACAGGTCAAGTTCCAGTGTTGCAGTGCTCTGCCATAAAATAAGAAAGCTCATTCATTAGCATATGAATCAGCTCTCCACAGAAAGTGGTAGAACTGCAGGAGAGGAAAAGCCATTTTGCTTTAATAATAACAGCCTGTAAGAGGCAATCCCAGGTACAAAATGATCAAGTGACCAGAGCCAGTTCAGTGAAGAATGATAGCATTTTATGCTCAACACTTCAAGATTAAAGTCTTTAGTTAGCTAAGCATAATGTGAATCAGTTTCATGTATAATGCATTGTGTGAGCCTGTAGCCACTGTGATACAATGTAAGCAATTCCATTTAGCGCAATTTGACTATAGCTAGTACAGAATAATTGGAGTCAGTTTCTAGCATGCTAGAATTTGAGTCAAATATGATATGGAAAAGAATTTGATACATAATAATATGGAGGCGAAGATAACAAGCGGATGAATAGTTAGTAAGTTATAATACAGAAGTCATTTTAATAGGCTGTGATGTGATCATGAATCCAGTGTTCCTATATATAGACAAAAGGCTAATCCATAATGGTAAAGGCAACTATTAAGAAACAGTACAAATAATGGCACCACAGCCACATTTGAGGGGAAGATGACATCGAATACTGCAGTTTTCACAGTTATAAGAGCGATGGAATAAACATCTACCAGAGGATAATCATGGCTACTCAAGTGAGCACAGGACATGCCTCAGAGCAGTTCCTCACGCTGCAGGGGTGGCGTTAATGCTGCACTAGGTGACTTCCAACTCCTGCTCAGGATTTCAACCATTTCCACTATTTTTCTACCATTATTAGAAGCAGTTTGACAGTTCTAACCGCTTTGGTACTCTGGGCCTGAATTTTACAATCTGGTGTGCAAATACAAGAGTTTGAAGATGCGCCTCTTCCATGAGGTTAATGTATGATTAGTTGAAGAACTACAGTGTTTTAAAGCAAGCATGTAAACGTTAACATGACAGATCTACACATAAACATTGTTTGCTTTCTAAAATTACTTCTGAAAACAGCAAAAATGTGCTATTATTGTGACTTGTGATTGCATTGTGCTTAAGTCCAACAGACACTAGTTCACTGAAATGTGGTTTTTTTCTCTTCCTAACTTTTCATGAGTCTAACCCTGTGTACGTGAGAAGAGCTCATTTACGAGCATGTGCTAATCGGTTCTGACTACAAGTTTAAGTCATCCCTGAGCAAACAGAAAACTATTCAGCTTAGCAATAAAGTTAAATAATTATTACCAGGCTATGTGATGTGACTACAATGTGACATTGAAATGACTATAGTGTGATTAGAATAAGAATGTTATATGCCTGTGATGTTACTAGAATGAGGCTATAAAACGTCTGTGATGCCATACTGCTGTGATATGACTACTGTCAGGAAAAATGTGTGTATTATTAATGCATACATAAACATGCCGTATTTCAGAAGCAGACTGCACTACACAGAATGCTAGCAGTTCTAATTATCTCCTTTATTAATGGCTGTTCTGCTTTGTATTATAAAAGACAAAAGAACTGCATACTTAATTCATTCACAGAATTCTTTTTCTAAGTGGTTTGGCAGTAAGGTTGTTCCTTCATGTCACTTGCTTGACTTTCAATGCTGGGGCTCTAGCCATCCTTCTTGTATTACATAATGAACATTTTTCTTAAACTATTATTAGATCCAGTTCCGTTTTCTAACGTTACTTGATGTCATCAAAACCGGGATCAATTTTTTTTTCTGTGTGTATCTGTAACAAGAGTATTTTGGACACAACTACAAAGCACAGCAAAACTGAGAGTGTTTAATCTTTTCGCATCATGGGATTACAGGATATGCAATGCTCACATACAGTGCCTGCATCCATATGACTTCCAAAGATATGTACATTTATCAGCATGTAGCACACAACTCCAAGCCATGCAAATTACTGACCTCTGAGAGGTACAAGCAGCTTCTACTATTTGTTAATAGTGCATCCTATGTGCACACACATATGAGAGTCTAAGAGCCTGCATCTGAAAATATAAAATCTTCAAGGTAGAACTCCGATCTTTAGCTCACCAATGCTATCTACTGAAAATGTGCAAATGAAATAGTACCACATACAGAAAAAGTCAAATGCTGATGTTATATTTGTTTTTTTTTTTCTATGCCTATATAGTTGAAAGACTTAAGCAGAAGCAGCAACCAGAGTGGCCACGTACCTGGGCTTACTAAATTGGATAGGTTCTATCATACAGCTTTTAAGTTCAAGCTGAGAAAAGCCAGCAATAAAACCACAGTCAAATAAAGGTTCATTCATGCTTCAGAAAACGTTGAAAAAGGCACTACATATAATGCACTACAGATAATGCACTATAATCATCTTCTTGTCACACTTTTGAGGTCACTCATATCATAATACATTGGCATTTTATTACAGCGTCTTCCAGGCATGTGATGCTTCTCTGTGGCTAGCTGGATAATTTACCTGTGTCATTTATGGGGAAGGCAAAACGATCACTTTTATTATTTATCAAACCACAGAGAGGAGGAATCTCTTCCAGTTCAATGTTTAAGCAGACAAAACCCAAACCAGCAGAGTAGCTCTCTCTCTCCCTTGGTGAGTGTCTCGGCTGACCCTTCGGGAAAGGGAAGGAGAAAGGTGTGCAGGCGTAAATGGGAGCCGAGACAGGGCTGGAGTCAGAGCAGCCTGAATTATAGATGAAAGGGCATGTATTAAATATAAGGCCAAACCCGGAGAAGGCGGGCCGGGGCAGGCTCTTGCCTCCGAACCTGCGCTGCGCCGGGCGGCGGCCCCACGGCCAGCGCTCCGCTCCGCTCCGGGCCCGACTCGCACCACGGGCGGTCGCGCTGCCCCGCGCAAGCGACACCGAGCACGCACTGAAGCATCCCCCGCCCCCCGCCCCAAACCTCCAACCGCACCACCGACCCAGACGCACACCGAGCCCTTATTTCCAAATTACCCCATAGCTACGCGCAAACCCGACGCCGCTTTCCGCCCCCTCCGCGCCCCATGGGGAGCTGCGCCCCCAGACCGCGGAGCGCCCGCCCGCCCTCGGGGTGGCTGCTCCGCGTCCGCCTGTCTCCGTCGCTGTCCTCCCGCGGAACGCCCCGCTCCCGCCGCGTCCCCGCATCCCCGCATCCCCCCGGCCCCGCCGGTCCCCTCCGCGCAGCCCCCTCCCGCCCGGCCGGGCCGGGGAGCGACGTGCCCGGCGGCCAATGCCGCGGCCGCGCTCCGCCATCCACCGCCCCCGCCGGCGCGGGCCAATGCGGTGCGGCGGGAGGGGTGGCCTCGCACCGCTCCCACCCTCCCTCTGGGCTTATTGAGAGTTATATCAAGAATTTCAGTTCAGAGAGAGAGAGGGAGAAGGAGAGAGCGTATGTGAGGGAGAGAGGCTGGGAGGGAGGGAGGGAAGGAGGGAGGGAGGAGGGAAAGCGCCGCCGCTTCCTCCCGTCACTAAAGCAATAACCTATTAGGATTTTTTATTTTTTATAAATATATATATATATATATTTTTTTTTTTTTTTTTTTTTTTTTTTTTTTGGGCACTGCACACCATAGCCGTACCTCTGTAGAAGCACCGCCAGACCAACTCTTGCCATTTCCAGTCAGAAGTTGCAGACTTCATGTAGCTGCCTCTGCTCTGCCGAGAGAGGGACGGGAATGGTGTGCAGTGCAGAGTGGAAAATACCCCCGCTCTAAGAAGTGCACTGGATTTTTCTCTTGCTGTTTGTTTGGGTTGTTGCGTGCACGTTAGGCACCCAAAGGATCGCCGCTTCATAGGAATGAAACGTGGAGAGGATGACTAACGACAGAACTGTGAATTTGTTCCTTGGAGTTGCTAATTTGCCACCCCGAAGCAACACATATCTCGAGGAGGAAGCGTTTGGCTGCTGCTGATTTCTCCAAAACTGGTGGTTTACCAGATGCATTGTGCTGTATCTGCTGGAACAGATCATTGCTTAGCTGCAGCAGATCGTCAAAGGTAGACAACTAACGTAAGTGCAAAGTTACCCTTACATTGGGATGCATTTCCTTTAAAGAAAGAAAAAAAAGAAAAAAAAAAAAAAAAAAGCCAACACGCAGTATATTTATCTAAGGAAAGAATCAGTGTTTGGGATTCAGTTGATATTGGTGGGAAATGTTCACCTACTCGCTGTCTCTGCATCCCTACCTGCATTACTCTGCTGGAAGTAATCACAGGCATCAGTTACCGTGCAGCTTAATGCAGATAAGATTAGTGCTTAGGGCTGCCTAGTTCCGTCAAACTGTAGGTGCTGGCAGCCTTGCACCCCGATAATTCGCGGTTAGCAGTGCATGCAAACAGAAGTCTGTCAGTCGCTTTTTTTTTTTTTTTTTCCTTCCACCTGCATTATTAGTCTGCAGTATTTATATGTGGCTGCTGCTAATATCACCCTGAAGGAAGATCAGTGTCAATGAGGAAAGGCTGCACCTTTTCTTTTTTTCCTCTTCATATCATAAAAAAATGTATATTTCCTCCCCATCTGTAAACATGCTTCCAGCTTCGAAGTTACATTTGGAATTTCCAGCCTCCTGATTTAGACTGTGTTTAAAAACAAATAAAGTTTTAGGTTATTAAACAGAAGGAGAAGTATCCAACATCTGGAGAAGAAACATTGAGCTGAGAGTGTAAGAAACTGTAAGTCCTGTTATTGTTTCATCAGTTAACAGGGATGTGAAGTAGCCAGTGACGACTGCTGCAGCAGCAGCATGTCCGGGTGGTTATTTCCCAGTACTATAGCTATAGAGTGGCATGCAAGGCACAGCGAGCAGAGAAAAATCTGGTTAGCAAGAGCTAAAAAATACGTATGGAAGTGAACAGCAAATTAGATTTGGCAGCTGACATAGCAGTTAGAATCCAGAAGTAGTCCGGGAAGGTTTTTTTACTTGCACCAAATGACTGGGTGGAGGAGGGTAGAGGGGGAATGCACGTTGTGGATTACACAGTGTACCAAGAAATTATTCAGAAAGTACGTGTCAAAACAGTAGCTACCCTTAATCGTGCAAGTAGTTATTTTCATTCGTGCTCTGTGCAAATGCAGCCGATGGGATATTGGTGCATTTGTCCAGAGGGCTTGCTTGTAAAAGGGAGCAGTAGGAAAATGTGCTGCTGGAACTGTGCATTGCAAAAACAAGTAGTAGTTGGAGATTGTGGATTTATCATGTCTAAAAAAACAATAATGCTGTTCTGTGTGGTTGTGTTGACAGTGATGTCTCCAAATAAGAAATGAGATGTAATGCATCCTGCAGTCCATGCATGCCTCCTCTTGCAAATCGCGCATCATTCCTCTCTGGAAACCTTTAAGTCCTAAAATCCGTGAAAAGAGAATAAAAACATTATCATGGACCTGAGGGATTTTTACCTGTTGGCCGCTTTGATTGCCTGTTTAAGGCTGGATTCTGCTATAGCTCAAGAACTTATTTACACTATTAGAGAGGAGCTGCCTGAAAACGTGCCCATAGGGAACATACCAAAGGACCTGAACATTTCTCATATCAATGCTGCCACAGGGACCAGTGCCAGCCTTGTCTACAGACTGGTGTCTAAAGCAGGGGATGCGCCTCTGGTGAAAGTGTCCAGTAACACAGGGGAAATCTTTACAACCTCTAACAGAATAGACAGAGAAAAACTATGTGCTGGAGCTTCCTATGCAGAAGAAAACGAGTGTTTCTTTGAACTTGAAGTGGTGATTCTCCCCAATGACTTCTTTAGGCTGATAAAAATAAAAATCATTGTAAAGGATACTAATGACAATGCACCTATGTTTCCATCCCCTGTCATCAATATCTCCATCCCAGAAAACACTCTGATCAACAGTCGCTTTCCAATCCCATCAGCAACAGATCCTGACACAGGTTTTAATGGTGTGCAGCACTATGAGTTGTTAAACGGGCAGAGTGTCTTTGGACTGGATATTGTAGAAACTCCAGAAGGGGAGAAATGGCCTCAACTGATTGTGCAACAGAACCTGGACAGAGAGCAAAAGGACACCTATGTGATGAAAATCAAAGTAGAGGATGGAGGTACCCCCCAGAAATCCAGCACAGCTATCCTGCAAGTCACAGTAAGTGATGTCAATGATAACAGGCCAGTCTTTAAAGAAAGTCAAGTAGAGGTCCATATACCAGAGAATGCCCCTGTAGGCACCTCTGTAATTCAGCTTCATGCTACAGATGCTGATATAGGAAGCAATGCAGAAATCAGATATATTTTTGGTGCCCAAGTTGCCCCTGCAACCAAAAGATTTTTTGCTTTAAATAACACCACAGGGCTGATTACAGTTCAGAGGTCCTTAGATCGAGAAGAGACTGCTATTCACAAAGTGACAGTGCTGGCTAGTGATGGTAGCTCTACACCAGCCCGAGCAACTGTCACCATCAATGTCACTGATGTAAACGATAACCCTCCTAACATAGACCTCAGGTACATAATAAGTCCCATCAATGGCACAGTGTACTTATCTGAGAAAGATCCCATCAATACAAAGATTGCCCTAATTACGGTTTCGGATAAGGACACTGATGTGAATGGCAAAGTGATCTGTTTCATTGAGAGAGAGGTCCCCTTCCACTTGAAAGCAGTTTATGACAACCAGTATTTGTTAGAGACCTCTTCCTTGTTGGACTATGAGGGCACCAAAGAATTCAGCTTTAAAATTGTGGCTTCTGATTCTGGCAAGCCCAGTTTGAACCAGACTGCTCTGGTAAGAGTTAAGCTGGAGGATGAAAATGACAACCCTCCGATTTTCAGCCAGCCTGTAATTGAGCTGTCAGTTTCTGAAAACAACCGGCGTGGTCTATACTTAACAACTATTAGTGCCACAGATGAAGACAGTGGGAAAAATGCAGACATTGTTTATCAGCTTGGTCCTAATGCCTCCTTTTTCGATCTGGATCGGAAGACAGGAGTTTTGACAGCCTCCAGAGTTTTTGACAGAGAAGAGCAGGAACGTTTCATTTTCACTGTTACAGCCCGAGACAACGGCACCCCTCCTTTGCAGAGTCAAGCGGCTGTAATTGTTACTGTGTTGGATGAAAATGACAACAGTCCCAAATTTACTCACAATCATTTCCAGTTTTTTGTATCAGAGAACTTACCAAAGTATAGCACAGTGGGGGTGATCACAGTGACTGATGCAGATGCTGGGGAAAATAAAGCAGTGACCCTTTCCATCCTGAATGACAATGAAAACTTTGTGTTGGATCCGTACTCTGGAGTTATAAAGTCCAACGTTTCTTTTGATCGAGAACAGCAGAGCTCTTACACCTTTGATGTTAAGGCAGTGGATGGAGGGCAACCTCCTCGCTCTTCTACAGCGAAGGTAACAATAAACGTGATGGATGTTAATGATAACAGTCCTGTTGTCATCTACCCACCTTCTAATACTTCTTTTAAGCTAGTGCCACTCTCAGCAATTCCAGGATCGGTGGTAGCCGAAGTCTTTGCTGTGGATATAGACACTGGCATGAACGCTGAGCTGAAGTACACGATTGTGAGTGGCAATAACAAGGGTTTGTTTCGGATTGATCCAGTGACAGGTAATATCACTCTGGAAGAAAAACCAACTCCTAATGACGTGGGGCTGCATCGCTTGGTTGTCAACATAAGTGATTTGGGTTATCCCAAATCCCTGCATACTCTTGTTCTTGTATTTTTATATGTAAACGATACTGCTGGAAATGCCTCTTATATTTATGACTTGATACGTAGGACTATGGAAACACCTTTGGATCGGAACATAGGGGACAGTAGCCAACCCTACCAAAATGAGGACTATCTCACAATCATGATTGCTATTGTGGCGGGTGCCATGGTTGTCATAGTGGTGATATTTGTCACAGTTCTTGTTCGCTGTCGACATGCATCTAGATTCAAAGCTGCCCAGAGGAGCAAGCAAGGTGCTGAGTGGATGTCTCCCAATCAGGAAAACAAGCAAAACAAGAAAAAGAAAAGGAAGAAAAGGAAATCTCCAAAGAGCTCCCTTTTGAACTTTGTGACCATTGAGGAGTCCAAACCAGATGATGCAGTTCATGAACCTATTAACGGGACAATAAGCCTTCCAGCAGAGCTGGAGGAGCAAAGTATAGGAAGATTTGATTGGGGCACAGCACCACCGTCAACCTTTAAGCCTAACAGTCCTGATCTTGCCAAGCATTACAAATCTGCCTCTCCACAGTCTGCTTTTCATCTCAAACCTGACACTCCAGTTTCAGTGAAAAAGCACCATGTGATTCAGGAACTCCCGTTGGACAACACCTTTGTTGGTGGTTGTGACACCCTTTCCAAACGCTCTTCCACTAGTTCAGATCACTTCAGTGCCTCAGAGTGCAGTTCCCAAGGAGGCTTCAAGACAAAGGGCCCCTTACACACCAGACAGGTAAACGAGCACTTTTACTGGTCTATAAGTACTGCATACAAGTGCCCGATCAACCAGTACTAAAAGTGCCACTGTGTTGTGGATTGTTTTGTTGGTTTTTCTTTTTGTTTCATTCTAATTTAATTTACTTAACATTATGGGGGGAACAAAAAAAAAAAAAAAAAACAAAACCCCAAACTGAACACCAAAAGCAAGAACAACCAACAAAAGCCTTGACCTTTTCATCATTTACCTGGGGCTTAACCATGTGTTTGCAAAATGCCTCTGATATTTTCAGTTTTGAAGAATTTTGATTGTTAGAGGACTGTTATGCCTCCGTGCATGTGTGCATACATATGCATAAACAAAACTGAGAAAAAAGACTTTTTTTTTTTCTCCCCAGTATTTAACTATCCAATTGTAAAATTTATCGAAGAACTGTTTCCATAGGTGATAAATTTCAGTCAGAAATTTGACTGTTTCAAGGTTGAAGGGATATGTACATTGTTTCAAATTTCAAAGTGAGTTGGCTTGAATTTCTTTTCCAGTTCAAGCTAATTTGGAACCTTGCTAAGTTAGTGTTACTAAAAGGTTAATTTTTTTTCCTTTGCAAAGACAGCCAAATTTCCAAGCTACTACATCAGTGAAGCACGTGGTTTATTGGTAGGATATAACTAAGCCATACGTAAGTCTTCCTGTTGTTTGAGTTCAACATGATTTTGTTGTAATAGATGAAAGTTGGTATCGCATAGACAGTGTGCTGCATATTTAAAAAAATGGCCAAAGCATACTTTTGAGAGGAATGCATTCTCTGAATACATCTGAATTATGCAGGGAAAAGGAAAAAAAATTCAGTCCATTGTAAATATTTTCTCATCTTAGTAATGCATAAGTGATCTGACATATCTCATTCTGAACTGTGAAACACGCCATATGAAAAGGGATTAGGAAGCTGAGAGACTCATATTTCAACCAAATCCAGCATTAGGGTTTTTTTGGTTTTTGTTGTTTTTTTTTTTTTTTTTTTTTTTTCCTTAGGTCTAATAATTCCTTGCTAATAAAGATTTAAACGCGGTGCTGTCTTAATTTATTTTACGGGCGCTCGTCTGCGGGCGCCGCGGGAGCGCGCGCGCGCGCGGCCCGTAGATGGCGCCAAGGCACCGCGCGGCGCGCGCTGGCCCCGCGCCAGCGCTGCGGAGGCTGAGGGGGACGGGAGCGCGGAGAGACGGGAGCGCGGAGAGACGGGAGCGCGGAGAGGAGACGGGAGCGCGGAGAGGAGACGGGAGCGCGGAGAGACGGGAGCGCGGAGAGGAGACGGGAGCGCGGAGGGCCGGGCCGGCATCCCAGCCGAGCAGCCCTGCGCCACCCGGCCGGGTGCGTTTGCGGCGGGGGCGCGGCGGCGGCCTCCGTGCTCCGTCGCCGCAGAGGCTCGGTCGGTGGTCGGAGTCGCATCCGCGTACCCTCTTAGTGATGGCGATTTGTCTGAATTTATCAGGGATATGGATCCTAGGGAAGCACGCGAGACACATTTAGGCTTGTCTTTGCAAAAGTATTTTGGCGGGAGCAAAGTTTAGGACAAAGTCATCCTCTTGCTGTTGTGTTAGCCTTATCTGAGTGCGCCGTTCCCAGAAGCGAGTCTTGACTTTGAGTGTCTATACACTGACAAGATGCTAAGAATAAAACAAGCACTTTGAAGGCAGTTCTGCTAAAGTAACTCTCTGACACAACTCCTTCTAGCGAGACACTGAAAACACCATAGAAGAATCTCATAAACCCCTAATCTCTCTAAGGGACTTTACAGAAGAGTCTACTCCCCAAGCCATCTCACAGCACTGTACACACACTGTCAGCATAAATTAAAAACAAAAAAACACCCTCCCAACAAAATATTTATAGAAGACCTCTGCATAGTCTATTCTTACTTGTTTGAAGTTTTCTCCACAGTTTTAGTTGCAAAATGCAATCCCTCCAAACCACACATTTCTGTTCTGAGATTATTTTAATTTAGGCATAAATTAGCTTTCCAAACTCTATCAGCAAACTCCGACTTAACTCCCCATAGTATCTGGAAGCAGTTGGGACAGCCAGAATTTTTTATCTGACAGAATGTGTAAGTTCTGCATGGCAAAAATGAGGGGAAAAAAACTTCCACACTCATACAAAAACAACTGGCAGTATTTCCAGAGTTACCTGTGTTCATTGCATTAAATACACTGGCCTCCGTTTAATAATATCTGTAATTGTAACTATATATGGACTTGATTAAAATTTCAATGAGGTCTTAGTGTATACTTTTTGAAGTTAGCAGATACTCATGATTTGAATTGCTCCCTGAAAAAGCTGTATTATTATATCTAAATGAAAGTAGAACTTTCTTAGGAAGACAGTTACCTAATCTGAGTTTGTATATTTTTATTCTATGGGGAACTATGTAATGTCTTTTTGTCTTTCTTCTCCCAATGATAAGTGTTACAGGATGTAATCTTTTTTATTCTTCCTTGTAAATTTTGGCTGGAGTAGTATAGCCATGAATGGTAGTAATCATCAACAATCTTCCTATTCTTCTGACTGCAATTTCTAAAATTAAGATGCATTTTAACTAATCTGCATTGGCACAGGAGTGAAATACATCATCATAGGTATTTTTTTAAAAATTTGTGATAGAGTATGGCCTTTAAGCAAACTATTCAGATTTAAAGATGTTACTGAACAGTAGTGTGTGCTAATGCCACAGCATCTGAAAAAATTTTGACAAATTTCTTTAGGAAGAGATACTTAGTTCTGTGCCATTGTACTGTTTTCTTCAGGTTTAACATAACTAATTTCTCTGCATCTAATGTTGAGTTAGGTTACGTGTATGTATATTGAATAACTTGGTGTGTTTTGTGAAGAACGTGGGAATTGTGGTGGATGATGTTAAAATAGGGAAAGATGAAATATAGGATAAACATATGTCTAAGAAATATTAGCATCCTCCACCTTTATATACAATTTGTTTTAGTTGAAGGTAAACGCACACACAGTGTGTCTTGCAGATACATTAGTATTAGCAAAGAGCTGAGACCTAAGTCAGCACTTGGACTTCATTCAAGCAAAATCCCGATACTTTTGATGGGCATGTGGCCCTAGAAATCTGTTAGAACTGGGTCTTAAATCAAAAAGCTTTTAGAATTTAAAATATGTTGTTGATATTCTTAGGGTTTTTTTTTGGGGGGGGGGATGTAAGAT